>JALIZH010005115.1:0-225646 GCA_030522465.1 Rhipicephalus appendiculatus
CTCCGGAAAGACAAAAAAAAATCGAAATAGACGTTTAAATATAAGGCCCTCATAGAATAATACTGCAAATATAAGCTCTGTAAGTAGAAAAGTTATTTCTATACGTACAAAAATATAAGCACTAGTGCCTATAATGCCACTGCGCGAAGTAGTTTCTCGACGCTGTGAAACAAAAGTTGGCTCCACATATTTCGCATACAAATTTTTTTTTCCTGCTCAACTTTAATTCCCCAGAGCAGTTCTGGCATTTTTCTCTTTGTTTTTTTTTTCTGATTGGTGGTGGGGCCCCGAGGTGCCTTCCCGTGTATACGTTGATATGAACAGTGTACCCCGTTTTCGAATCTGCCAGAACCCATGATTTGCATCCTCATTTGACCACCTTGTCCCCCCATGTACTGCCGAATATCAAACTGACCTTTTGATGTAACCTTTTTCTCATCCACGGAAGTGTTCCGACGCGGTTGAAAAAATAGCGCGGGTGAATCGTTCATGTGTTGCAGTAGAGAATACACGCTGGGAAACTTTCCCTGGGATGCGACGGCGGTTTTTTCTAGATAAGAGACACTAAAGAAGGCAAGCAACGCCTTGAACCTTTTCCGTGGCATCACTGATGGTGGAAGAACCCTTGGAAATATGTGTCGTCGACTCCAATAGCAATGCAGGCGCGGGACTTGGACGACTCCCGTGTGCGCCAGAAGTCCGATCAACTTGCGCATCTTCTCCTCAGCGACCTCCCGCCAGGATCCGTCCGTCTAAATGTGCGTTTATTTTTCGAAAATATGCATCCACGCATACTTATTTGTGTGGTTGCATATTTCTATAACAACTTGTGCAGTGAAAAACAACACGAAGAAGCCGCTGTGTGGCACTCCGGAGCGCTTGGTCAAGGTCCACTCCACGCCGTCTTCGCAAAGAAAACTCCACTCTTTCTGCACCCGGCGCCAAATGCTCCCGCCAGAACGAAGCGGACACCTTGCAGATATGATCTGTGACCTTTGGTATGCACCGAATACGTTTACATCAACGCGCGACACCAATTAACCGTCCTGAGGGGAGAGCCAAACTTACTGGCGGATACCTGCCGATGTTGCGGGGCGCTTTGAAGTCGCCTTCCGTGCCTGTGCTACTACCACCAGCCAGAGATTCCCGCTAAGATTAATCGCAATCCGTCGAAATTCGCCGTTTTTGTGGAGCACCCGCGAGCGGCTTCGACGCCACATCTGAAACCACGAGCGCTCACCCACCCGATCGCGAAGGAGCTTGAAAAATCTCAACCGAGGCGGAAAAAAGAGACTCCGCGAAACTGATGAAGTACTTCCTTTTTTACGCTTTGGAGTGAGTGATCTGTCCAAAAGCGCTGAGAGAGCGCCAAAATTTTAACTTGAAATCATTCCTTTGCATACTAACGATGGGAACAGGCGCGGTCACGAAAATGTTAAGGGGGAAGGTTTGTATGTGTTCGGCTTTCACCGCAAAATTTGCGTTGAAATTATAGATCGTACGACTGTCACTTCACTCGCTGCAGCGGCCATACTCACGCAAGGAGTAAGCTGCTAGCTAGGAGGGCCAAAGTGTGGGCTAGTTCGTCGTGCGTAGTCGACATTTGCAGCACGCTGCTTAAACACTAAGAAGGAAACAAAGAACTCACAGGAATACACAGGACGTACAGGACTGACAACCATCACAGTTATTATTTCGCGCTCGTCCTGTGCTGTGGGCTCTTTTAAGTGCGTAGCACTTCTGGGGCCCGGCTTGTTGTCCATCCATCTCATGGGGCGTGATCACGCTCACAATCAAACGCTCAGTACAGGCCTAAAACAAGGCTAAGAATGCTCAAAACGGGGTTACAATAAACGAACCAAGTCGAAAATGATATAATTAACAGAAATAGCCAAGAAGTAATCGCTATAATTAAATTAAAATCCCTAAAAACGTCTCGGAAACCTGCGGCTGACCCCGGCGCCGCGCAAAGAGGGTGCCACCACCTCGCCAGGAGCGTGATTCCTCCTCACACCAGCAGTTCTCTAGTGCACAATCAGCGCCTGCCGTTTGGCAACCGCTCCTGGAAAGACAGCGTGGACGCCACTCAAATCCTATGCTCAAGGTGCCCAAGGCTCAGCGAACAGCCGCTGCTCGACAAGCGCGACAAGCCTAGCGACATCAGCCTGTGCCTCTCCAAGTGAAGGCTCATTGAGGAGCTGCAGAACGTAAGCGACGAAAACAGAAGCCCGGAATCGTTAAAAGCTCAGACCGCTGCGGCTCGTTAGCGCAGGCAAGCCAATCTTAAACTGGACGCAAAGCAAGCGTAAGTAGAACGTCTACATCGCCAGACTAATCCAGCCGTGGTGCGTGAGAAGGCAGCTGCCGCGCAACGTCAATAGCGCCAGAACAACCCAACCGTCTCTCCCGTGCGCGAAAACTCAACCACAGTATAACAGCATCTAATCGTCATTACACATTACCGCACATCTCATGCCGCTAAAACCGCACGATACAATACACCCACGTTGCAATAACAGAACTTGTAGCACCAATAACAATAGCAACAAAACAATAACAACAGCGCAACGGGAATCGCTGGGTGTCCGCGCTACGCACTTCCTCAGGTTTCGCAGTAGCGGAGCTGCACCATTTTTGTTTTTCGTGCGTCCTTCTTTACGTCTGCGCAGCGCGCTGCAAGTGTCGAGCTGCTGCTTCTTTCCCCAACCCCTCTCTCTTTTTCTCTGCTTGACTTTCTGCTGATGACATTACAATTTGTTACTATCGAATCTATTGATTCACCCTTGCAGTCAAACTTACTTTAAGTGTGGAGCACTTCGGGGGCCCGGCTTGTCGTCCATCTTATGTCCATCTTATGTGGCGTGATCACTCTCGCCGTAAAGCTGTGTAGTAAAGCGCTCACTAAAGGCCATAACAAGGCTAGAAATGCTCGAAAACTGGATTAAAATGAACGAACAAGGTCTGAAGTAATGTAATTGACAGAAAAAAACCGGCAGATCCCACGCACTGTGGGAATCGACGTAATGTGAAGCAGCCAGCAAGGAGCAAATGATGCTGCACATAATATACATATCATGATTCACATGTTAGGACCTGCCACTTATGTTCGTTATACAGTCACGTCCCGCAATACCAATTTTGGTGTATATCAAGCTAGCGAAACTCCGCGAGCGCGCCATGAGCATGGCATGCAAGTCATGTTGCACACGACATGTCATGATTTCCATATTACCACTTGTATTTCATGTTTGCCATACAGTCACGTCACGCAATACCAAATTTGGTCTATATCAAGCTAGCGACACGGCCGCGAGCGTGCCATGAGCGTGGCATGCAAGTCATGTTGCACATGACATGTCATGATTTCCATATTACCACTTGTCATTTATGCTCGTCATACTGTCACGTCGCGCAATACAAAATTTGGTGTATATCAAGCTAGCAAAACATCCGCGAACGTGCCATGAGCGTGGAATGCAAGTCATGTTGCACATGACATGTCATGATTTCCGTATTACCACTTGTCATTTAGGTTCGTCATACAGTCACGTCACGCAATGCCAAATTTGGTGTATATCAAGCTAGCGAAACGGCCGCGAGCGTGCCATGAGCGGTTATTGAAGTCATGTTGCACATGACATGTCATGATTTCCATATGACCACTTGGCATTTATGTTCGTCATACACTCACGTCACGCGGTACAAATTTGGTGTATATGAAGCTAGCGAAACGGCAGTCAGCGCACCATGAGCGTGGGATGTAAATCATGCTGTACATGACATGCAGATCATTTTCATATTACCACCTGTCATTTATGTTGGTCGTGCAGAAATGTCTCATCGTACCGATTTTTGGATATATCAAGTTAAGAAAACGGCCTCAGGAGCATTACGGCCATGGCGTGTAAATCATACTTTTCATGACAAGTTAGTCATGATTTTCATGATATGACCAGTCATTCATGTTCGCCATACCAATTTCGGTATAAATCCCGTTAACGATACGGCCAGGAGAGCACAAAGTCGCAGGCGGCTAGATAGATAGATAGATAGATAGATAGATAGATAGATAGATAGATAGATAGATAGATAGATAGATAGATAGATACGCTCAAAGTAGCCGAAGTTCGCTAAGAAATGCTTCGCATTTATCGCAATAATTAACTCAAAATTGCTAAAGACATTTCGTACACATGGGGCTGACTCCGGCGGGGCGCAAGAGTGGGCGCCACCGCCTCGCTGAGTGAGCGATGCCCTTCCTTCTGCCCGCTTGCTCCTCGCCAGCGCTGCTTGGCGCGGCATCGCTGCGTCTGATGGGGTCAGCGGCTTTATAAAAAAAATCACAGCATATCCACGGGGTGAATGATGAAGACTTGGGGCGAAGCTCGTGAAGCAATCATGGTTACACCGTGAAATCTTCAGTGGTTTCGCCTAGCAGTAATCAAAGCGATAGTGTGTGTGAGATCCGCCTGGCGCCGCGCTCGCGTAGCGGCGGCCTCTCGAGCTCGCACCTCGGGATCCTGCCGACGAGCACGAGCCGCAGCGGCCTTCCGCACCCGGTGCTCCTCGTCGTCCATGGTCCGCCAAGCAGCACGATCCGGCAAGCGCACTCGTACGGCGACGATCCGGGGAATGAGAGATAGCGGGCGCTCGCCGCCCGGCGCAACTCCGCGCAGCCCGCGCAGCAGCCAATTGGAGAGCAGTTGCACCGCCAACGGCATCTAGCGTACCTTCACCCAACCGCCATATTGTACGCATGTCTGTGGGACAGCGCCCTCTCGGAAACGAGACGAGAAATGGAGATGACGACACAGAATGCGTACAGCGCCATCTAGTATATCGTCACCCAACTGCAGTTTGCATGCATCTCTATGGGACAGCGCCCTCTATTGTACGATAAGGGAACACTACGGGATACAGAGGATGGATCGACGATCGACAACCGACCAGGTCTCGCTATAAGGAGCTTCGCCCCTAAAACGGTGGGGCGAAGAGCCTGACGGAACTCGCTGCAGGCGACGGAAATCTCAACTGCCGTAACAAGCAGGAATTCGATACAGCGCAGAATAGGTAGCGCAATGTCGTACACAGAGATCGCGAATCTCCCTAACAAGATTCTAGTCGTGCCGGGGAAGCCCTGTATTTAACTCAAAAATTGGCGTCATCGACGCTTTGGTAAACGGAACAGTGGGAACTCTACGAACGGAAATCGCTGCATGTCCGTCCTACGCACTTTTCGGGTTTAAGAGCAGGGGAGTTGCCATGCGTTTTTTCTTTGGCGGTGCGTTTGTTTTTGGCTTTTTTTTTTTTGCGATGGGTTTGCCCTTAGTGTGACGCTCACCTCAGAAGTTGTAACATCCGAGCTGGTCTCTTCGGTGGAGTCATCCTCAGAAGTTGTAACATCCGAGCTGGTCTCTTCGGTGGAGTCATCGCTGGCCGTTGTCTTCGGTAGGTGTTTCACCGATCTCTTGCTCACGTTTGGGCGAGGCGCCACGGTTGCGAAGAGGACGCCTTTGACGCTGACATTGGGCTGGTTCTGAAGCAGAAACCCAACCGATCTTCATTGCCCAGAATAACTGCTGCGGGGAGTCACGTGCGAGATGAAGCAAAATAATCCAACAGGCATTCTGTACCAAAAGCAAAAAAAACACTGAAGTGCTACGAGTAAACCCTGTGCAGCATAGTGAAGAGGGCGGCACAAAAGGACGGCAGTCGATCAATCAGTCATTCAATCAATCTATCAGTCAATCATTCAATCTGTCTGTCCTTATGTACTACAATTATGGAGTGCACTTAGCAAAAAGCATTGCAATGGGCGAAAAAAAAAAAAACGTACGCGCGATGTCTATCTGTGCTGTAATTTTTATTGTTGGAGTTTAACGTCCCAAAAACCACGACATTATCATGAGAGACGCCGTAGTGGAGGACTCCGGAAATTTCGCCGCCCTGGAGTTCTTTAACGCGCACCTAATCTAGGTACACGGACCTCAAGCATTTTCGCCTCCATCAAAAATGCGGCCGCCGCTGCCGGGATTCGATCCCGCCACCTGCGAGCCAGTATTCGAGCACCATAACCACTAGACTACTGTGACGGGTCGTTCCGTGGTGTAGTTCAGCTCAGTTTGTCGACGTTGCTCGGGATGCATGAGTACTTCAGCAACTTTGCCATGTGCCAGCTCTCCACGCGATATCTTAGTCAGCACGATAGAACGGCGTGGCGTGACTTCGCTTGCACGCATAGTGCTATTAAGAGGCAAAGGCAGTACAAAGGGAATGCAATTAAATGCTCGCGGCCCCCGACGCATTTGGCCACGCATCCGGTGCTGCTTCCGTCGTTTTCCCGTTTACGAACTGAGCGGTCTGCGAAGTGCGCCGCTCGACGAACTGCGGTACGGCGGATAAACAACAGGTGCTTACGAGGGAGAATTGCAGGATCTGTCGATTGCTTTCCCGCCTACGAAATGTAGACTGCAGACTCGAGATAACATTCCCAGCTGCTACTCGGTTCCGTTAGCGCGGTAAAAATATCAGTTAACTTGCTTGGAGCGCGAATTCCCCGGGAACTATCTACGACATGTATTTCATAAACATGTCCGGGATCACTCGCTTACGCGGCGTACGCTGCGAATCCAGCGCTCCCGCTAGTCTCTTAAGCATGGTCGCTGCAGAAAACTGAAAAGCCTTGTTCCCGGTGGGTAGTTCTTATAGCTATAGGCAGAGTTTACGAGACAGCAATTCATACACGCGTCGTTGCAAAGCATCGATAAAAACACGGCTAAGCTCATGGATCGGCTGCTACACGAAGCACTCGAGTCGCTTTCGTTGAATCCCGCACCTCTGTCATCGGCTTAATGCACATTTCTTATAAACAAAATACTAGGACGTTTATCAGCACCCCTAGTGGTTTTGTCGGCGACGTATGACAGCACTAAAATACTTGCCGCTTCCCCTCCAGCTGACTTGCCGAGGTGCCGATTTTTTTCCTTAACCAATGAGCCGGCTCGCCAACGGAGAGTCGCTGAATGACGTCGATCCTTAGACACATCGTGAAACCTTACAGCTGGGCCTTGTACAATTAAGTCGTTCTCCTAAATAATGTACTCCTTGGAGAAATTATTTTCTCGCTCTGAAAAACTTGGCAATTTCAAAAAAAGAAGGCGCCTGCATCTTGACGCGATATTGTCCGTTTGTTGTTTTCGCTGCTTTCAGCGTCACTGAAGAATGCGAAGGATACTTTTACGAGAACGCCTCTGCATAGCCCGAGAGACAGTGCGGCACAGATCAAGTCTTCGGCATCGTTTGTGGGGCTGCTGATAACTATTGAGTGCCTTCGGAAACAATACGAGGCCGGAACATCCGCAGCAAAAGGTCCAGGCTAATACTATGCGCTGCTGCCCCACCGCTTGTGGAGCGCCACTGCGTGGTCATACCTGTCGGCGTACGAAGCCCCTCCATTGCAAGGCAGATTCGTTCGATGGCAACAGTATAAAGGACTGTGTTACAAGCAAGGACTGTCTTATCGATTACAGATCATAATCCAGGATCAATAGGGAAGGCTCGCGTAAGATCACAAAGGATTGTTGTCTGTTATGACCTATAGATAGCCGCCTGGGAGCGTCATGTCTCCTCAGCATGGCAGTTACCTGTGCAGTTGACGAAGTGACCGCAGGCCGAAGCTTTCCATCCGCTCCGAGTGACGCTACATCGAAGAGCTTCAACCCGTGGTCGATGACGACAACGGCGACGAATAACGCCGCGAATATCACAGCGAGCACTAAGGCAACGCTGCAACGAGGCGCGCTCCGCTCCGTGGGATTCGATGCGGCGCCACAGGTGAGCAGAGACACAGCGCCCACGCTAGAAACGGCCTCTTGCAGTGTGCTCCAGCTGGACGCGGGAGTGCTGGAAGTCGCTTCCTCGGCTGACCTCGGTGAACCGCCGGACGAAGACGACGCTTCGTCGATCGAGGTGCGAGAGTCATTAGCACGGTCGCTAGGCTCCGAGGCAGCCTGCTCCGTCTGGCCCTCGGTGCCATCATCTGGGAAGCCTTTGAAGGATACGTTTCGCTTGACCTGCTGCATGTCTTCGAGTTTCTTTTGTAACGCTCCTACTGATGATGAGTGTGGTGCCCACAACAAAGGCACAAACCCAGTGGGGGGAACAGGATATAAAGAGTACAACCATAAAAACCTAAATTAGGATTTCACTGGCAGGATAGTATTTTGTTTGGTTGAGCCTTTGTGTAACTACAACGGGAAATAAGCCACGAATCGGATTGGGGAAAAGAAATTTAAAACCACGATGGCTTGCTGAAGCGGCAAGCATATGAAATATTTACGCATATTAAACGAGCTAGCGTTGTGCTGTCATCTCGCGTGTTGTAAATTGTAATAAAGTGAAGGCATGTCATTATTATATTTAACTGTGGAAAATCTCAAATGCTGAGCTGTATGCGCAATTTATGATGTTCCCGACACTTTGAGACAGGTTCTGCCCGTTCGTCATGGGTTTTCTGCATCGTTTAAAGAAGCGACTGATATAGAGTATTATTGCGGGCTTGTTCGTACATACTGAACTTCTGAAAACAGCGCTAGGACGGGACAAAGACAAGGTATGCGGTATGCGTCGTCTTGTCGTTTCTTTCCTTGTCCCGTCCTAGCGCTGTTGTCGGAAGTTCAGCGACGTCCTTTTTTAAGCTGAAAGCATATGATGCCTGATCAAACTCAGAAAGTGGCCGATAGCCGCGTCAACACCAGTGCTGGGGAAAATCATCGCGCGAATCACCAATCGTCCACTTTGAGCAGTCAAAAATCGCCAAAATTTGTGGCGTCATCGTGCGAAGTCACGATGACTTCGTCACACGATATCGTCGTTGGGCAAAGGTGGGCCTATCACGGAGGCACTGCAAAACCACGTGAGGCGCAGAAACCTGCCGATTCCTTTAATATCGGAGGCTGCGCAAAGCCACCTTGGGTGCGGAAAACCTCTGGGCATAAGGGATGGGGCGGGGGGGGGGGGGGGGGGGAAGAGCTCAATAGAATCGACTGCGAAGAAAAGGAAGATGGCCTTCGCCTTCCAGTCGTCTTAGGCAAATGCAGAAGGGACCGTGGTACTTCTCTCATTTCCATTTCTCGGCCTCGTTTTAGCGTCGCAAAGGCCATGGGCGTACAAAGTGGCAAATGCTCACAATGAGCGTTTAATGTTGCCGGGGGCGTTTAGAAGATACCCCTAAACGAGAAAATATCCACTCAAGTAGAAAACTACTTTTGAAGTGCTTTTATTTTCTTTATTACAACACCCGCAACAAACTGAAAAAAAAAACAAGCGACCAGGTAATGTATGTCATAAAATGACAGCATGCAGGGGTGCATGAAAAACTTGAACATTACACTAGCACTACCCAGTTAACAGCATACAATACAGTCATCAGGTTACTACTCAAGTGTACAGATGAAGACAGGCATAAGTATAGCAGAGTACGTACAAAAGAAAGTGTTCAGGTTTATTTGCAATCCATACAACAGATGTATCTTAAGTTACAAATATATAGTCAGGATCTGGCTACGAAGAACTGCGCGAAATAAACTGGCACAAGGAAGACACACGCACAAGCGCAGACTAGCAACTGAATGTTTATTGAAGAAACACACCAATATAAAGAACAAGAAAGAAAGAAAAAACACGTGAACGATTAGAGGTTGGCTGCCAGATAATCAATTTCAAGTTTGTGCAGCGAAACCGATGGCCTCGCAACACACACATCACCATACTTATGAATAAAAAACGCCTCGACTACTTCTCGCGCTGTCCTATCTTTATGCCGGGATAACACCTTTGTTTGACTCAGCAACGGGTGACATTTACAATCTCTACAGTGTAAGCACAAATTCGATGACGGCTGAGCTTTCAATGATGCCCTGTGGTCCATTAACCGATTGTTCAAACACCTCCCGGTTTGGCCGATATAACACTTTCCGCAAGACAAGGGAATAAGATACACAGCACCCTTTCCACACTGAACCAACCTATCCCGATGGTTTACATCACAGTCACTCCACTTTTTTTCTATCCCTTCAACCTTCCTGTCAACTATTGCGCAGACACGACCCAACCTATTCTTAGAAGAAAAAACCACCTTAACACCAAAACGGTTTCCCACCTTCTTCAGACGGTGAGAGAACGCATGAATATAAGGAATGCATGTAAAAGACTTATCTTTATCACTGGCCACCCTGTCGCCAACGCACTTTCCTTCCTGCTTCAGTTTAATCAATAACCTTTCACTAAGAGAGGCCAAATTTACTTCCGGAAAGTTTGACAGCCTAAGCCTGTTCAGCTGGTTATCGAAAGCCTCGGACATTTGATGCGGGCAAGACTTGCGCAAAGCCGATTCTAAGCATGATGTGGCGATACCGTTCTTCACCAGCTTGGAGTGATTAGAATTAAAATCAAGAATGGGCTTCGTAGTCTTCGTAGTCATGGATTACCAACTCGCCCAAAGATCAATTCAGGATCTGGGTTGTCCACAATATGAACTTGCTGCAAATCACGCTATGTACAGAAGTTTAACATGGTCAACTGCGACAACGTAAGATTTGGGGTCCTACATGAACTCTAACAAACAATGACACAGAAAAACATGTTGTACATTCCATCTTAAAACATTGAGCAGAACATCCTCTTTCAAAATGTGGTCAGCTAAACCACCCTGATTGCAGTGCGGTGATGTGCACTTTTATTCTAATTAATGCGTTTTCCCCTTTGATGCCATGAGCGTAATCTTCCACTTATTAATGTTGCAGGAAGTGTATCAGCATCACAGTATTCCATTGGTACTGCTATGCACAATGTGTACCTGCAAATGTGTCTTATTGAATCTGTTTTTCATACTCCCTTTCAAGGGCTTATGTAAATCAGCCATTCCTGTCCAAGCAGCTCGTCTTTTAAATTACAGTTGCTTTAAGGAATGAACCACCTCCCATATTGATCTCGACAAGACTAGTGAAATACAAATTCGGTGGAGGTTGAATGGTAGGGGCTCATGTACTGTGCGATATCGGTGCACGTTAAAGAACACCAGATGGTGAAATTGCCCGAGCCTCCACTACGGCGTCCCTCATAATCATATCGTGGCTTGGGGAGGCAAGTACCTAGCTATTATTCTTACTATACTACTGTTCTAGCCTTTCTCAAGAAAGTTAGGTAGGTCTGCAACATAGCATAAAGTATCCGACGACATTTAAACAGAAATGCTAGCTACTCTGTCGAGAGGCATCGACAATTCTTCTGTTTTTAGGGTGCAGGAATTAAAATGTGCTATGTTGCCGTACCTTTTACAGGCTAGATGTGTGCACATCAACATGCAAGGGCTATCAGAAATTTTATACACATGCAAAGTATAATACTGACCCTTGGTACATTTGAAAGTACAGTTTCCCGTCTTTTGAGCACGCTGGTATTCACTGGTGTGAAGAAGTGGCCCCGAACTACAATGAACTGAAAGCTGGTAATTCTATCCGGTATGAAGCCAAGCTCTGCAATAAATGCATCCTTTTGCTCTTGGTCCACAATGCCACAAACAATCCCTCTTCCCAAAGTCCTTGTTTCAGGAATTTTGCGAGGTGCTGGAAATACTAACTGTCCAAACATTTCTGTAACCTCAGGCTGCAAGTTAAGAGTGTTTTTGAGCATTGCAAGCCGTAGCTACATTACAAATATTTCCAATACTTGGACTTCCACACGATTTGCGCTCGTTATCAACATCATCAAAACTGCATTTCCTGATTAAAAAAATTGGAATATGCCCAAAAAGGGCCACGTTCCACCGCACTCCTTGGAAGGTGTAAGAGTTGGAGTACATTGAAGGTCATAGATACCTCACCATAAAGATTCTGCATCTTAAACGCAAAGTCAGATAGCTTGCCCATTGCGTCAATGATCTCCTCCCTGGTAATGCTATCTTTTAGTAGAAGGTGTATAGCTGGCACCAGCAGGCAGAAGTGCTTGTGGTAGTTTGATGGTAAGATGCCATGAAGGCATGGGGCACCGGAAAATAAAACCCACCACTTCTATTCACTTGCCTTCCACATCGCTTGTTCTTGAACCGATCGTGGAAGTCGAGTAAACCACTGCGGTGGCTTAATGCGGAGCAATCTTTCGTCTACCCTATTGACTTGAGCTGGCATTCCAATATAGGACGATGAATTCACTGCCCCAAACCATATGTCTGCCAGCTGTCTTGCAACTCCTTTCAAGAACACAGTGCATATAATTCGGAGAAACCGACTGGACTAAGTCAAATTTGGATAGGTGAGCAAGCGCTGAAGGATCCCTTTATGCCGTGGGTGGATTATCAGAGAGCAGAGACTCTCGCAAGTCCTCCTTAACACTTTTGTCAGTCCTTAGTTCTGGCTGCCTTCCTTGCGATTGCACTGCGTATCTCAGGAAGCCTGGAAATATATAAATAACATTGCACCCTTACCTTCACCCTCCACACAGCGGTGGTGCCAGATAGGGGCACGGGGGGCAGCCCCTCAAAACATTATCACCTCCGCTCTTTGCCCGCCAAGAACAAACATTGTCAAAACCCAAAGCATAAGTTTCGTGCCTCCCTGCCCCTCCCACCCAAAGGAACTCTTGTAGAAGCCCCCCACCCCCCCACTAAAGTTATCATGACACCACCCCTGCGCAACGAGAAGTAATGTATGGTTTGACAAAACTTCAAAAAGCTGCTTCATACAGTGCCTATGACAAGGAAGCACTCGAGGTTTTTTGCGTATGCTGCCTACTAAGTGACGAAATGCCACTCACACAAGTGTCATTACAGGCAACATAAAAAATTGCCACCTTATGCATTGAAATCCTTTTCTAATTTCGTTATACACATTTATATACAGTCGAACCCACTTATTACAATATTCAAGTGCCATAAAAATTTCATTGTTATAACCGATAATCGCTATAAACTGGTTGCACGAAAAAGAAAGCAAAGTAGGCGGATGGCAGGCTGCTGTGAGAAAATTATATCGAAATGCATATGCCGTCAGACATCAGTGATATGGATAAGAAAGGTGCCGATTTTTTGGACATTCTTGAATACTCCGACGCTTTCACCGGACCGCCAAAAGCCCCAGAGAGCCAATGTATAACAACGTCTGAAGCTTCGGACTCTGAGGCTCTTCGAAGTTTCAACTTTTTACACAAATTTCATGTCCGAAAGTGGGTTCACAAATGCCACCGTCGCTCCCGCGCCCTATCGAATTTTATAAGCCAGCTTTGCCGCAATGCCATACCGCTACGCGGCGGAGCATACGAATAATCTGAAAGGGCGCTGGAGGACATTCGGGTTGTGGGCGGGGGGTTCAGCAGCTTGAACAACCGTTTTCTTCTTTCTATTCAGGGATTTTGCATTCCATTACCTTTCAGCACGGACACCCAACAGCCAGAATTGATTGTTATAACCGATAATGCGGCATGCGGGCGTTGCTGTAAGCGGGTTATTTTACCCTAGAAAACATACAAATGTTGATGGCGCACCAGCTTTTCTTCGTTATAACCGATATATTGTTAAAAACGGTATCGTTATAAGTGGGTTCGACTATAAGTGTAACACATAATAATGCAATGAAAGTATAGGGGCCATTATCTACAGTTCTTAATTGGTGTAGTTGTGAGATAAAGAGAAAAGCAAGCGGCCAAAAAAATTGCCACTGGTGAGGACTAATTTAGCTCAGGCAATGTTGTTTTTAAAATATGCGCACATACGTGTGCCTGAAATTCATAATTATTGTCATGAAAAGTACCTACCATGTATATGAACACCGCTGTGAAGGCAGAAGCTGCAGCCAAAGGGGTCGTGATACTGTGTCATATTGAGCACCGCTGCTCATGCTGGGGCATCAACACAGCAACATGTGACGTGCACCTTCGAGGACAGCGACTGCTCGTCACACCTCCACTTGACAAAGTTGAGTTGCTTGACGCTTTCAAGGAAAAGTTCCGAGAAATGAACTCATTATTGGGTGCCCCTTTCGAAATCAAAGACCACATTGCAGTACATTATTCCACCGCAAAAGGCAAGAGGGCAGTTCATTTACCACACACTGTATTGGCCATATTGATGCTTTGTTTGATTTAAAGACTTTCGCACCATCTGTGTTGAAAGTTAGGGAGATGTCGCACCATGACGAGTCCTTCATCTGTTCCTTGTAAAGGCGGCCGTCACTGATGTCTTTCACAATGCCATCATGTGTTTGAGATTACCTTCTCTTCATCGAGTCCATTAAGCCCTTTGACTGCTTTGTCCAAAAGCATGACTTCACTGCGTTACTTGAGGTCCAATGTAACGAAAATCTTTTGACCTAAGTTTTCGGTAGTACAGTGTGGGCATGAAAAATCCTTCTGACGAGGATTCGAGATCACAGCGTCGCATGCTTGACAAAAATAGGGACGCTTAATAAGGCCATCCATCTACTGCCTCCACACTTTCCTTAGCATGTAACTTGAAGTAGGAAGGACGGGCTTGCTCAGGAAAAGGTTAATTATTCCTACAAGCTTCTCCATATGTGCTCAGTTCAGTCCAAAGACACAGTGTACGCCATCAGCGTCAGCATGGCATCTCCAACACTCATGTCCGAGTTTGGAAGGCGTTCGCTAGAGAACGTGCAACAAAATTCATCAGCATCACTTCCGCACCTATATGTATCGCTGCAGTCTTCAGAGGAACTACTATATTTACTGTAAGACACTAGCGACGCCGTAGCTGTCTGCGCGATCACTTGCACTTATACTTTGGTCGCTTGCATCGTTGTCAGAAACCTGGCGGGGCGAGTCACTCACGCCAGTATTTGCACTTGCGTCAGCGGAGTTGACAAGAGGCAACTGCCTAGGCGTGTGCGAAGATGGCTTGGTGGACTGGCCGTTATCTTGACACCTCGAAGAAGTAGTACGTGGAAACAATTAAGCCTCCCCCGGTTCCAAGTAACGTTTCTCCGCTTTGGAGTTTGAGACGTGCCCCCCGTCAGAAAGGACCCGCGTCTGGTGCATGACGGATAGCGCTAAGGTGCCCTCTATGACTGCACCATATCCGAAAAGTGAAAAACCAAGTCGGCACTCGACTGATTCAATTTTATTGAGACCGCGACTGTGATGAGGGAGAACAAGAGTCAATCATGTTTGTTTGCTTGTTCTTTTGCTCTCCTTTTTCATGACGATGGCGATCCGACTGTCGCCTTTAGACTGCGTCGCCTGCGATAAATATACGGTGTGTTTAATTACTCATATAGTATAAGGAAACATAGAAGTGGGCAAAACACCCAGAAAAATGTTTTAAAAATGAAAAAAAAAGAACGACAAACCACACCGGCACGCACACACATATATTTAGTTTGGAGTGTAGATGGCCGTGCCAAAAGCATGAACTTGCGCAGGACGTTCATGCTTTTTGTGATTACTATTATTCCGGCGCAGATTCAGTGATCTTTTTTCTCCGTAATGTGCTTTGTAAGGATTTTAAAAGTGTTTAAGCGGTGATATCAAGGAGGAATCAAGGCGCAAACTGTAGGCGCGACTGTGTTCCCTGAGTTTCTAAATGCAAGACAATACATATGTGAATCTTACTACGGTTCGAAGTATAATGACTGCAATATATAGACACACATATATATTTTTACTACACGCATTCATTCGCCACCGCCATCAGCATCGTCACCGCCAACAGCTTTAGCACGTGTTTTGCATGAGTAGACTGACTGTAGCGTGAGCGTCCTTCCCATCCCTCCTTCCTCTTTTCACTGCGGTCTGCGGCGAGTGTCACAGCGCAGTTTTATCAGCAACTGTAAACTCTGCACAATGTACGCATATGTACGCTTCAGGGATGACGTTGTGAAAGTTGTCGTGCACGAAGAAAGAATTAGGAAATTGTCTTCGATGAGTGTACGGGCCTTCGACAACAAGAGATGTTATAGTGTACGCGGGGAGGACGACGAAAACAGTGGATATTTAAGGGCCCAGATTATGAAGTTATTTGGTGAGTGTGGTTTTCTGTTCATTGTTTGATGGTGCAATTTGAGGGAGAATCGACACATGCACATCGCGTGTACCTGTTTTCAGTAACCAAAGAGGAGGGTGATTCTTGCCCCAAATGCCCATGGACAGCAGTTCGGTAGGCGACTCCGTAGCGAGTGGGGAATCCCACAGAGAGGTGAATCTTGCAACTGTTTGTTCAGCACTTCTCAATTACTTAAGACTGGAAAGGGCTTTTCGGAGACGCCGATTAGCTAATTGCCTGCGTGGTCGTATGCTTTGCGCCTCACGTGTACCGATGTATCACAAAAGAAATGGGGCCACTGAACATTCTTTAGCAGTGTGCTCAGTGTCCGCGTTCCCGTGAAATGGGTGAAGGCTTACAGCAAAGCTGCTGCATAGCCCCAAGCAACTGTACTGCGTAGTCCAATGTCTACTGAGTAGAAAATCTGGAGGAGCTCGCATATCATTACAGGATCATTAACAATGAAATCCTGTATTTGTCATGGTGATACAGCTGCCTTATTCCTTTGGGTTTTTTTTTCATACTTGAAAGCATGAAAGCTTTTTCGCTACTTTGCGTACACATTTAGCTATTGTTTCATGCCCATTTTCAAGCGAGTGTGTGTTTACTGACGCACACGCACCAGTTTGCACGCAGATACAGTCATTGTAGAGACAAGTAGCCATCCAGACCGAAGGTACCTGCTGCATTTCAGATAGTCAAGATTTACACATGCAACATCTCTACATGCGGCCATATTGAGTTAGGCGCTGTATGCATAGCCAACAGAATAATTACACTTAGTTGGCACCGTAGTTCTTGCAAAGTTTAAGACTGTGGCCGAGGCTAGCATTAGTTGCTGTCAGCTGTTCAACCAGCTGACAAGTGCAAACATATGTGTGCATGCAGACACTTCCGTGGTTTATAGTTTTTAACAAATTATTTTTTTTTGCTTTTGCCTGTACTAGCACAAAAGGCAGAAACAAGCGCCAAAATCACGGCTGAGGGATCCCGAGGCACAGTTTCGAAAAAGAAAGCTGGACCTGTATGTTTCCTGCTGAATAAGCACGAGAGGGAGACGATTGCCTTCGGCAAGAAGTCACGAAACTGCGTGCTAAAAATGCTGAACTTCATGCACGCATAGAGATGTTACGAAGGCTTTCTGCAGCAAGATCTTCGAAGCAAGTTTGTGATACAATTTTTATCACGTTGGGCACTTTGTTGAGATCACCCACTTTGCACGCACTTTCGCATTCTCTTTTGATAATTAATGCCTTTTACAATGCCCGGTACTGTAAGCTGTGTATCTGTCCTTCTATTGTGACCTGCGCAGCATGCAGTACCTGGTCACATTTTGTTACGAATAATGGAAACACTCATAGTTATTTGTTAGTACATTTTCAAATGTCTAGGGCCTTATTTTGTTTAACTTTAATCTCAATTTTTCTCCACATTTTAATATGCATAATCCTTGGCATCCTCAATTATGTGTCAAGTTCTCTAAACCTGAAAGCTGATGCAGCATGCCCTCCGAATCCTGAAATCTGAGCAACACTGGCCCTCTATAAAGCGCTATTGCTGATGCTAAAATTAAACGTTGACTGCTGTACAGTTTCATCTAGTTTAATTTAAGCTGAAGGGTATGGAGTGGAACAAATCACCACTAGTGATAAGTTTTTCGCTTTTGTTGCTGATCGGATGTAAGCAAATAGAAATTGTAGCATGTGGCAGCTATGTTGTTTATAGGTGAAGCTCTGCCCCTGTAGCTTTCATTGTGATAGATAGTTGTCTCCCACTGCAGCTATTTAAATTTTAGTTCCTGATTTAGTGTGGTATTTGTTTCATGGTTTCTTTTAACACATTTCGAGCTAGTTGGCAAAACAGCTCACACTTGACGCGGATATACAGAAGGAACACAGCGCCTGTGTTCCTTCTGACCATGCTTGTCAGGCTTGCGCTGTTTTTGCCTTGTTCATGTTTTCTCTTTGTTGGCGTGCCTTTGTCCTGTTTGTATTGGCGCAGTGCATACAGGCTTGTAGCTACGTTACAGTGAACAGAGTAGGTGCCGTGGCTTTTCCCTGTGAAGTCAGTTCAGGAGCCTATTATTTCTTCCTTTTTACGTCAAAATTAAACATGACTGACTGCAGAATTAGGTTAGGTCAGAATAGATATTATATCTGTTTCTTTAGGGAAGGTTTTATTTTTTTTTTCATTAATGAAAGGGGCTGAAAAGCTTTTCGCGAAAGGCTAGCTCGTGACTGTGCAATTTGTTTATATATGCACTTAACTGTAAAACCTGCTGGCTTTTTTTTTTACTTATGGCGCCTGGGCAAAGCGTTGGTGTTCTTGAAATGGCAAAACTGAAAGCGAAGTTAAACTTAATGTAACACATGCTTGAACCTCCAAAACTCTAGTAATTGTGTGAAAGCAGTGCCTATAGGTACCAATGAATGTATATGCAGATTTGCTCCCATGTGTACCTGCAGTGTTGTTCAGGTGCTTCATGCAGTATGTTCATGTGCTTGTGTGTTCGCAACAGCAGATGAGCCTGTGTGTACCCAGTACGGAGTTGTCATTAGTGTTAGTCGACTCTAGCAGTGGGGAAAAATGTTCCCTTCTCTCTGTTTCGCACCTACTCTGCATTACACATATGACAACTCTCGGTGACCTGAATTCCAGAGAAGCGGGTCGCTGAAAAGCCCAAGAAGCATGGGCTTAGCCAGGAAGACGAGCCTAAAAGTGCTGGAGAAAAAGCAGTGCCACCCAGGTGCGCAGAGGAGGAACTTCGGCTGTCACAAAATGAGGAGGAGCCATGAACTACCAGATGTCCCTTCGGAGAATGATCCAGCGCCTTATTAGAGTATTGGCGGAAGGGTGAGTAGTCTTGTTTTCACACCACATTTCTACGATTGGTGAACAAGGCAGCTGTGAGTATGCTTTTAAACATCAGCTAGCACGAAAGATTGTGTGTGACCACACTGTGACTATATTGCCATGCTCATTTCTCCATGATCAGTTTTATTCAATTTCTTTTTAGATGCGAAGCATCTTATGCTCGGGGCTATGTCCGTCCCGCGTCCGGCCACTTTCATGAAGTAGGGAAGCACCCATTATGCGAACCAGAACACTGTAGTAATATGAAGGCCGTCAACCACTACTAGAGTCATCAGAGTCATGGCCGAGAGCACATAGAGGCTGCTTATACCAATGGCTAGGCTAGTGGTGTCTGTCGCCCAGGTTGACCCCATTCCTTGATCTTGCTTGCATGTGTTTGGAGGGGGGCTTAGTCCGTCCCTCCTTCCCGTGTCCCAAACCACGACAGTGCATGCGCGCCCCCTCCCCCTATCTACTCCTACGCTCACCCCCCTTTCTCTACTCTAGGAATCCTCTACTCTACGGAGCGGCGCCCGCGTCCCACAGCGTATGCGCGTCCTCTCCCCCCTCTAGGTATCCTCTACTTTACGGAGCGGCTCCCGCGTCCCACACCCCCACAGCGCGTGCGCGTCCCCTCCTCCTCTCCTACGGTTCCCCCCCCGTTCTCTCCTCTAGGAATCATCTACGGAGCGGTGCGCACGACAGGTGGTGCGACAGCTGCATACTCCGCTTGTGGGGCCACGGCCGTTCCGCAGTATGAAAATGACGGCAGCGGCCCGGGCCGCTGCCGTGAAACGAGAGCGGCGACGTTTCTCCCGCTCAAACTAATTATTTCCCCGCTGCTTCGCATCCACACATGGTTCCCTTTAGCGGGAGATGGGGATGTTTTTTTTTCTTCTGACGAAAACTGTAAATCATCTCACGTGCGATTTTTTTCAGGCGCACCTCGGCAACAGCGTGTACGCTTCAGGTGGCATGTACGACCGTCTGATGGCCAGTAAGACAGACAGCTGCTTCGTACTAGAAGCTGCCGTGGCCATTTTTTCCACTGCTGGCTTGGCTGGCCACAGCGTGACAGGGGCACAGTGCAACCGAACTAAAGGTGGTGCAAAACCTCCACTAAACAAGGAAACATACTCGGTCTTGTGTGGTATGTTTTCGCCAAGTATTTATAGTCTTTGTCGGCTTTTCTGAGTTCAATAAAGTGGAACAGGTGCTTTATTGAATCAGGTGTGTAACACATGAGAATTTGTTTCTTAGCTTACACCCCATCTGTTCACTATGCTGATGCTAACTGTACCACCAGGAGGTTATAGACGGTTTCGGTGTTTGTCAACAAACTTGCGTGCGCCGACCGGTCTGCCCAAGCAGACTTCCGGTGCGGCACTTCCGGTCATGCTCTTTCAACGTAGCCAGCGGTGTTTTACGCGTGCGCTTGAGTCTCGTGCTATGCTATTTCTGGCGCCTTCCGTTGGATGTGTGTAGCGCAATGTCTATCGACTATATGAAGGGGCTCAGCGATGTCGCACGGGAGAGATACGTGCTGAAACTGCAGTGGCGAGGAGAGAAGTCGCCCGATCCACTGGATAGCGAAGTCGTACAATTCAGCTTTGCGACTGGAGCAAGAAACCTGCCTCCTGTCACAGCCACGGACATAATTATGTATTTAGTAGAAGGGCTGTGCTTCTATACGAAGGAGCAGTTCAAGTCTCACAAACTCAGTGATGCGTACAACGTGTTTGTGAGTGGCAAAGTGAGGCAGCTCGTGTCCTTCAAAGCGGGTGAACGCGGCGACGGCATCATTATTCTCGCTGCTAAAGTCGAGGGAAGCCAGACCCTGACGAAGCAGTACGAGCGTTGGCGCATTGTGAAAGACGACGGCAGTGTTGTTACTGCCCACTGCACCTGTACAATCATGTGAACTTGGGTTTACGGCAAGCCCGCTCAACGCTTGATTCCGAACATGTTGCTGAAGCTTCGTGCCAAGGACTAACATACAGCTGTGTGTTTGACACTTTCTAGAACAGGTTAATAAAAAGTAAATTTTGATTATCTTCTTTCGCAGTTAACTGCCACAGAAGATAATGAAAAGATAATCTTGCATAGGGTGAATACATGCAAGAGCGGGACTGATGGTTTTGTCGCCGAAATAATGGGCTATGTAAAAGCACCACGTGTTGCCAACTTTGTTTGGGGCCTACGGGGGGGAAAGTGAAGCGAAAATTGCCTTCATGAACCATGAACGTGACTAGCATAATGACCTTAAGCTTAGTGAATGTGGCTTAAATGTGATGGCTGAAGTGCCATTTATTGCAGCTTCACCTGATGTTCTAGTGTCCTGCACATGCTGTGGAAAAGCTGTGCTGGGGGGTAAAGTGCCCTGCATCACTCAAAGCCAAGCCATCTGTAACAAATTTCGATAGACTGGCCTATTTAGACGAAAACCTAGAGCTTAAGCGAAACCATGCTTATTATGCCCAGGTTCAGACCCAAATGGCTGTTTCAGAGCTGCAAGGCCTATTTTGTTCTATTTACAGGAGAATGTTTGACAATAAAGCATATTTGCTATGATGAAAAATGCTGGACAGCTATGCTACGGAAAGCGACCATTTTCTTTTTCGACCATGTATTCCCTGAGCTGCAGTCGCAGAGAATCTGCAATCAAATGGAAAGCGCTAAAAGGACATGCGAGTGCCATGGTGCCAAGCCTGGTCGTGTCATTGAATCTGCTGTTTGTAGTACAGCTTTTCACCTTTAAGTGCATTAAACTCAAGAGTACAGCAAAATCGTGGGTGTGCACGAAGTGTGTAAGCGCCTGTAACATGTAAAACATGTCCAGCCCTTACTACTGTCTATGAGCTCTCACTGTGCCATGTGTGCTTTACCATGCAACTTGTATTACAGGCAGTTTTCTTGTTTGCCAATTTGACTCGGCCACTATAACTCGTTGAGTTTGTGACATTGGTCAGTGTTTTACAGACGGTTTCGCTGTTTCCAAACACATGCCCTGGACGGCTTCCGGTTTTGTCCACCGACGTAGCCTACGAGCTGTGGCGGGCTAGAAAATCCTTGGCGAATAGCCCATACTTTCCTCCCTGTGTTTCACCAAATATTTCAAATACGTATTCTTCTAAGCTCTACACAACATTGTAAGAGGTATCCGCGAATTTTAAGTGCCCTCCTTTTCTCTGAAAACGTAAAAAACGGGCGCACCTTATTGTAATGATACTTGTTGGGGTATAAAGTCCCAAAATCACAATATGATTATGAGATGCCATAGCCGAGGGCTCGGAAAATTTTGTCCACCAGGGGTTTTTTAACGAGCACCTATAACTGAAGCACATGGACCTCAAGCCAGGCCTTGATTCCGCGACCTGCGGGTCAGCAGTGGAGCACCATAACCACTAGGCCACTGTGGCAGGTGGCTTTCCTTACTCTGACAGAACGTAAACACACGCTTTTCCCTTTGTTGTTAGAGTATGATAAATGAAGTGACTGAAAGTTTCTTGGGGTACAACGCTTCCAGTTATTATTTCATACAAGTTCTGCAGTTTTAGTATCAATTTTTGAACGTGACCATACAAGATTCATTTCACCTACGTGTTAGGTTTACTAATAGTCACTGTACATTTCACTTGCAATACTTATGTACTCGTTGTAGTGTTAAGGCAATTTATTTCATTTTATGAGCTCATATTATATTTTACTGTGATATTAAGGTTGTACATCAATACACTCATGTTAACTTGTGAAAAACAGGCTTCCTGAACGTTATGAATCTTCATGAAAAGTGTTCATATTGCAATGACCATATTCAGTCAGTGTGTTGTGCAATAATAAATGCTGATATCTTAAAAGTTGTTTTTTGTGCAATTGCATGCCTAGTTTGCTACATGCACATGACCAGTGAGTTACTGCTTCAAACCACAGTTCATTTGCTCAGTAGAGAAACGTTTCCCACCCCTGATAAACATAATTTATTGCAGAACTGTCCAACTGGCACGTGAAATACTTCGTACACATAAAGCGGCATACTAAATTTCATGTAAAGGGAAAGGAATCATATTGGTTACATAGGGCACTAGAAGGAAATGTACGGTATACCTAAAAACACTGGCCATTTTCATATGGGAAGATTTGGGTGCACACTGAGAAGCCACTCGGCCTATGTCCCCTTTAGGCAGCAAACCCCATGGGCTGTAACTTGCTGCCATGACAAAAGCGCATCTCGCAAGCTTTTGACGGTATAAGTACTGATCGGTGTATAACAAAGAATTTAACTATGGCGCCGACAATACGAACTGGAAGACGCGACAGTATAGAAGCATTAACCTAGCCAGCCCATGCAGCAAGAACGTTCAGCACAAGCCTCTCCTGCATAGCACGGATCCGGCTGCTGAGCTCTGCAGGGTGCATCTCTTCTTCATTACAGGTGTAATACACAATAATAGAGCAGCGCAAGGAAAGAAATGAAACTAGAAAAGGGCAGTCTTGTTCACACATACTGATCACAGGGGGAGAGTGATTTCTGGCCAGGTCTGCTAGGTTAACACTTCCTGTAGCAGCAACATCACCACAACCAATGCAATGTTCTCACGGATTGAAACGCGAGGAAGGAGGAATAAACGTTTATTGCACGAAACGGTATCGCGGTGTAAGACCCGCGTCTACCCTAGAGGTCTCCTCATTCCAGGAACCCTCTGGCCTTCGCTGCCTCCTTGGCGCTGTCGACGAGACGTAGTTGTTGGTCCAGGTCCTCTGAGGCAAGCTTGGCCTCTCACGTTTCGATAAGGTGTTCGTTCGCTTGAGCGGCGTCACACATATTCGGCGAAGGCGATGTTTCTGTGTGTATATTGCATGGGCACTCGAGGAACATGTGGGCCAAGGTATCAGGTACGCCGCAAACAGGGCAGATGTATTCGTGCAATGTTGGGTACAGTCTGTGCATGAGTATACCGTGTATGTAGGTGTTGCTTTGAAGCCTTGTCAGTATGGTGCTGTCCTCTTTGTTGAGCTTTGAATGTGGTGGTGGGTACTCTCTGCGTTCCAGCCTGTGATGTTGTAGTAATGCAGAGTATGTGATGGGTACGGACTCAGCCTCCGTGAGCGCAGTCCTGGCGTCTTGAGAGTGCGAAGGTATACCCGGTAGGCGTGATCGCGGGCCACGGCGTGTGCCGCCTCGTTCCCCCTCCAGCCCCTCGTGCCCAGGAACTCATGTCACACAGGTGTACGGCATCTGTGCTTCGGCGCTTCGGTGTCTTGAGTGCTTGGGCAGACATACAATCCTTTGGAGTAGCTTCGCATGGCTGCTTGCGAATCTGTAAATACGACAGCTGCATCCAAGCATGTAGTCGTTGCTAATGCGATTGCCTCCTCTTCTGCAGTTTCTGAGCGTCGGGCGTGAACTGTGGCAGATGCGAGCTCTCCCGAGAATCTACGACGCTCAAAGCGTAGGCGTCTCTATCGGGATACTTGGCTGCGTCTGTATATCTGGCGTCCGGATCTTGGCTGTGATTTCGCGGTAGAACATTCACTCGGGCTTGCCTTCTTTCCTTGTGATGCGTTGGGGTGCATGTTGCGTGGAATTCGTGCAACGCAGAAAGATTCGCCGATGTTTGGCGGAATTCGTTCTTTTCGGTCCGTGTCCGTGTCGGCTATAAAGGTTTCGCCTAGTTCAGCCGCTGAAACACTGATCTTCCAGTGGGCGAGAGCTTTAGCCTTTCTAGTTGACTAGCCTTGTGTGCTTCGGCTAGTTCCTGCCAGGTGTTGTGTACGCCCATCTTGAGAAGTTTCGCAGTGGAAGCCGTGAATGGGAGCCCCAAAGCGATTTTCGTGGCCTTACGAATTATGATGTTGAGCTTCTCTACCTCTGCATTCTTCAGCACGAGGTTGGGAGTGCCATAGGTTATTCGACTGCTGAGGAGAGCTTGCATCACACGCAGCGTGTCTTGTTCTTTGAGGCCGCTTCTACGGTTTGCAAATCTCCTGACGAGATGTGTTAGCTGCGATAGCGTGCGCTGTAGTCGATGGAGTGTGGCCGCCCGGACCCATCTTTGTGGATCTGGAGTCCCAGCACTCGTAATGTTTCCACTTTCGGGATTGGCTTTCCGTTGAGGGTGACGCTGGGATCGGGTTCATTGTAGGCGGCTGGCCGTCCTCTCGTTATGGACTTCAGGATGAGGTGTTCCGACTTCTCGGGAGCGCATCGGAGACCACATTTTTGCAAGTACCTCTCGATCGTATCTATCGCTTCTTGTAAGCGCATTTCTTGCGTCCCGGTATTTGAGGCCCTTGCCCATAACGTAATGTCGTCTGCATAAAAAGCATGTCGTAGTTCTGGTATAACGTCGAGGAGGCTAGGTAGTTTCGATCAAGGCAACGTTGAAGAGCAACGGCAAAAATGACCGAACCCTGCGGAGTACCTCTGCTCGGTAGTCGGAAAGTGTCACTGCGGAGGTTGTATATTCCCACTGTGGCCGTGCGGTGCGTGAGAAAATTTCTCACGTAGTTGTATACCCGAGACCCGCAGTCCAGGTGTTCAAGATTGTAGAGGATAGCGTCGTGACTGACGCGGTCAGAAGCTCCCGTTTGTGTCGATGGCTACAATTGAAGATTTGCTTCTGGTACTCAGGTGATCGATGAGGTCTTCCTTGAGCAGAAGGAAGATGTCTTGTGTTGACAGGTGTTGCCTGAATCCAAACATTGTGTGCGGAAAATATCCCCTTGTCCTCGAGGTACGGAGTAAGCCGGTTGTGTACCATGTGCTCGAATTGTTTCCCTACGCACGAGGTAAGGGAAATGGGGCGCAAGTTCTCGATGCTGAGGGGCTTGTTGGGTTTTGGGATCATGCTGATCTCCGAATGCTTCCACGTAGCCGGTATTTCTCCGCTCTCCCAGTATTTGTTGAAATACTCAAGTAGGGCTTCGGTTGCCTGCTGTGGAAGGTTGCGCAGAGACTTGTTGAGAATGCGATCCTTGCCTGGGCTGGTGTTTCTGGTGAGTGTAGATAGTGTTGCGCACAGTTCAGCGCGCGTAAAGGGTTCAAGTTCGGGGTTTGGTTTTCCACCGTATGCTCTGTCGTGTGCCGTCGTGGTTATGGGTGGGTCTCCGCACAGCTTCTTCTGGACCTCTCCAAGGAGGTTCTCATCTGATCCGGCATAGTTGTGTACGAGCCTGCATAGGTTTTGCCGTTGCTGCGCCCTTGTAGGGCCGTTGTCGAGGAGAGCGCGAAGAATGTGCCACGTTTTCTTAGTGCTTAGAGTTCCCTGTAGCGCGTCGCAGAATGCATACCAGTTGTGTCTTCCTAACCTTTCTGCATATTCCTGCGCTTGTTCAGTAAGCAGGGCTATTCTCTTCTTGAGTTGCTTATTCAGCTTCTGTATCTTCCATCACCTGAAGAGAGATCTTCTGGCTTCCCAGAGATGGAGGAGGTGCGGGTCAACGGCTGGTGCTTTCTCATTAAGCTGGATTATTTTCGTGTGACGTTCCACCGTGTCGAGGACCTTCCTCATCCAGTCGTCTATATTATCGATGGTGGTCTCAATATTTAGAGCATCTCTGAAGGAGTTCCACTCCGTTATTTAGGCCGTGCCAATCCTGGTGGGCTTGCGAGTGTGAGCTATGTTTATGGATGATGTGGTGGCCGCTGGTTTCTGGGAGACAGCTCCACTCTGCCGAGCGCACATTTAGCGTGAACGTGAGATCTGGGTTTGTGTCTCTGGAGACACTATTCCCTACCCTTGTTGTCTGGAGTGGATCGTTCCACAGAGTCAGTCTGTGCTGCTTAGCAGTGTCGTGTACTCGGGCGCCTTTCTTTGTGGTGGTATGGTAGCCCCAAGCCGTGTGAGGCGCGTTGAAGTCTCCCATTATAACGACTTGGTGACCAACGGCGCGTTTCTTCACTTCTCGTACTAAGAGGTCGAAATCTGGCAGTTGGCCTTTTGGGGGGCTGTACAAGCTCACAACGATGAGTCTCTTGTGCGATTTCCTTTCCGGTATTACTTCTATCATGGTATGTTCGATAGGTATGTTGACTGGCTCCAATTCCTGTACGATGAGATTCCTTTTTGTGAGTATTGCTGTGCGCTTTGTTTGGATGTGGGCTTTGTATCCTTGCAGCCGCACATTCTGTGTATTTGTTTCTTGCAGTGCTATAAGGTCGGGTGGGTCTTGCTTGACAAATTCTTGTAAGGTAGCATAGCGTGGACGGTAGGAACGACAGTTACACTGCCAGATGCGGAGAGTTGAGAGCATGTTTGTCGTCCTTTGGTTAGGGACCGCCATCTTCAATCGGTTCAGGTCCCCGCTGGCGCTCGCGGGTAGGTGAAACTGAGCGAGAACTACTTCGACCATTTGCTCGTGCCCGCTTCCTGTCAAGATGAACGTCACTTAGTGAAGTGTTGAGGTGCTCTTTGGTGACTAAGTCTTCATCACGTATGCTATCAAGTTGTTTAGCTTCGCTGCTAATCCGTCCACTTTGGCGTCTAACGTGGTAATCTAGTTGGTCATGATTGCGGCGAAATTTGCTATTGCTGACACTACAAGGTTCTCAACTGTAGTGTGGATGCTTTTCATGAGTTTTTTGTAAGATCTGGAATCTTGCGTAGACAATAGATTCCCCATCTGCTGTGGGAAAGGAGGGTACCCGGTTGTCCATCGTTCTTTTGGACGATCGTGCATCTCTGGTGCAGCTTGTCTATGAGGTCCCTTTGCTTCTCACATTTTTTAAGAAGCTTGTTCATATTGTCTTGCTGTTTCTGGTGGCTCTGTATCAGCTTGTCGATAATGGCCTGTTGGCTTTGTAGTTGACTGGCTTGATGCTGTAATGTACTTTGTTGACTGTGCACCCTATCTTGGAGCGATCGTAAGGCTTCATTGTCAAGCGACGAAGACATCTCCGGAGCCACTCGAACCACTTGCTGCGGTCGCATAGCCAAATCTTTTGAGCGAGTGCGAGTGCGAGCGTGACCGGGATGGTGATGGTGAGCATGGTCGGAGTATAGGCCTTGATTGACCTTGTGTGGGAGTGCTGCCAGCGTTGCTGCGGAAGTTGTTGGTTTGGCTTCCTAATTGCGGAAAATCTTCGTCCCCTAGACTTTTGCGACAATCTCGTGCTTTGAGCCTGTCAATTCGTTGCTGTCGGATGTGGAATGGCGGCGGATTGGGTTTAAGTATTTTCTTGCAATCTTTACCTGCAGTTTCATGCCCCTCTCCGCATAGCTTACAGGCGGGTTCGCACGCGTGGTCGGATGGTTGATTGGTCTTCGTCTGGCAGTGGTCGTGGGCAGACGTTTTGACGGTGTCCCATGTTGCCGCAGGTCCTGCAATATTGCACCGACTTTCGATAGGGTCTGCATCGAAAGTCGAGGCCGTGAAAACGGGCGTAATAAGGAACGTGCGGTACTTGGAAAAAGATCACCGCCGCGGACGGTTGGCCGAGCATACGGGCGTGGTGAATTGTGTACCGCGCCGGTGCGCGGAGGCCTGCCTTGAGTTCTTCACTCGTGCCGGGCAGAAGTCCGCTTATGACACTGCGGGATACGTCGTCCGGTGTTCTCGTGTTGCCTTTTATGGTGAAGAAAGTGGCACCAAGTTGTATGCTGGTGATGCTTTCGAGTTTTTTCGCGTCTTCTCATTCAGTCGTGCTTGCTGTAATGAGGTTTTCTAGTCGCTGGACTTGTACGCACACTTTCTCGCCGAAGTCTTGCTGTGAGAGGCCGCTGGCTCTTCCGATGGCGTGCATGATGGCGATATTGTTCCACTTTGCTAGCTCGAGGCCTGCTTGTGGGCGGTATACGACCTTGTTGTCAAATGGTAGGGGCGGCATCATAGGCTTGCGATGGTGTGATTGGGGCTGCTGCGTTTACGTTTCTTCCTTTCGTGGCTTTCCTTCTGGTGTCGTGTTTTCCCCGGCGTCTTTCTCGCCTTTTCTACCTCTCGTGATCCAAACGCTTTCACGTTCAATTGTTCTGCCGCTGCTGGCGTCATACCTCCAGGTAGCCTCTGCGTTCCGTATTTCGGTCGCGTCTATATGCATCGTGTTCGTGTCGTCCAGCTGGTCAATGGGCGTTTTGGTTGTTTTTTCTTCTGCTTGACTCATCTTGGAAGCTGGTCGCCGCGTGGGCTGGCGCCGGTGCAATGCTCCCAGGAGCTTTCGAGCGTCGCGAGCACACGCCGCGCGCTGACGGCACGTCCTCCGATGGGCTTGAGTTCGGCGTTAGGTTTAGCAACGCGGGTGTGAAGCCTCGCAAAAATCAGGAAATAGCACACTCACTTGGTGGTGCCTAGTATCCGCCGATTCCTCTCATCTTTCCTGTTAAGCAGATGCCAAAATGAGGTTGGTCATGAGCCGTGATGCTAGTAGAGAAGCGCAAGAAGCGGGAGCCCATATGAAGCACGCCTGCACTCCACAGCAATTCACTGCGTCTTGTTGCTACGAGTCTGGCCACGAAAGGTAATGCTGGCTCTGATGTAACTGTTCCATTCAAAATTACGAAGATATTAAATGAACTGAAAAGGCTGCAAATGAAAATACGTGCATAACTCAGCCCTAAATTGTGCCGTTTCAATTTGTGAGCACCATACATAATTTAATTATACGTATCATTGTTTTTAGAATCACCGCGGATAATAGGAGGCTGGAGGATGACGAGTGCGCCACATATGGTGAGAATCTTGTCAATCGTTCCGAAATTTCCATCACCAAACATATCTCACAGACATATCTCACGTCCCAAACATATCTTCACAGCGAAAGCCTCGGTCGACAAGAAAAACGCCTCCTTCTACTTTTTCCAACAGTCCACTATTCAGGGTCAGCTCCTTGTCAGATGTACAGTACGGTCCACTCTTAGGGGGAACACGCGAGCGCGCGGCCGGCGGTCCGCGAGGCGCTAACTGCTGGCGAGATTTGGAAACGCGGAGCATGCGCGTAGAATCTCAAGGGCGGTACTTGCCCGCGTCGTCTGCTACTTCTCCGCCCCAGCGCTCAGCGCGCGCTAGCGCCGTTCTACTATTAGATGCGAAGCAGCTCTTTGACTAGCCTGTGTAACGCTGTCCCTCCGTGCGTCCGTACGAACGCGCCGCAACGCGCTCCCCTCGCCGCAGGTGTTGGAGCGGTGCCAAGTAGGTCACGCCGCAGCTGCGCGTTGACGTCACGCTCCTCTCGCAGTGCGCGCTGACGTCACTCTCTTCCTCTCCTGCCGCGCGCTCGCCGCAGCGCCCGCAGCTGCCGCCTCGTCCGTTCGCCCGTAACACTTGCCGCTACCGCCGCTCGCTACACCGCCGACTCGTCGGTTCACGCGCAAAATTAACACTATCTTCCCAAAGGGAACCCTGATAGGATGCCAAGCACCCGCGTTAGCGCCGTTCAACCCGTGACGCCACCCGTGCGCAACGCTGCTGCTCGCATCCCATCAGGGTTCCCTTTGGGAAGATGGTGTTAATATTTATTGATATCGTTGGAAGGAGAAGCTTGCTATGCTCGCTGCATCGACCATCAATTTCCATGTCTGTTATCAAAAGCGGCTGGCGCGTTCGAACAGCATTTGGAAAGCTTACGATTACCTTTTTGGTGAGCACTCACACTAGGCTACGCCAGTGATGGGCTTCGTTATCGCTTTCACAGAATTCCACAGCTAGGGCCGTATTTCTTCGGTGATCGCATTTTCGGTGGTGCTAGTTGTTAGAAGCTGCATGGCCAGGGTACCTGAGGACGAAAGGGTTCGCATAGTCGAGCTGTACACAAAAGAGTACAGCCAGCGTGCTGTCGCTGCCATGGTGAACCGGCCTCTTAAAACCATAAATAGAATTATCCAGGCCCACAGAGATGAAAATAAGATCAAGGACGCCCCTCGGAAACCAGGGCCACGAGTGACAACTCAGGAAGACGATATGAATATCGTCGCATACGTTGCTGACAATCCTCGAGCTCTAGTTAGCGAAATACGCCAGTGCTTTCAACTGACCGCTTCAAAAACAACTGTGAAGCGACGGCTGACAGAAGCAGGACTTAAGAGCAGGATGGCAGTGCAAAAACCGCTATTCACGAACGTGAACAAGTCAAAGCGCCTGTCACTTGCCCAGCGGCATGAAGCCTGGTCCGCTGACTATTGGGGCCGAGTGGTCTTCAGCTACGAGTGCTCGTTCACGACAAAATGGGATCAGCGGACTCGTGTCAAGGCGTCCAGATAGAACTCGGTAAGTTCGAATTCTCTTAAGTCTTCTCCAGTTTCTTAACCTTGCTACAACTGCCGTAGGAAAGCAAACTGTATATCTGAGTTTTAACGTATCGAAGTCGAAAAAAACCGCCAGGCCTGCGCGGCCTGGCGGTTTAAGTATTTAAGTATGTTTAAGAAGGGTGCAAGTATCTCCTTTAAAACTTGATATCGCCTGTACAATTATTACGAACCTAAAGTAAGCAGTTAGTACGGGCTGAGGATTCTAAGAATTCTCGCATTACAATTTTTCTTGACCATCAAAATGTTTTATACGCACTTTCTTGATAGTTATTTGCATTCTAGCGTTAATGTGGAGCAATATGAGCCATTAATGGCTCAGAACCGTAAAAGCTTAGTAGCATAAACACTTTGTCCGAAACGAACTACACTTTACACATTGTCCTGGCACAAAACAAAACTGTGCAATTTACTGTAAAACTACTTACATATTTGAAATCAGCATAAAAGCCTATATATACAGCAAAAATTTCATTGGCCTAGGCTACAGATTAACGCAACTTTTTTTTCCGAATCGCATCTCCCCTTAACTTCCCAAAACCACGATATGATTATGAGAGATGCCATAGTGGAGGGCTCCGGAAATTTGGACCACGTGACCTGAGGTTCTTTAGCGTGCACCTAAATCTAAGTACACGGTCCTCAGCATTTTCGCCTTATTAGTAATCTTAAGTTTGCTGTTTCTTCTCGTAGTTCCTTCCATTATAACATGATTGCCATTGCAAGACAAGAGCGCTACACTATACAGCCTTCTACAACTTTTTTTTTCGTTCATTTTTGTTACTACTGTAGGTTCAGGCCTAAGTTTGTTCAGCGAGTCGCAGCAAGCGGACGGACTGTGGTGAGCGTATGTGGCTGCATCACCCGTGAGGGCCTCGGACCCCTCGTGAGCATACAAGGGGCCCTCACAGCGGACAAATACATCAATATTCTGGACACCGTCGGCTTGCCGCATATTACCAGTCACGTCACACCGCAGCATGACTGCATTTTTCAGCACGACCGCTCGCCAGTGCACACCGCCAAAAAGGTGGATCGTCTACTACAGCAGCGCGGAGTGACTGTGCTCATGTGGCCCCCCACAGTCTCCTGATTTGAATATTATAGAAAATGTGTGGGGAAGGATGAAGACGTCACTCTGCCGCCTAAGTCTTCACGGAAAATCTGCGACTCATCCTTCACAGACGCACTATACAGGTCTCTGCCTGACAGGATGAAGGCCGTAGTCGACGCCCAGGGTGACGTCACCCGGTACTAAATGAAGTCTAGGACACGCTAATTGAGCACGAAGCAATTTAGGTTCATATGAGAACGGAAAACCCCGGCTTCACCGCACATTTCACTACACCCCCAAAACAATGAAACCAAAAGCCCGGGGTCTAGACAGACAGACAGACAGACAAGGAACTTTATTAAGGTCCTGAGGAGCCAGCCAGTGCAGTCCTACAGAGGACCCCTGGCTTGCTGTCGGCTAATCCCATGTTGGAGCCGGAAGGCCATGCCTCTCCGCTCTCTCACGGGCCCTCTGGACAGCCTTAGACTGGTCTTCCAATTTTGAGCTCGTGATGGCTTTCTCCCAGTCCTCGCTGTTGTTGAAGTCCTGTAGCACAGGGCACTGCCAGAGCATGTGGGCTAAAGTAGAGAAATCTTCCCCGTAATCCGGGCAATGCGGATCTATCTCTGTGTGGAGCCTGCTGAGGAAACCTCTCGATGGGTACGAACACGTCTGAAGCATCCTTAGCGTACAAGATTGTGCTCTACTCAGTTTTGGATGGGGAGATGGAAAACTTCGCCGCTCCCCTCTGTAATGAGCCGTAATCTCATGAAACGTAAGGAGAGGGTCACTGTGCCCAATAGTCTCCGAACCCGTAGAGGTCCCACCTCCGTCGCGGTGCGTGAGTTCTCGCGCTCGGCGGTGGGCTATCTCATGGTTCAGGCGACCCGGCAGCACGTCATCTCCCATGTGGGCTGGGAACCAAGTAATGTGATGCACAGTTTCGGCTACTGACTTCTTTTTGTAGAATTGCTGCCGCTTCTTTAGCTACGAGGCCCGAGGCGAAGGCCCTCACCGCCGCTCGGGAGTCCGTGTAGATAGTAGTTCGTTGGGGATCTAGCATTGCGATTGCGACGGCAACCTGTTCAGCCACATCGACCGTGCTAGTCCTTACCGAAGCTGCGGAGAGAAGTTCGCCCCTGTCGCTAACTGCAGAAACAGTGAATTTACCCGTGCATCCATACTGGGCAGCATCCACAAAAGATTCAGTACCTGTCGTCTTCCTTAAAAACGCCTTAGCTCGCGCTACTCGCCTTCCCTTATTGTGGTACGGATGTACGTTTCTAGGAAATGGATCAACGACGTAAGTGCCTCTAATCTTAACGTCAAGTTGAACCACCTCCCCCTTGCTGAAGCTAGGTGGAAGACCCGCTGCCTCTAGAAGACGTCGGCCAGCCCTAGAGCCCGAAAGCCTCACAACCTGTGCAGACCTTTGTGCTTCAATCAGCTCAAGAGTAGTGTTGTGCACCCCAAGCTGCAGGAGTTTCTCCGTGCTTGTTGTGATCGGGATGCCCAAGACTTTCTTGATGCTTTTCCGCATCAGGGTGTCGAGTTTGTCCCTCTCCGTTTTTGTCCAGTGTAGGGCCAAAACAACATAATTCACATGACTCATTAGGAATGCGTGATGCGCCCTGAGCAGGTTGTCCTCACCGATACCTCCTTTCTTATTAGATACTCTCATGATTAGTCTAAGAATGTTTTCAGTTTTGGACGTCAGATGAGCGATGGTCTTGGCATTACAGCCCCTGGAGTCAAGCAGCAGCCCAAGGATTCTGATGGAGTCGACTCTGGGGATCTTCTGACCATCCCTCGTATAGACATTAATAGGAATCTGGTCCAAAGGTGTTAACCCCCTAACCCCCCTTCCTCGACGGCCTGTACAGCAATAGTTCGGATTTTTTTGGGGAAAGCTGAAGTCCTGTCCCTTCAAGGAATGACTCAGTAACGTCAAGGGCTTCCTGTAGCGCCTGCTCGACGGCTGCTTCCGAACCTCCCGGGCACCAAATGGTGATATCATCCGCGTAGATCGCGTGTTCCACGTTTGGTACCATTGATAATCTCTTTGAAAGCCTGTGCATCGCAATGTTGAACAAGAGGGGAGATATTACCGCGCCCTGAGGTGTACCTTTACGTCCGAGCTTAAATGTTTCAGATTTTGATTGTCCTAGTCTAATAGCCGCCGTCCTGCTCCTGAGGAAGGATTCCACAAAGGTAAAGAATCGACCACCCAGGTTCAGCTCAGAGATTTCCTTGAGAATGAAGTCGTGCGCCACCGTATCGAATGCCTTGGACAAATCTAAGGCCAATATGCCCCTCACGTCCCTGCTTCTATTGTCTATAACCTGGGTCTTGAGCAGGAGCATTACATCTTGAGCGGAGAGTGAAGGCCTAAATCCAACCATGTTGTACGGAAACAACTCCTCACGCTCTATGTGCCTGGAGATTCTGTTATGTATAGCGTGTTCGGCCACTTTACTTAAGCATGAGGTGAGTGAAATAGGGCGGAGATTATCTAGGCTAGGTGATTTTCCGGGTTTTGGAATGAGAATTACTGTCGCTTGCTTCCATGATTCCGGGACTAAGCCCCCTTCCCAAACTCTATTTATTTCTCTAACAATAGCGTTGATAGCCTTATCATCCAGGTTCCTCAAGAGCCGGTTCGTTATGCCGTCCGGTCCTGGAGCTGATCTGCTATTCAAGCTGTGTAGTACTTCCCTAACCTCCGCCTCCGAGAAAGGGGCGTCGAGATCCAGGGCGGTCGCACCTTCGTACTGAGGAGTACTGTGCCCGCTTGGACCAACCGGGAGGTATTTAGAGGCCAGTTCTTGGAAAAGGGACGCTTCGGTTTGGCCCTCTTCCTTCTGATTGTGAATTAGTCTATCAATAGCTAATCTCTGGTTGCCTTTCGTTTGACCGTCATCAAGCAAGTGTTTTAGCAGGGTCCACTTTCCTCCCGTGCGCATTCTCCCGTCCGCTGCCGAGGAAGCTTCCCTCCATTGCTGTCTGTTAAGCTCTCCACAGTACTCCTCTATTCTCCGGTTAAGTTCGGCGACCTTCTTCCTGAGCCTCCGGTTTAGCCTCTGCGTTTTCCATCTTTTCAACACGGACTGTTTGGCCTCCAGGAGGTGTGCCAGATGTGCATCCATACCGGGAACCTCTAGCATCGTGGGGATTTCTTTGGTGGCCTTCTCTACATCTTTTCGGATTTGCACAAACAGTTGACTCAACGTTTCGTACTCTACCTCATCATCATCTCGTATTTTCCTGAATAGATCCCAATCTACATATTTGTAAATTCTAGACGGAGCGGTACTGATTTTGACCGAGAGCGCTACTATGTAGTGGTCGCTTCCTAAATTTTCCTGTAGATTAGCCCACGTTGTCTCCGCATTTCTGACGAAGCTAAGGTCTGGCGTCGTGTCTTTCGAGACCGAATTGCCAATCCTCGTGGGAAATCGCGGATCCGACACTAGGGTGAGTGTGGAATCTGAAGCCACTTTGACTAGGTTAGCCCCTTTCACTGTTTGCCTAGTATACCCCCAGGCCGTGTGTGGAGCGTTAAAATCTCCAACCACTAGCAGGGGCTTATTACCAGCAATAGTTGCTGCCCTGTTTATGAGGGCGTGAAAGCACTGCCTCTGAGACGATGGAGGACTATAAATATTGAGAATGAATAAATTTTCTCTAATTTTCCCATTGGGGATAACCTCGACAAGCTGCGCCTCTAGACTCATTCTAGAGTCTGCATTACTAATTCAAATCTCATGTTCCTGAAAGGAGATACCCTTTCTAATCATTGCGGCGATGCCCCTGCCATGCTCACCTTTCATTGTAACCACGCGGTAACCTGAGAAAGTTGCCACTTCGCAGAGAGTTTCCTGCAGGAGCAGGACGTGTGGCCTAATCATTTGTGCTTTGACAAACTGCTGTAACGCAGCCTTACGCCTATGAAAGCTGGCGCAATTCCACTGCCAGATAATAATATTTTCTGATTCACCCGCCATTTTGACTCTAGTTAGTTAGCATCCCCTTTAACGCAGTGAGATGACTCGCTGCTGACTCCTGGTCCTGATGTGCCTTCTGGACCTTACTGACCGCAACTTTCGGTCTGCCGAGGTCTACCACTTTGGATTCCAACACACCCATCCTACGAGTTTTTTTTCCCCATTACCAGCGCAATCATCGCCATTACAAGTGTAATTTTTTTTCACTTCCTAGTTCGGTCGCACGTCGTCCTATTTTGCTTGCACATATGTGCACTTTATTTTGCGTTTCACAGGACACGGACGTGTTCCATTAGCTTCGCATTATTCAAATGTTTCGAGGCTGTAGATCTGGCCTCGCTCACCTAATCTGTCACAAAAATACTACGAATAAATTTTTGTTCTTCGTGTACTCGGCATCGTTCTACGTACACCATTTTTTCAGCGTGCGTGTTCGTGAAACGTAATGATTTTCGGAAAAAGTGCACGTTATCGCATATTCGAAATATGGAGCTTCTGGCGATGTTGCCTCAACGAATAAAAAAAAATCACGCGAGTTAGAACTAACATTAGCTGGGGTATTGCAAGCCACAACAAGGATATCATTCGGTGTCGCGCCGTACTGGGAGACTTTGAACAATTTTCACTCACAAGTGTTTCTTTAACGTGTTTCTAAATACTATAAGCACATGACATTTCTTTGCATTTCGCCCGTAATCTAAATTCGGCTGCTGTGGCCGTGAATGGAATCGCATCAAAGCTGCGAGAAACCAGAACAACAAAGAAACGGCACTTTCTTTTTTTTTCTTTTTTTTTCTGCGCGCTGATTACCCGGGGATGCGCCGGGAGAGTGGCGGGGATATGAATCGCATAGCGGAAAAGCGAAAGCGCTATCCAGCGCACGGCAAACGCAAGGGCGGAAAGTAGCAGACGAACGGCGGCAAGCACCGCCCTTGCGCCTTTATGCGCATGCGTCGCGTTTACAAATCTCGCCGCCAGTTTGCGCCACGCGGGCCGCCGGGCCACGCGTTGGCGTGTTCACTCCAAGAGTGGACCGTACTGTACGTCCACCCGAAGCTTTGGAAATATACATGACGTCACCTGAGGGAGAGATCACTACCAGTAGCTTAACTGTATTATGATGCTTATAGTTGGAATAGATCTGGCATCGGGCAGTCAAGGCCTCTGTATGAATATTTCGGTGCAGTCGATAACACCTCTGACACAATCAGAGGATCCTTAAATGGTGCTGGTCCATGGGATTGCACTGTTTTTCGAGACGTCCAAACGATGAAGCTTTCGAGATTTTCTGCCAAGGAATCCAACCAAGAGTGGAATATCACACTCGCAGTGCATGGTGGGATACCAAAACGGCATGCAAGGTCTTGCGCAAGGAGTCCTAGACGCAGTCGCATCAGTACCAGGATGAGCTGCTGCTCTGCATCAAGGACTGTTTTTTTAGCTGGCTGCCAGATAGATACCATATTCAGCAGAGAATTGAACATGTGTACAGATACAAGACCTGTGTAAAACTTAACAGTGTTGTCTGACTCCGTGACCTTATCTCTGGTCAATTCGGAAATGGTCAGTGCTTCCAGTTTCTTTTCCCTCTCCAAAATTTTCTTCTTGGCAGCACCCAACTCTTGCTCCAAATAAACAAGTTGTTCTTTCAACGCTGCATTTTCTGACATGCAGCTAGAAACATCTTTCATAGTCAGCTCTGTCTGACTTTCAAAACTACAAATATCCGTGTCTGTGTCGCTGTCAACATATTCGCAGGCAACTGAGGAGTCTTCGGCGTCACCTTGCTCAGGTCTAGCTATTTGCTCTGACGTACGTTTTTTAGCACGTTGGTACCTGGAAATCTTTTCTGCATTCGGTTGTGCTCTGTACGGAAACACTCCGGGAACATAGTCGGGATGAGCAGTGTCAGATAACGGCTTGCCTGAAGAAGACAAAAAGGCATTGCTTAGAGCACAGGAGACAAGCTCAAATTTTGCTTTACGAAAAAACTGCTTTGGCTAAGCTGTTGATGATCCCAGAATATTGGGTTCTTTCATTCATTTATCCATCATACATGCAATGGAGTGCCACGATGTGTAAGATCATAATATATTGCAACAGTGACAACAGGTCATGTTGTCAAGCTTGTCATAATTGTCAAGCTACATATGTGCTAGGGCAGAAACCAGAAGCGTAGCGATAAATTTTTTTTCAAGAGGGGGGGGGGGGGGTTCAACTATACTTTATGTATGTTCGTGCATGTGTTTGTATGTGTGCTTGTAACAGACATGCTAAATTGAAAAATTTCAGGGGGTTGAACCCCCCTACCCCCCCCCCTGGCTACGCCCTTCGTGGAAACAATTAGTACCACAGAATTGTAGTACGAGCATCACTGTCGCCTTGTGCGATGAATGACAGATAATGACAGCCTGAAAGGTAGCTACATGATGAATTAAGAAACGCTCTGTATGACTGCATGTCAGCTGATGTTGCTGTGCCAAAGTTATGTTAACTGCAGAGTTCCGGCGAAATGTCAGCAAACTTGCTCAGCTTTTTACGTTAAACAGCAATAGAGTATTAATAAACGACAAGAAGAGAGCAAGTCGAGTATGACAGAGCATGCCTAGTTTAGTTAGAATCTGTTAGAATCGCAAGTTAAACCGATACTAACTTTTACTGTGACAACACCTACAAAAAGTAATAACGAAGACCAGTTTTTCACATAAGAAGGCGTGCACTTGTGCACGGAAAGCCACGTAGCATAAAAGGGACCTACGATTTATGAAACGTATTCTAAGGTGCTTAAAACAGGCTAGCTGACGTACTCAAAAGTTTGGTTTAGGCCACACAACATCGCGATAAAATTCTTATTACTGCGTATGTGTTACAACGGGCACTTTTGACAGCGATCGGCGCCGATCGGACCGATCGCGATCCAAAGTGTTCGGTGTGACTGAGACAATATAAAACGTACTCATGTGACATGACGTGCGGCTGAGTCACGCGAACTACTATGGTTTAGCCACGAGTACTATTCATGGATCAAACTTTCAAGTTGACCTGTCTACATCTACAGTCCACGCTCACACCAGAAGATAAATTATCTAGAGTGCGACGATGTCCATTGGCGACAGCATGACAGGCGATGAGTCACTTGCTCGAACCGATGCGAGCCCGCTCGCAGGAGTCACTCATAAAAAGCAAATGTAACGGGCAACAAAACATGAGCACCGGCCGTGACGTACGCTGTGCGGCGATTCATATTGGGTGCGGCTGCTTTGGTGTCCCGAGTATTGCATCTAACGGTACACACTACTGATAAGGCTCCAAGCTACAAGAAACACATTTCCAATGGATTTTCGGCGTTAGCCAGCTTTCATGTCCTGCCATCCACTTCAGGCGTCAGCGAAGTTACCTGTCATGGGTGGAAGACGACGGCGTCGGACATGTTTTTGATGCGAAGCATCTACATGGAGCCTACCTCCCGTGTGAGACGCCGTCCACCCTAGTTACCGCTCCTCCTGCAGAGGCGCTTCTCAAGGAATTTCTTGAAGAATCAGCTAGGAGGCGCTGGTCCGCGCGCCATGAAACCAGGTTGCGCGAGGTAGCGCGTGCGCATTCCTTCAGTGACACTCGATGGGAGCGCATCGGTATGAGCGGTAAACAGCAGTCTGACTCATCCGCAGCTGCTGCCCGGCGCGCTCGAGCCGCTGCCGCGAAATGGCAGCAACGCGAAGCCGACCCCGAACTTCGTGCAAGGGAAGCTGAAGCTCGACGGAAACGCCGCCACGCCGCTTCTGAAGAGACGATGGCTCGTGCGACTGCAGCGCAACGTGAACACAAACAAGCGGACCACGTCGCCCCTAGCTGCTTGGCATGCCCATCAGGGTTCCCTTACGGGGAGATGTATATCATTTTTTTTCAATTGTGGGCCTTCGACTAACAGTCTGAGTTGCGAAGTGGGCTTGTTGGTAAGTCATGAGGAATTGGATGCAGCGCGAACTTGAAACGAGGACACAAGAAGAAGGACGAACACACGCAGCGCCAACTAGCAACAACAATGTTTATTTTTCGAGACCCACACCGCCCTAAGTATACCCCCTACTCAACAGCAAACAAAGGTCACGTGGTGATAACAACCGACATGTGCGAGGGAATCGCCCATCTAACAACAACATAACAGGTGATAACCGAGAGTAGCAGGATGTCAGCATTTTCGCAGGAACCTTAACTTTTTTGACGATAATGATATAGGATGGTTTGCTTACGCATTTATCACCAAGAGCGTCGATGTGCTCAGCTTCTACGATGAGGCGGGTGATCTCGTCCTTGTGACGACCCAAAACGCCCCTGTGTTGAGTAATCTACTTTTAGCTGAACTGACAGAGGACTTGGCTAATCGCCTCGAGGGAACTAACGTGTACGAAAAGTTTTTCGATATGTGGATGATTTTATTATTTTTATTGACTGCCCATCTGAGTTTTTTTTAAAAGAGAGTGCCGAAGTGCTGAATGAGTTTCGTGCTTGTCTTAACCCATTGAAAGTCACGGTAGAATGGCCAGTTGACGGGCGCATTAAATTTTTTGGACCTTATGCTAACCTTAGCCTGACAACCTAGCTATGCTGGTGTTACGCACCTCGTGGCAACAAAGGACTACTGCCCTTTCACTCTAACCACTCAAAACTGACCAAGAGAGGCATTACTGCTATGTGTCTCGGTAACGCTATAAAGAAAGTCGTGCACACACCTCATGAGTCATAGTTTCTACGCAACAGATATCACGCCTGAAAGAAGCTTTCGGTTATCCCTGAACATGTGTTGGTCTCGTAGCAGAAAAGGATCTCGGGAAACTTCGTGCACGATCGAGGGATCCTGACACACGAGAGCTCGATACTTCCTGGAGTACAGGAACACAGCCGTGATTCCATACATTCATAAATTGTCCCGATAACATCAAGAAATTGGCCCTACCGGAAAAGGTAAGGGTGGTTTTTTCTGTGCCCAACAAGTTAGGGAGCCTCTGTTCGAAAAACGAACCCTTCTAGGAATAGAAAAAGCAGAGTGTGGCATCAAACATAAACACAAATTCATAGATTGCAAGGCCTTCGTCATCTACCGTATCCCGCTGTCCTGTGGGAAATACTACGTTGGACAGACTAGCCTGCTGTGTAAACGTGCGGCTACGAGAGCATGAAAACAAGACAAAAAAGCTGCCGCCTGACGGTTTCCTTCGCTCCTCCACACCGAGTCGTGCGGTTGTCGACCAAATTTTCTTGACCGGACCATCGTTTTGGGTCGTCACAAGGACGAGATCACCCGCCTCATCGTAGAAGCTGGAGCGCATCGATCGCTCTTGGTGATAAATGCGTAAGCAAGCCATCTATATCATTATCGTCAAAAGAGTTAATGGTTCCTTGCGAAAATGCTGACATCCTGCTACTCTCCGGTTATCACCCTGTTATGTTGTTGTTAGGATGGGTGATTCCCTCGCACATGTCGGTTGTTATCAGAACCACGTGACCTTTGTTTGCTGTTGAGGTAGGGGTATACTTAGGGGCGGTGTGGGTCTTCTGGAAAAATAAACATTGTTGCTTGCTAGTAGCGCTGCGTGTGTTCGTCCTTCTTCTTTGTGTCCTCGTTTCAAGTTCGCGCTGCATCAAATTCCTCATAACAGTCTGAGTATCGCCTCTGTGCCACTAGAGTATGGGCTGAGCTTTACTTGCCTTCGATGAAGTACGCAGAACAATCTGCGCGCGCTCTTCGTGGGAATCCAGTTTTCTCGTCTGATCGCTGCACTTCAGGCGTTCCTTCTGCCTTCATCTGTCGGGAAACAGAACGTCTTTAGTTAAAATTAGTTCCAGGTCGCATCCTGCATCCTGGCACCACACAGCAGTGGCCGAGTCGCGAGCGCTTCATCTGACTAACTTTATCCGCAGAAAACATCGTAGCACAAGCAGCCGCCACCTTCAACGCAGCTTAAAACCACGCTAGAACAAGGTAAACCGGACGTTTCCTTGGGTGTTTTAGATGCGAAGCAGCTCTTTGACTAGGCTGTGTAACACTGTCCCTCCGTCCGTACTAACGCGCCGCAACGCGCTCCCCTCGCCGCAGGTGTTGGAGCGGTGCCAAGTAGGTCACGCCGCAGCTGCGCGTTGACGTCACGCTCCCTCGCAGTGCGCGCGCTGACGTCACTCTCTCCCTCGCCTGCCGCGCGCTCGCCGCAGCGCCCGCAGCTGCCGCCTGAAGTGCTGGATACATGGTGCGAATTGATGCGACGGTTGTACGGCTGTTCGCGCCAACAGGCGCATCCGACAGGCGTCCAACAGGTTCCAACAGCATGCGGCGCGGATTTGCCGCCGCGCGGGCATCCAACTTGGGCTGAATGTTGCCGCGCGGCTTACCGCACTGGTCTGGCGGCCGCAGCCGGCAGCGCGTTGCGACAAGTGCCACTAGTGGCGCCCGTGCCAACCGTGCCGTTGGTTTTACTCTCGCCGCTGCGATAGCTTCAGATCGTCCTGGTATTTGTGGACGTCGTCGTTGTCGGTGGCAATGAAAAACATTGGATAAACTGTTTCCTGATCGTGAAGTTACCTCATGATTGAATAAAGTGATGTGCTTTTTTGCAGTGTGCCATTTCTGCATAAGGCGACGTCCGTTTTCCTGAAACTCCAATTCCAACGAGATATTGAGCCTGTAGCTGAAGGCCGTTTCACAGGTAAACATTGGCACCGGCCGTCTCGGCGAACCGGCTCGCTTCGTTCAATCCTTGCTCTTCACGAGGCCGTCGATAACACAAATTGCGCGTGTAAACGCGTCATATAAACACAAGCTTTATCGTGTTGGCAAAAATAAGCGCTCGACAATCAGCTCGCGTTTGAACTCGAGCGGCGCTACCGAGAGCGTCCGCCTAGCTAGGCCTACGCTCGTAGTCGTGAAGTGAATGTGAGCTGTTGCGATGATTGTAGCTCGCGAAGGCGTAGCTTTGCTTGGCAATGTTCTTAGAGAACGAAGCGTGGCTGTGTGAGGTTGTTTGTTTTGTACTAAATGTAGAGGATACGATGTTTTCCGAGCGTGCAAGCTGATGTGCCGTGTGGGCGGAGCCTGCGCGCTGGTTGCTCGTTCGCCCCATGTGTCGTGAATCGTCGTACGCCGCGTGCGGCGCCGCACGTCGGATCGGATGCCGAATCGCACCATGTGTCCAGCAAGGCGGATGCCGAATCGCACCATGTGTCCAGCAAGGCTGGACACATGGTGCGATTCGGCATCCGATCCGACGTGCGGCGCCGCACGCGGCGTACGACGATTCACGACACATGGGGCGAACGAGCAACCAGCGCGCAGGCTCCGCCCACACACGGCACATCAGCTTGCACGCTCGGAAAACATCGTATCCTCTTCATTAAGTACAAAACAAACAACCTCACACAGCGATGCTTCGTTCTCTAAGAACATTGCCAACAAAGCTGCGCCTTCGCGAGCTACAATCATCGCAACAGCTCACATTCACTCACGACTACGAGCGTAGGCCTAGCTAGGCGGACGCTCTCGATAGCGCCGCTCGAGTTCAAACGCGAGCTGATTGTCGAGCGCTTATTTTTGCCAACACGATAAAAAACTTGTGCCCTTATATGGCGCGTTTACACGCGCAACTTGGTGTTATCGACGGCCTCGATGTGAAGAGCAAGGGTGGGAACGAAGCGAGCCGGTTCGCCGAGACGGCCGGTGCCAATGTTTACCTGTGAAACGGCCTTCCATCACGGCTACTATCTCGTTGGTGATTCGGAAACGGACGTCGCCTTGCAGAAATGGCACACTGCAAGCATCACTTTATTCACTCATGAGGTATTTCACGTCAGAAACAGTTTATCCAATGTTTTTCATGCCACCGACAACGGCGATATCCACAGACACCAGGACGATCTGAGCCATCGCAGCGGCGAGGAACGAACCACCGGCACGGGTTGGGCACGGGCGCCACCAGTGGCGCCGCTTGTCGAGCTCCCGCGCTGCCATTGGCTGCGGCCGCCCGACCGGAGCGGCAGCCGCGCGGCAACATTCAGCAAGTTGATGCCCGTGCGGCGTGCGAATCGGCACCGCATGCTGTTGGAACCTGTTGGACGTCTGTCGTATGCGGCTGTTGGCACGAACAGCCGTACGGCAAATCGCATCCGAATTCGCATCATGTGTCCAGCACTGACGCGCGCCTAACGTACGCGTTGAAACATGTCTGTACGTGTCACCTCTCTCTCGCTTCACCCTCTCCACCGCTCCCATGCGCAACGCTGCTGCTTCGCATCCCATCAGGGTTCCCTTTGGGAAGAACGGCATGTGCTGGGGAAACCGTCTATACATTAATTAGTCTTCTTTATGGTCTTCCACCATCATCGTTATTTTCTTGATTTAAGCTGTCGCTATTTATGTGTGAGGTGTTCTTATTGTTTTAGCATGTGTTATGAATTGCTGGTAAAGCAGTGTCTGCAGAGGCGTGCGGAAGGGGGGGGGGGGCAACTCCCCCCCAGCCACCTAAGAGGGGGGGGCGAAGACTGCCCCATACATTGACATAAAGAAGTACTGACGCACAAATTTTGCACCTCTTTATTTTGTTGCAATAGGTAGCTTATGACCCACTCATCACGGCTAGAAACCTCGTTTGCGCAAGTTCGCGATGGTTATTTATTTAGAGACGTTTTCGAAGCGCCCAGTCGCAGTTTCGGTTTCAAAGAGCACCTAGCTAGGCAGGAGCAGTTCTGGCGGCAAGGTAAACACAGCTGGCCACGTGACCACACAAAACTGTGACGTGGGCGCCGCACTGACAGCCAGCATACGCAAAGCCGCAGTAGCCCCAGGCACAGAGGACGAAATCGCAGGTAGCGCAAGCGCAAGGCGCGTGCCAGCAACCAGCCAGCACAAACTTGTGACGTAGGTTTGTTTACAATGCCACCGCGTTGATGTCGGCGTCGCGAGGGGCTCCGCATCTCGCTCAGTCGTGCGGCATGCACGTTAAAATATTTATTTTAAATATGTTCTAGGCTATATTTGCCCTTGGTATTTCGTAGATGTTGTGTATGGCTCCACATAAATCTACCTCGCTCATATCTCGCCTTCGAAGTTTTGTCTCAATGCTCCTTTAATAGGAAGGGGGGGGGGGGCTGCAATGAACCTTTGCCCCCCCCCCCCCCCTGAAGGGGAACCCTGCGCACGCTTATGAGTGTCTGCATAGCTGAAAGTGGCAACTCTGGGAGTCTGTTCAATACTTGTTTTTATTCATATTGAAAACTTTTCAGCGCGAACGGGACAGAGCACAAAGAAGAGGACACTACACAACACTAGCGCTGTCTATCAACTGAAGTTTTTATTGAAAGAAAATCAACCACCTTGAAAACCAACAACGCATGCGCGAAAGTTAACTGTTGTGAAAGAACTCATTGAGCTTACGTAGCTCACATTCTAAAAGGCAAACGGACGGCTCAGATATGCAATCATCTCCCGCATCTTTTATGAAATACGCTTCCGCGAGTTCCCGTGCCCTTCTATCACTATGTTTGCGCAAGATGACAGTGTTGTCAAAGAACGGTTTACAACCACAAGCCCTACAATGTGTCGAAAGGTGTGACGTCGGCGTTCCCTTCAAGGTGCTATTGTGCTGGCGGAGTCTTTCGTTGATGCATTTCCCAGACTGGCCTATATATACCCTGCCGCAGGAGAGGGGAATCCTATAGACCACACCAACAGAGCAGGAAACGGGGGGTTTGCGATGCTTCATCGTGCAACCTACACGCGAAGTTCCTCTAGCTTTGTTCTCAATCGCAGCACAAGCTTTTCCAACTTTTTGGTTTGAAGAGAAGAGAACATCGACGTCAAAACTTTTTGCTATTTTCTTAAAATGATGAGACAGCCGGTGCACGTAAGGCATGACGGCATATCTCCTGGGCTTATCGCCTGGATCATCGGTTACGACTTGGCGGGATTTGCACTTCTTGATTAACCTTTCCGAGGCTGACACAAGAACATGCGCAGGGAACCCAGCGTTCCCTGCGCTGGGTTCGCTGGGAACCCAAATCCCGCCAAGTCGTAACCGATGATCCAAGCGATAAGCCCAGGAGATATGCCGTCATGCCTTACGTGCACCGGCTGTCTCATCGTTTTAAGAAAATAGCAAAAAGTTTTGACGTCGATGTTCTCTTCAAACCAAAAAGGAACCGAAAGAAATTCTGAGAGATTAAAGATGCATCACCAATTTAAACACTTGGTTACATTTCCATAGATGACCATCACATCCTCCACATGGAGTAGCTGAAGACGAAGTGGCATGAAACTGCGAATGTCTCCCTTCTTCAAGCATCTCTGGTGGTTTCCGCTCGCCTTGTTTAAAAAAAAATACTGCGGCTAATTTCAGGAAAGCACAACTGAATTCAAAATGTTTGACTGGCTTTGTTAATTTCTTAGCGAATTACCGTATTTACTCGATTGTAACGCTACCACGATTACGCGACGGGCGACCTTTCATTGCGTCCAGGAAGAAAAAAAGAAATGCAATTTCGTTATTTGATTGTAACGCGAGGGTCGACTTTAGGTGGGAAAATCTGAAAAAAGAAAGCTCGCGTTACATTCGAGTAAATACGGCATTCATTTTAAAAGTGAACCCTGCAAATCGGACACTCATTAGATGCCCGCGTGCTTGCAGCACAGCCCCTGTAGCACTCCGCTCGTGTCATATGTTGTCTTGTTTCGCTGCCATTTATGCGCAGTGAAGATAACGTTTAACCGAAGTGAGACTGGCAAATCTTATCGCTGCACATGCTAGCTGATGCTGTTAGTCAATGTCGTTTTCAAAAGAATATAAAAAAGGTTAAAGACAACGCTTTGTCTTCGAGCATGCCGCTATGGGTTCCAGCCGACGAGAGGAGGCGCATAGTGGATTTAGGCATCCAAGGCCTTTCGCAACGGGTGATCTGCAGGCTCCTCGGAAGGTCGAGAACTGCGGTAAACCGTGCTATCCAATCCTACCGAAAGACGGGGCGAATCGCAGACAATGGGCGTAGTGGAAGGATCAGGTCCGCAGAAGATGGAGTCGACAGACTAATTGTTGCCACTGTAGTAGCGGACCCTCATATATCTGCGAAAGGCATAAGAGACCTTCTGCAGCTGGATGTCTCCATTTCCACCATTCGAAGAAGATTGGTGGAGGGCTTAAAAACTGCGCTGCAGCCCAGAAGCCCCACATCGCGGAGAGGCAGAGTTTGCACTGTCTGTGCAGACGTGGAGTTCAGCGGACTGGAATGAAGTCGTGTTCAGCGATGAATCGACATTCTCAAGCCGCTGGGACCGAAAACGACAAGTTTGACGCCCAATGAACTCCAGGTTAAAGGTTTCGCAGTTTGTTTCCTTTTTTTATACATTCATAATAATATTATGCTTGTTGATTTATAACCTGCATCAAGGTCAAGGTAGACGTTAGAGAACCCCTTGCTATCAAAATTATTCCCGGTGCCTCCGCTCGGGCATGTTTCGTAACTACATTGTTGTGATAGCACGTAAACCTCCCAAATTTGTTAAGGCGAAAGCCTTAAGCGCCTTATTAGACGCTGGCCTTGAGAAGCGCAGCGTGCGGTACGAAAACCCATGTGTCATGACCGAGTTTATAAAAATTGGGTGAAAGTCAAGGTTCCAGCCGGAATCAAACCCGCGCTGCAGTTAAGTGTTCTACCCGGCGCACTTCCAGCGATTGAGGTTGAGGCTGCTTTGGAAAAAGACAATATACCGTCGTTATGTCGGGCAAGAAGTCGCGTAATATTGCATAATAGATGTATCGAGTGTCAGAAACGTAGAATCACATCAGACGTCACATCGTATCTAAACTGTAATAAAGCTGTTTGATTTCTTTGTCCATTTCTTTTCTCGTCAGGTGCTCGCCGCTATTCATGCAGAAGGTCTTTGTCAGCGGACGATGCGCCGTGAGTGTCTGGGCCGCCATGAGCCGACAAGGACTTCGTCCACTGGTCCTCATCGATGGTAAGTGGACGCCGTCAAAGTACGCTCTTATTATAGAGCAGGAATTGGTTCCCTATACGCTGGATGGACCTTTTAAGGATGGGTACTGCATCTTCCAGCCTGATAGGAGTTTTATTTATACTGCTCGCAGTGTCAAATCCCTCCTTGACGACCTTGCGATACGCACCCTGGAGTGGCCACCAGTTAGAGCGGACCTTAACCCCATAGAAAACGTTTGGGGTCTCATCAAACGCCAACTGGCGGCGCGGAACTTGGGAAGTGCCACGAAAGACACCCTTTGGATGGCAGTGAGGGAGGAATGGGAAGCGCTTTGTGCACGCCCAGAGATCGTGGCCGCACTGTACGAATCAATGCCACGTCGTGTGGTGCAAGTGATTGCCGCCGACGGTGATCTCACCAAATACTGACGCCGTTGACCCATCTTGTACCTTAGTCTTGAGTTTTCATTTTATTTAGCAAGAAAAATAAATTGTTTTCATCGCTGCTTCTCTTTCCTTGCTCTTCTCTTGAAGTAATCAATATTTGGCTGTATAACGCATATAGCCGCCGCAGTGTTCTAGTGGTTATGGTCTTCGACTGCTGACCCGAAGGTTGCGGGATAGAATGCTGCCCGCGGCGGTTGCATATAGGTAGAAGTTAAATGCGAAAAGCCCGTGTACTTAGATTTAGCCGCACGTTAAAAACATTAAATGGTCAAAATTTCCAGGGCCCTGCACTACGGTGTCCCTCATAATCATATTGTGGTTTGGGTACGTAAAACCATAATAATTGTAAAATATCTAATTAACGCACATGAATTACAGCACCTAGTTCGGTCAAATACCACAACTTGCAGAAAGGCGTTATGAAAGGGACGATCCGTCCACCGGTTAGTTGCACAAAGCTACGAAGAAATAAACGCGAGTTTACCTGAATAAAAAAAAAAGTTTTTTTTTCACGAATATCGCGTCCTCGTCGAGGACGGAGTTTTGACCAAACACATAAAATTTTTTTTTCGGATATAATCAAACGGAATTCCTTGGAGCTTTATGCTACACACCCGTGTTTGCCATGTTTCTTCTTCCAAAGCACATCTGGGATTAAGGCGTAGAATGCGGCGCGCACCGAGCATTGCCTGAAGAAATTACGTGTTTTCGTCACGATATCACCGCTCGGTATTCCCGCGGCTACAGCAGAAGTGACACCTTGCGCTTATTCTGGCGTTCCGGTGCGCGCGCTGTTGAAGGGAGCGAACGAGCTGGCTGGCAGGTAAAAAAGGGCGCGCGTGCGCAGTGCGTGCTCTCGAGCTTCGGAGGCAGCCGTCAGAAGGCGTCGCGGTGCTGTTAGCCACGCGCTCCCGTGGTCCGTAAAATTTTGAGCGCCACTGTACGCCGCTGCCACATGCTACGAGCTAAGCCTGCTCGCTGCCTGTGCGCACCTATTGATCTAATAGAGCCTATTAGACTGGTCCTGTTATTCTAATAGAGGCTATATGTCTATTAGCCTAATACAAGCTTTTAGTTTATTCTTATGAGCCTAATATAGGCTACTAGATTATGCCTTTTAGCCTAATACAGGCTATGAGTTTATGCCTACAATACAGGCTATTGGCCTTGTCATATTAGTGTTGGCCAATAAACCTTGTACAGGCTATTATTAGTATGATACCGTATTAGTCTAATACATGTATCAGTGTCTTTAACCTAACAGGCTATTAGTTTTTCTACTAGAATTTTTGCTAGGGTATCGTCAGATTGGCTGTAATGTTGTCTTCCTCAGCTGCCATCCCCGGGAAAATGCCTCGTAAGGCCCTTCTAACCTCATCGGTTCGTGTAGCACCAGGCCATGCCTCCTTATGGGCTACTGAAGATAGCACCATTCGTAACAAAAGCCACTCCGCTCTCCTTATATGGCCTAGCAGCAGGATAAGATTACAACAACAAGGAAGGTGCCCCTCCTCCTTTTCAATTAAAATACTTATATAAATAAACACATAAATAAATAAATAATGCAAGATTGTTATTGCACAAAGTTCTGTGGCACTGTAGCCACCAAGCCTATTAACGCAAGCGTCCATATAAAGTTCAGATATAAATAAAAGTTGTTCCTTGATTGCGCTGACATAATGCACGCACATCGCGAAATGAGAAATGTGGCTGTCGTGAACTAACCTGCCGCAATACAGATTATTACTTGAATTCAACGAAAACCATGCCAGTGGCACAAGTATATAAAGTTACTGCTCTGGTCTGTATGGTTCCCAAAGGGTGCGTTTGGGAGCCGTATATTTCAACTTTACAAATGATGATTCCAGTGAAAACATGAAATTGTCCAAGCGCATACCGTTACACAGAGCAGCACCAACAAATCATGAATTGGAGCGTGCAATGGATTGATTATCTCTGGAGCTTAGCGAAAGGTAGGAGACATGACGGCTCTTTTCACATAGGTGGCGGAAACCATCTTTCGTTAACCGCAATATCTCTTGGCTGTAGACTCGAAGATTGCAAGGGACAGTTTTTTGTTGTGCCATGCAATCTGAAGGCCCCATTTTGAAGCATCATCGCAGTGGCTTCTCTAAGTCGCAGCAGCTTTGAAGAAATGCACACTGAAGCGATTGTAACAACAATAACACCACTGCTAGCCTAATTTATTCTTTCATTTTCTCAATGAGACCTTTGATAAGCTCTCGTTGCGAAGTTTGGTAAGCTGCGTTAGCCCGTCTCTCCACAAGGACCGCGGTCATCTCCATCCTTCTGATGTCCATTTCAGCCTCTGTAAGTCTGATGTTGTCGGCATGCTGCTGGTGTATCAGCTTCATATTGTCTTCCTGCTGGCGAATTTGGAGGTCAAACTTTCTTTTGTCAACCTGGTAGCTAAGGAGGCGCATCTCGATGTCTTGGTCATATCTGGCCTCCAGAAACGCCATCGGCGCTTCATTTTGGCTTCTTCCGGCTGCAAACATATGGAAACAAGAAACATCGAACATGACATACTGAGGAACTTGGAAAATCTTTTATTTTTTTATGAGCCATTCGATTCAAAACAAGCCCCCCCCCCCCCCTTTTTTTTTTAGATGCGAAGCATCTTATGCTCGGGGCTCTGTCCGTCCCTCCCGCGTCCCCCCGTCCCGCGTCCCGCGTCCGGCCACTTTCATGAAGTAGAGAAGCGCCCATTATGCGAACCAGAACACTGTAGTAATATGAAAGCCGTCAACCGCTAATCACAGTCATCAGAGTCATGGCCGAGAGCACAGAGAGGCTGCTTAGCAAAGGCTAGGCAGGTGGTGTCTGTCGCCCAGGTTGACCCCATGCTTTGATCTTGCTTGCATGTGTTTGGAGGGGGGCTTAGTCCGTCCCTCCTTCCCGCGTCCCACACCACCACAGCGCATGCGCGTCCCCTTCCCCTCTCTCTCCTACGCTTACCCCCTTTCTCTCCTCTAGGAATCCTCTACTCTACGGAGCGGCCCCCCGCGTCCCGCACCCCCCTACAGCGCATGCGCGTCCCCTCCCCTATCCTCTCCTACGCTCACCCCCATTCTCTACTCTAGGAATCATCTACCCTACGGAGCGGCGCCCGCGTCCCACATCCCGACAGCGCATGCGCGTCCTCTCTCCTCTAGGAATCCTCTACTCTACGGAGCGGCTCCGGCGTCCCACACCCCCATAGCGCATGCGCGTCCCCTCCCCCCTCTCCTCTAGGAATCCTCTACTCTTCGGAGCGGCTCCCGCGTCCCACAGCGCATGCACGTCCCCTCCCCCCTCTCTCTCGTCTCCTACGGTCCCCCCGTCCTGTCCTCTAGGAATCCTCTATGGAGCGGCGCGCACGACAGGTGGTGTGACAGCTGCATACTCCGCTGGGGTCGCCATGGTAGTTCCGCGGTATGAAAATAACGGAGTGCGCGCGCCTCATTCTCTCTCCTGTGCAGCGCCGCGATGAGCGCGCGAACCGCTGCCGTGAAATGAGAGCGGCGACGTTCCTCCCGCTCAAGCTATCTCCCCGCTGCTTCGCATCCACACATGGTTCCCTTTAGCGGGAGATGGGGAAGTTTTTTTTTTGTAGTTGACAATAGCAAGGCGTTTCCACAAGAGAGAAAGGTCTGGTATAAATGTTATATTACTGATTCCATTGCATATTTCATATTTTGGGTAGGCATTGGTAGCAGGAAAGCCAACTTCATTTCTTCAGCATTTGGACAATTTAGAAACAGACCTTTTTCAAGGAATCCAAAAGTGGCCGGCGTGCACGCGGAGCTCTTTGGGAAAAAGGCGTACGTCTAGCGAGCAATCTGTTCGGTCACCCGCTGCTCGTTGGCGCCCTGGGAGCACGAAACAAAGAGAACACGATGCCACTGTCTGACTACTTTCACATTGCAAAAGAAAGGATTCTATGCACTTACTAATCGGCTTACAACTTCGCCAGTTCTGTCCCACTTTGACCCTTCTGCAAGCACAGAAGACACTGACACGAGTGGTCATGGCATCAGTGTTACGCTGGTTCAGCATCAACAGGGCGAAGACCATGTCACCGTTTATGCCAGCAGCTGTCTTTCTTTGGCCCAAACAAAATTATGCCATCACTGCTCGTGTGGGCAGATGTGAAATTTGACAAGTCGAGGCTCCCTACACTCAGCATAACAAAGAAAACGGACTGTCGATGTTGCGCGCATATAGGTAAACACGTGAGCTCGCTGCTGATGCGCAACGTGAACCTGACAAAACAGAGATTCGTAACAAAATGCAGTTAGACTTCATCGGGACGACGGAAACACAGCGCTGAACCAAAGTAAAAATATATTCTTAAAAAGACGTTTCGGCTCCCACACGGGAGCCTTGTTCACAATGAAGCAAGGACAGCAAGTTCGCTTATTTATAAGGTTGTCTAATCACATGTTTGAGGCAACGCGCATACACAGACGGAAGATTACCACAGCTCTTGTTCAGCGAGTGCGCAGTGGTTTGAATAAAGAAGGATTCGAGATGAAGCCATTGAAAGGGTTTATTTTCCGTGGCGATGACGGAAGCATCTTCCCAGTTGATCACATGGCCCGTGGATACAACATGCACGGACGAGTACGTTTGACGTCACCTTTTTGTTTTTCACGTCATTGCAGTGCTCGCGTAACCTTCTCTTCAAAATGCCGTTCTCACCGATATAAACATGTGTGCAACAAACATGTGTGCGACAATTCAGATGAACACACTTGGGTTCATTAGTGTTCGGCGCTTGTGTTCGTGTGTTCATTAGTCTTTTCGTCTGAATTGTCGCGCCGTTAATAAATCCATGCCACTGAGAAGGCAGTACGAGATTTCCAGCTGCAACACCAACAGCAGGAACAGCCGGTCGTGGCAAGCAAAAAGAAGAGGAAGGCCAAGCCAAAGGCGGCCAAAAGAAAAACAAAAGCCCCTCCCCCCCCCCCCCCCCCCCCAGCCTTTTGAACCGGCAGCTACTTCCTGTGGCAGCCACCACCACAAGCTCCAGCCCGGCGGCGTTTTCAACCACGTGCGCCTTCCAGCCTAGGCCTCCGAGCACACCAAGGCGCGCCCGACATCGTAGGCTAGCGGGACGCAACAACACCAGATGGAGAACCAGGCCGTCCAAGCGATAGGCAACTGGCTGAAGCACAAAGCCATGGAGGCGTCTCCGACTGCCTCCGACTCCACCGCGCCTGCCGTGTCATCTCCGGCTGGCACCAACGACGCTTCCTGCGTCCCAGTCCCAGCTACAACAGACGAGGAGGAGGCGGACGGCACGGCGACTTCGAGCAAGCGGGGTCGCGACGACGACACATCGGGTGGCCCACGGGAGCAGGCATCAACCGGCACAGCACCCACCACCTTGGCCAGCGATGCCGACACTCCACGGGGAAACTCGGCGACTCCCACTGGCTCTGGCTCTCCAGCGATCACAGCAGAGCGCTCTCACGACGGCACGGGAACCATATCAGCGGCTTCCAACAAGCCCTCGACGCCCGAACCCAGGCCCCCTGCCTCGCCCACAACACTGGGGAACCGTGGAGGCACTATCATCTTCCGCTCGGTGGGGAACAAGACAACCTTCCTCGCCCTGTCCCGCGATGTCATCGCGGCATTCCTCTCTGGATATCCGGCCACTCGGCGCGTCCGTGTCAACTACCGACGCAACCGTGTGGCAGTGGATGTTTAACCCTCTGCAGACCCCCTCAACACTTCAAGTTGATAGGATCTGCGAAATCCACGTAAACTCCAAGCTTTTAGTGGATAAAATCTGCGTGGGAACTATACATGGTGTTGACGCGGACATTCACGCCGATGACATCTCGGCGAACCTCGCCTCAGCCGTCCCGGTTGAGTCGTTCGTCCACCGAGGCAAGTGCCTCACTATCACCTTTGAGGGCACCACCATTCCATCGGAGGTGTCCCTCTTGAAGCTTCTTGAGGCCTGTCCGTCCTCGACTGCCGCGGCCCCTTCAGTGTGCCCGCTGCGGTCGCTTCGGGCGCGCCACATCGACCTGCTCGCGCGACGAGCGCTGTCTCCGTTGCGGCGACAGACACCCCAAGGGAGGGTCAGAGCACCCATGCTGTATCAACTGCAGCGGCATGCATGCGGCGAACGAGCCGCGCTGCCCTTCCTGGCAGATCCAACGCAAGGCCGCCGTCATCTTCGCCTCTTCGGATGGCCCCGTGACGCGCCGCCAAGCGTTGGAGCACGCCGGGACCACTGTTAATGCCACCAACAAGAGGGGCAGTGCGGTGGTCGAGAAGGGACGCTCGTTTCGGGTATGCGTTGCCGGTAACATCGGGACGGACTCGGCAGCTTCCGGGACCGCTCCGACGAGTGCTCCAGCCCCAGCTGATGATCCCAGGGACGCAGTGATGGCCACACTCGCGGCGGCTTTAGGAGCAGTTCTTGTGATCCTACCAGCTGATTCCCCGGCGCGTGGATTGTGTGCCTCGGCTCTCGTCGCGGACGTTGCCACCGCCCCGCCCTAAGGATTATTTTCCCCAAGGACACCCACATCGCGGTCAACCGAACTTCCAACGTGTGAGTCCGTCTGACCGCATTTTCTTCAGTGCCAGTTCTCCGTGCTCCGACTAGCGCTGCATGCGCTAACACCATTTCTACGCGTCTCAAGGCCCGTTTGTTTGTTTGTTTGTTTTCTTCTTCGGCGATATTTTGTCCCGGCCTCCCTGGCGGCTTTTCCTGACGGCTGCGCTTGCGCGTGGGAACTCCCGCTTTCAGGCGGCACACTAAAACATATCACATTTATTTTTATTTTTCGCCTCCTATCCTTTTACCTCTTCACTATCTATCATTCCCCACACCCCATCTCTGTGCCGACCTGTTGAAGTGTCCTCGTAAGGAGAGACAGTTGCGGGTCGGCTCTTTTCTCTTTTCCTTTTCATAACCACTTAGAGAGAGTACGCGGACAATACTGCCAAGGCAGAGTGTGTATTCCTGATTTAACGGCGAACCGGAGAGGGGATGCTACTTTTCGTTCTCGGACGCAAAAGCGACACCACATAGCATTTTGGAAGAAGTCCCAATAGACATTGTGAAAGACCAGCCTATTGACTACATGCACCTTGTCTGTTTGAGTGTGGTGCACAAGCTGTTTGTGTTGTGGTTCCGGGGCCCCAAGGAAATAAAGCTTGGTAGTAAAGTGCGAAATGGGTTGTCGTAGCGAAATTTAAATATTCCAAGGTACATACCTTGTGATTTCAATAGGAAGCCACGAAGCTTGTCAGAGCTGGACCGATGGAAGGCGACCGAGTTTCGATTTGTATTGTTATACGGAGGTCCAGTTGTGCTTTCCTATTTGATTCCACAACACATGTACAAGAATTTTCTTCCATTGCATGTAGCAATTACCGTGCTTGCAACACCCACTGCTAGTGTGAGTGAAATCGAGTGTGCTGGGAAAGTTCTTGAGTTATTTGTTCATTCATTCACTAGTGCATATGGGGAGGAGTCTACCATCTTGCATGTGACGTCAAACATCTTGGACCACTGGATGCATCGAGTGCTTTCCCTTTCGAAAATTTGATTTCTACATTGAAAACGCTGGTGAGAAAGCCAGGGAACCCTCTTGAGCAGCTGTGTAATAGGCTGTCCGAGCAGGAACACAATGTAGAGGTCCATGATTTCTGAAAGCAACGACATCTTCAAGACAGAGCATGACTCTGGACCGCTGATTGCTACATGCAGAGGCCCGCAATACAAAAAGCCCCATTCCCTGAAGGCATTGTCGTTGCTGCGGATCGCAGAAACAGCTGCTGCAAACTAAGTGATGGTTCAGTTGTTATTGTTGAAAACTTTGCCCATTATGCATTTGGTGCACCGTGCATCATTGGGAGGAAGTACTTGCATCTGAGGGAGCTCTACTCAGCGCCATGTTCATCGGCAGTGCTAGGAATTTTTGTAGTATAAAGGCCTAACCGCATGCACGCGATTTTCGAGCGACAGCGACAAATGAGCTCCGTCGCGCTGTCGCGTCGCGACGGCTGCAACCACATGTTGGCGACAAAGTGCCATTGTTGCTAGATTGAAAACTATCGCGTGCATGCCGATAAATTGCGAAAAGAAGTTTAAAAGTAGACCGATGACAACATGCCAATTTATTACTGTCTTGTGTGGCATAAGGAAGCCATAAAAGCGTTTCGCGACTTTCTTTTTTCGCAATCTCTCGTTTAACCGCGACGGGGTTCCCAGCAGCGTACGCTACGACGGCTACGACGCACTTTACATGACGATTTGACATTGCCGCAAGCTACCACCACTGCAGCAAGCTACCACCGAAACATCAAAACAAGCCGTCGATCACAAGATTAACGACAAAATACGGCCGCTGCCTCACTCTGCGCGTGAGATGTGGCTGTAAAGAAGGTAGTCTGTACTTTGCAGTCCTTCAAGTACGCACGGTAAGAAGCATCGAGAGCAAATTGCAACCGAAGCGAGGATCGGGGGTGGCGCCATGTTGCCGGAAATCGTCACGCTCGCTTCCGGGCGACAAGCGATCTGTTCTAGTTTTGCAGAAATGCGCGACGCGACAAGCGACAGCGGCGGATGGGCCTCGGCGACAGCAAATCCTGTCGCTCGTCGCTGTCGCTCAAAAATCGCGTGCATGCGGTTGGGGCTTAATAAAGAACTGAGACATCGCAGTAGCATCGCAGTTATCTAGCTTGCAGTCTTGACCACTTCACAGTATATCGCAGAAATGTATGATAACTGTCTGGAAGAAACAGACTTGTTTTTACACTGTTACATGTATTAGTACAGACCTATATCACTAGGCCTTTTTTGTATTTATCAGCAGTTGTAAATATACGTGTAAATTAATGTCTTTTTTGTATAAGGTGGAGCATACATCATCGTTGAATTTCCCATTGAAGACAAAGCTTCGGACATCATTCATAAGAACTGGCTGATTGGCAACAACCAGTGCATGTGGCCACCCGATATGAGGCATGTGAGCAGCTTGCTTAGAGCTGAAGCAAGTCCAGGTCCGGACTGGTACCAAGTGCCATGTGTTGTGCTGCAGAAATTTGGTAACACTGGTTCTCACATAGTCAGTGTAGTCTGGTAAATTTACTTCGCCTAAATTCATTATTATTGATGCCATCATTCTGTGAAGATCATGTGGTTGGGTAAAATGTTGGTCATGTTGAACTCTAGTTCAGATGAGTGTCATTATCAGCTTTCTTTACAAATGTCCTACAAGAATGAATTGTGTTTGAAAATGGTTAGCCCCCCCACACAGGGTAGGATGATGGTACTTGAAGGGGTCGTGAAAAGATGAAGCCGCCAGGCTGTTATTTTCACTGCTTCAATAAGAATTCTGCATGCTGAATCCTAAATATTTCAGCGCAATATTCAGTCGGTATTTAATTACACCGAAATACTATGCCTTTTGCGCTCCTAAAAGGACAATGCGGCACCGCTAGCCGCCATAAGCAATAACTAGAGGACGTCATGTAAAGACATTTGTATTCGCAAAACATATAATTAACCTTCGTTTGCTCTAAAATAATAGATTTATACGAAAGCTAGGAAGTAATATAGTACTACAGCAATTTTGTAGCTCACAGTAGTGCTGAAAGGCCAAAAGCCGAGTGTGTTCTAACGCCGGTGGAGGAACATGAGAGCCCATGAAACACCGAAGAAGCTATTTCACGCCTAAAAAACGTCTTGAATGGTTAGCCGAAAGAGCTAATAGATGTCTTGGTCAAGACATTCTGTAGCAGTAGACGGCTATAAACTTCTATCCGACCGTCGGATAGCCGTGCTAATGTTCCCCTAGAAGTTCTCTAAACAAACCGTCTTGACAAGACTAAGCGAAGGTGTTTTTTAGACGTTTTCTAAGGACGTTTTCGGAATTTCGTAGTAGGCTTTATAAATATAAAACAACCTATGATAACTGCATTTGCAGCACGTTTGGTCGGCAGCCTGACGGCTACCATAGGAAGTTAGAGATTGAAGGGACTGAAGAGAGCTCCCGCGAGAGCTCTTTCCTGTTTTTCTCCCACTTCCTATGTCAGTCGTCGTGCACGCGACCAAAGAATCAAGCAACATCACTAACATACCTGTTCATCCACGCATGTCCTCACTGCGGCGGCTAAATTTTCAACGTTGAGTTTACTCGTGTCTATTGTGGACCGAATAAAGTTATTTCACACCGTCATACTTCAGTGTCATGTGCCACAAAAATTAATGGCTACTTCAGCACACCACATATATCGAAGTTCCATTTAGAACACATCGGTCTACAAATCTGAACACGCAGAGGATTAACACGAACTTCATAAATGACGTTTAGTGTATGGCGCACACATATGCGTGCTTATCAGCAGCAATAAATTATCCCATGATGTTGTAAAAGCAGATTTATTAATGAATAAAGCACAACCGAATGTGACACAAAATACGACAGAAGGGGACCGCACAAGGTGAAGCTGATTGCCGCGGCAGCAACATAAATTCAAGTTCCGCATGGATGCACTCCAGGTCCCTTCAAAGAAACTGCGCTGGCTTACACACTAGCTGGCGCGGTCTCACACCCAATGTCTTGTACAAACAGCAGTGAAGAAAAGCTGTATAGAAAAAAAAAAGCAACTAAGCTAGGTATAATTTACGACAAATGTTTTACAACAAAATTGTTTAAGATGATCAAGCAACAGGCCCAATTCGCCACAATTCTGGGGTGCTCATGTTGAAACTTGTCCTTCCTCCGTAATGGTCCGTGGTGGGTTCGATTGGCAGGCCGGCGGTCATCGTTTGGTGTTTTGTGTAGCGTTTCCACCATTTCTGTACGGATAACTGTCTCTTATGCGGTATCAAGTAACTGTGCTCACACTGTTTTCCACATATATTCCATCAGTGTTTCGTGAAACAAGCTCTACTGTGTGTTTTCGCCGACGGTTCGTTACAACAATGGCCGGATCTGGCTAGCGCTAGCCACCTTCGTTGCAACTCGGAACGTCGCACGTTCGGATAACGTGCTTTTCTCAGGTAAGTGAAATTAGGTGCGCCTGACTTTTCGTCATTACTACTGGAACTTTATAGCATAACTTGTCATTATAACATAAAATAGGACGTTTCCCTGCTGGTGGTTGAATCTTCGTCGAACGCAAAACTATATATGGGGGGACGCGCCGGTGCGAATTGTAAGGCCGGACTTACTCGCCCTATTTCGGCTCGCCTTGTTCTGCGGCTTACAGCACAGAACACCTTACCAGTTAAAGTTCATGTGAGGGTGTTTGCGTGCGAGTGCTTGCTCGCTTGCTTACAACCATGTCGGCCGGTCGCTAACGAATAAAGTGCAAGGCTCCTCGATCACTTTGAGAGTGCAGTTATGATTTATTGTCGTTTATAAATACATGACAGTTTATCACATCTGTGATTGGAAATCAGCCTTTACAGTGACTTGAAGTTGATACTCTGTTATTTGTTGTAAATCATAATTGCTTTTTTTTGTATGCAGCTTTTCTTCACTGCTGTTTGTACAAGACATTGGGCCTGTCACCGCGCCAGCTAATTTGGAAGCCACTGCAGTTTCTCTACGGGACCTGGAGTGCATCCATGCGGAACATGAATTTATGTTGCTGTTGCGGCAATCAGCTTCACCTTGTGCGGTCACCTGCTGTCGTATTTCGTGCCACATTCGGTTGGGCTTTATTAATTAATAAAGCCGCTTTTACAACATCATGGGATAATTTGTTGTTGCTGATAAGCATGATTATTTGTGCGCCATAGACAGAACGTCATTTATGAAGTTCGTGTTAATCCTCTGCGTGCTCAGATTCTACATAAACCGATGTGTTCTATATTAAAATTGGATATATGTGATGTGCTGAAGTAGCCATTAATTTTCGCGGCACATGACACTGAAGTATGAGGGAGTGAAATCGTCGAAATCTTAAAGACGCCGCAGTGAGGACATGCGTGGATGAACAGGTATGTTAGTGATGTTGCTTGATTGTTCGGTCACGTGCACGACGCCTGACATAGGAAGTGGGAGAAAAACAGGAAAGAGCTCTCGCGGTAAGCTCTTTTCAGTCCCTTCAATCTCTAACTTCCTATGGTAGCCGTCAGGCTGCCGACCAAATGTGCTGCAAATGCAGTTACATTAGCTTGTTTTATATTTCTAAAGCCATTACTACAAAATTCGAAGACGTCTTTAAAAAACATCTAAAAAACGTCTTAGCTTGGTCTTGTCAAAACGTTTTGTTTAGACAACTTCTAGCGGGACATTAGCACGGCTATCCGACGGTCGGATAGCCGTCGGTAGCCGTCTACTGCTACAGAATGTCTTGACCAAGACATCTATTAGCTCTTTCGGCTAGGCCGTTCAAGACGTTTTTTAGACGTGAAGTAGCTTCTTTTGTGTTTCACGGTTTGAGGCACAAATCTTAGATTTTGAAAATGTCTATTTTAGGTCTTGTCTAGACCAAAAACGTATATAGCTGTCTGTAGCCGTTTCGAGACGTCTTTTAGAGGTTTTGTGTTTCGTGGGAGGTGTCTCAACGGCGCCTGCCCCAGCTTCTAACAGTTTCCGACAGATGGCGCGCTCGTCTAGGCTCCATTGGTTCTGGACAATACAAGTAAGCGAATGCAGTCAATGCTTCTTTTGTAATCTTGTATGGCAATACAATCATCTTTGCGTGTATTAGTGCGTCATGTACCCGGTCTGTCGTCATCTTTCGGAGTAGTGAACGAGTACTTCTCCCGACACGACTTGTATGGTGTTCCAGCGCGGGACAACACATCTTATGCCCACCACAGGTTCACAAATTCACGCTGCAAACTATTCATGCTGGCAAGAAACCATGCAAAAGCAACACACGTGCGCCAACACAAAGCACTAAAGTACTCGCAACTGTATGTGACGTGCACGAATGATGGCCATCATTGCAGTTGCAATAACTTTAGGGTCGAACATACAGTGCCACATCTCGAAGCTTGACTGAAACGCACACAAGTAGACAACATGTTCTTGGACCGGCGAAGCGCCGCCCTAGAGGGACCTCTCGTATTCCTCCACCTTGTTTGTAACTTACGACGCTGCAGCTCGGGATGGTTGGAAAGGTCGGCACAGTTTATGTGTGTGTCATCATTACGACGCTACAGTGGAAATGGTATGATGCTCTGAACTTCGGTCAACTATGCCTCAGCAGGCCTCGCTGCGTCGCCATGTTTTGTCGACAACAGAAATGTTTGATTGGCCGACTAAGATGACGTGGGCAGTAGAGTTGGGGGCAACGTGCTGGGAAATCGATATTGCGCTTTTATAGCTAATTAAATCAACCCGAACTATCAAACAAGTCGAGGTATATTATTCAATGGACGGCCAGGATTCCGAATACACATGTAGTTCAAAATTTTCAGAAACATTTCACGACCACTTTAACTAATCTATAGCGGTCGATAAAGTGAATCCAGGCAGGTATGTTCATATTAAGTTCTTGGTTATGTAATTAAGAACAGCTGCCCATGTACGCTCTTCTAATAAACTGCAGCCTTTCATTGTTCTGCAAGAAGGCACACACTGTTTAGGCAGCTTTTCCACAGCACGCACCTTTGTTTATTTTTTGTCAAGCTTGACAACTTCTCAAGTTCACAATATGGGAAAAAGGCATTCTTGCAGTGCTGAAGCATCTTTTCTCTGCTCTATGTAATCTTGGTGAAAGAAAAAAAGCCTGTTCAAGCACAGGGAGAGGATGTAAAGCTGAATGAATCCCAGCAGAAAAATGATTGATACATATAAAATGGAAGAAAATCGTACCTCCCCTTAGTGGTCTTCCTCTTCAGTAAATTGTTCTGTATGTTTCGCCCATATAAGTTCAAGATTTTCGTCTTTCAGACACCTATGCTGAAGCACGACTGAACCTGCCAAATGCATCAGGGTCATCAGATTTCAGCAGTCCTGAGAGGAGTTATGAAAAGGGGAAACGGCAAAAAAAGCTACGACGTCGGACTTCCCACAAGAGCAGCTTCCAACACCACCTGCCTCAATGCTTAAAAGTATCGTGAACCTCATTCAGCATGATTGTGACTAATGCACCTTAACACGAATGGGTCAGTGTGAGGTTAATATTATATCAGGAAATATCATATAATATTTCCTGATAATATAAGTTTCATTGTTATAGCTGTAAGTGTAACATGTAGCCGGCAAGGGTTATCCATTACAAGCTGATGACATTCTCTGTTGTGAAGGAATACAGAGCCTGTCATTTTTTAATCGTAACTTCTGTCTCAACTGAGCGTCTTTGTTTTTTGCCGGGAGCAAGATGTATTAGCCCGGCACGAAGGCCTACAATAGAGCCGCTGTGTGATTTTGTCATCGGCATGATTGGCACAATGGGGTACGGTTTTCACTACCATATATTCATGCAGTCTGTTGTGGGAGAATAAACATTTCAGTAATTAATGAAAGAAGTTTCGAGGCAACTTACATGCAGCTTTTCAGGGCCAGAAAGTTAGTAGCATATAGCCTTGAGTAACCCCAAACCACTGTATATACTGGGCATGAAGTGTGGATGACTGTGTTGCCGAGACCTAGGGGCAGGGTTATGCACCGTAAGCTGGTGGAATTCTATGTCGTTAAAGATTAGAGTAGAATTGGAGAAACGCGGGGCCTATTCTTTTTGTGACTGTAACTAGTTTCTCAACTGTGCGTCTCTGTGTTTGGCCAGATGCAAGATGTATTAGTCCGGCACAAAGGCCTACAAGAGCGCCACTGAGTGCGTGGCCATCGGCAAGCTTTGCACAAAGTGGTAAGACCTTCACTACTATATATCCATGCAGTATGTTGTGTGACCACTAGCTTCTAAATAATTAACGAAAAAAAGCTTTGAGAGCAGTGCATGCAGCTTCTCAAGACGAAACAGTTTGTGGCATAGGTGTAATTTCAAACCACTGCATGTCGTGCACATGAAGCGTTGTGCTATGAATCGGTTCCCTAGTCTGTGGTGCAGAAGTTCAGACCATCCTTGCATTTTTATTTAAACAACATTCTAAATCGCTACTATCTTAGTTTGAGTTTCTGTCAGGGCTGGGCAGTATCGAAGATACATTAGATACTCTTTGGGTATCTTGTATCTTTATCGCGATACGTATCGCAAGACGAGTATCTGTATCTATTTCCGATACATTTAATAATGTATCGTGTATCTTAAGATACAACATACTGCCATAGCAGCACCCGCGAGCGAAACACAAAACGTTGACTGAACTCCGCTTGTGAACCTGATACTGCTGCCACTAAGGCACCTGAATACAGCGAGATTCTTTTATCTTTCCGCCAGAGTCCTCCAGCGAAGGCAGGTGTTGAAGTGTGCGCGTCGCTATTGGTGGAGCAGAGTCACGTGTTGGCGCTCGCGCCATCTTTACAAAACAAAAACAAAAAACAAGTGCGTGAAGTCTGCGTGCATACAACCTTTCATTTTCTCGGTCTTTTCTTTCTTTATAGTTGTGTCGGTGCCATGACACTTCCAACTGTAGTGTTCTGCATACTCTAATGTGTGCGGCATGTTTCGCGTGAATTCTGATGCCGCTGTATTGTCGCTATCGAACTATCTCTCGCGTCGTGCTTCGAAGTCCGAAGACTACAATAATGGGGTTAATTTATGCCTCACGGCTTTCACACACCTGCGATTTGAAAGATATCGTTGATGCACTTATACAGGATAGCACTGAATAATGCGCTAATAAAACCCTAGCATTTTTCGTATATAAATAAAAAACAGTGCCGATGCTAGATGAAATAGAACTAGCATTTACCTATCAGAACATGTCTTGGCGTATTATATCTTTTTTCTTCCTGCTACATTATTAAAGGGGTCTTTTAGTCATAATTTGATTGTTAGCACAAGTGCTTTCTCTGCTGTCCTCCGTCTGCATAGATAGGCTTTGCCCATATGTTTAGTGCAATAGGTATTTTGTAACCTGTTGCTAAAACGCTCTCTGCTTTATTTATTATTTTTAATTTTCTGCGCGATTCCTACTGTGTACACATATATCTACATTCCATTTGAATGTGCTGTTATACGAAGGCGATATTAAAGGCAAATGTAAAGTAATCTGCGCGTACCTAGAGGCTACAGTAACAAAAATTCTGCTTACGACTTTGTAAAGTAGGGCAAATGAGTTTGCAATATTTCAACGGAAAATATCAGCAAGAATGCGTTAAATATAAGGAAATTGTAGAATCATAACACCAAGTACTTCATTTTTCTTATCAGCGTCCCCACAAGTCGTTTCGTGCTATTTTACCTAGGCACTGAGTTCAATCCCCGATGGACCTAAATAAAGTTTTTCCATACCATACCATATTGAGTTTTCTATTGTCTCCCCTTAACATCTAAGTTGAAGATGCATCAAACTCAATTGTCATAGCTTCTAGAGGTGCAGCCTGTATCGTATTTATACAGGGGGTTTCACTTAACTAGAACCAAATATTAAAAACAAGACATTGACTTAAACTGAACGAAAACAACGACATTTCGTTTGACGTCATGTGGCATCGTGTCTTGTGGCATTAATTAAAGTAATCATATAAAATTTTTATTATTCACTAGGGCTGAGAGCATTTCTTTACGTTGTATAGGGCATTCCAAAACTACCTAATCTTTCTTTTTCTGGCAGCGTATATAATGCGTGGTGATTTTTTTTTCGGCGTTTAAAGAAAGCCTGCGAAATATGACCAGGTCTGTGTGTTCGTGCGCTACCGTACTGCAGCGTTCTCAAGCGTGCTTCGAGCGACAGAACCAGCGCGTAGACCCCACTGCGAAATGAGTTGCCGCGACTTCAGGCACCGGCTTCCAAGTGCGTCAGCATTTCTGACGGCTGCACATAGCAAGGAAACGCCATCGTCCCTGAGAAGCGGCAAGCTGATGGTCCGCGATCCGTTTGTTTCGCACGAAGCACGTTTAGGAGCACTGCAGTACAGTAGCGCATGAGCGCAGAAACGTGGCTTTATTTAACTTCGCGGGCCTTCTTTAAAAGTCAGAAAAAAAATCATCACGCAGATTTACGAAGCCATAAAAATAGGATCGGTCATATCCGGTATTGTTAAAACGGTGGTACGTTTACGGACAAGATAAGTCAGCACAGCGGAATTTGCACGATCGTGTGAGAAACTCGCCAGCTGGTCAGCAACTAGAGCAGTGGTACCCATCAATTGCAAGAGTCAGCGGCCGTGGAAGAGTAATGCGCAAAAACCAGTGACGGCACATCGTATAAAGATCCGTCATGTTAAGCAGCCAAACCGATCCTAATAAGTTGTTTCGGAATAAAACTAAAAGACTTTCATAAATAAAGACAGAATATTTGGGATACTAACAGATATTTTACTAAAATTAAACAAAGGTGTTCGCAGTTAAGAAATTTTCAAGCAGACGTTTTGGTACATAGACGTTTGCTGCTTCATTATATCGATCCATACTAACAAATTTGCACACGTATCGAAGTATCTTAAGATACAATTGGGATGTATCGTATCGGATACAATTATTCCGGCAGTATCTTGTACGTGTATCTCAAATACTTCAAGCCCAAGTATCGTCTATCGTATCGCGATACAATTTCAAAGTATCTTTGCCCAGCCCTGGTTTCTGTTTCCTATAAATGTTGACTGACTAAGACTGTCAGTGCACGTATTTTTATTGCATGTTTTAGAGGTGACAGCATCTGAGAATATTTTGCTTCCCTTCAGAACAAACATGACACATTCAACGCAGTATGTATACTGTATTACTAGAATGGGATTCGCATTTCTGTACCTACATTGTCTTTCCAGTGTAGGTGTGGCCACTCTTTACGCATTCATAAGAGTGCGCCATTCTGTACACATAAGATATGGTCCTGGACATGAAACGGTAAACTCCTCAAAAGCCACTTATGATACAGGTTACAAATTTTGTGACTGGTTTTTGTGCTTCAAAAAATGTTATGGCACAATTATAGCCACAGAAATACTTGCCCCTGCCAACATAGAGCCACATGTTTTGTAACCTGTTTCATGACCGGAATAAAATCGCAATTTCAAGGTCACTAGGAGAAGCTACAGTTCTTTCTGCACGTGTCGCAGGCAATGACTGAGTAAGGGCAAGTGCTGTCAGCCAGTTTCATCACCTCCGTGAGCAATATTACCAGAAAGCTTTTTAAAAGCAGTCCATACCTTAGGCATGACATATTACCATTTCTCTCTGTTTTTTTCCGTTTCACAGAGGAAAAAGAATTTCAACGTCTAGGAAGTCCTGCGCAATACCTGCAGAGACCCGTGAGTTTGGATGCATCCATTGCATCTAAAGATCACTGCATGAATATGTGATTCATATTTCATGAGATGCTTTACAGAGAGTCCCACGACCAACTTCGGGCTGTCCAGAGAGCCCACGACCTGGCCGTTGAGTTTCACCTCCCGGTTCCGTCGTGGACGCGGCCCGCGGACGAGCCCCCTTAGGGAGACTTGCTCTTCTCAGGACCAAATAAAGTTCAGTTCAGTTCAGTTCCACTGGTCGACCACAACACCATCGTGAAGTTGAGCATGTCCGGAGGACACAAGGATAAGGTTGATTAGGTCAGGACATTAGCAAACTCTGCTGAATTTGATATACTTTTACCAAGGAGGCAGTGAAAGACCATATGGTATGTATATCTGGGAGTGGAACTGAACATCGTAAACGGCAATTTTCATACGCTAATTTCTTGATAGATTACGGTCACTTGCAGCTGTGTCAATAACAAGAGTATTTCAGGAATCGTCAAAATAATGTGCCAAAAATATTTTCTTCCAATGTGGAATTTACCTGTTATCTTCTAAATTTCATGAGTTTTGGGTGGTTAAGTGAGAGTTGTACCAGCTTCAAGTTTTAAAGGAGTACTGACACAAAAATTTTACATCTTGTATTTCTGTTGCAATAAGTTGCACGGCTCACTTATCACGGCTGGAAACCTCTTGGGCTCCAGCGCATGATAGTTAATTTTTTGGAGACGATTTTATAGCGCCAATCAATCACAGTTTCAGTTGCAAAGAGCGCCGAGTGAGGCGGCACCCAGAATTTTTTTTCACGTAAACATAGCCGGCTAAATGGGCACACCAAACCGCTTTCACATGAGCACTGCACGGATTACTCTTTTCGGCGAAAACCTTCTGGGATGTTGCAGATATGCGAGGCCACCCAAAAATGCACTGCCGGGGCAAGGACGACACCCTTTGTACTCCTGTGCAAGTCTGCCCCCCTCTTTCCGTTGGAAAAGGTCTTGTAGGAGTGAGCGCTCGCAAGGATCGCGGCAGCCAACGCAACCTCGTGACGCAGGTAGCGGTTAATTGTTCACATGAGAACCAAAGGCGCGTTTCGCATGCAGTGGTGCGACGCACTTTAAAATTTGTTTTAGATATGATCTAGGCTTTATTATTCGTTGATATTTCGTAGGTTGTGCGTGTGTGTCCACAAAAATTTACTGAAAAAACTGCGCAGCAGGACGGGACAAGACGAAAAAACGAAAGGACAAACGAGCACAGTTTCTGCGTTTCTTTGTCCTTCCGCCGAGCGGTGCAGTTTCTTCAGAAGATGACTCCGTTCCAACTGGTCCAAATTTGAACGCTAACACGCAATCTATCCCACAAGTTATCTAGCCTTCAAAATTGTAAGCCAGCATTCCTATAAGGCTCCTCACCTGTATGTGGACATCCAGAGCTGAAGGCTTACGTTAGGCAGAGGTCGTTGGTAAAGCTGGCTACAGAGTGATCCAGGTGACATTATTGCTTGTAATTCTTTGTTATGGTTCCAGATTCAGGAACCGATACATTTCCAGCAGATGTATCGAGTGCTCCAGAATGTTTTGATAAAAAATGAGAAGCAAGGCGGGCAGCCGGACGCAATTCAAAGACGCGTCTGCCATGAGATACCACAAGTGAACAGCAAAGACGTGGTGGAAAAGCAGTTCTTTGACGTCGAAGAATTCGAAAACTTGAGGCAGAACTTGCCTCATGAAGGCACAGCTGGTATGGCGCCTTCCATCCTAAAAGATATTACTTATCCATAATTGAGTGGCTGTGTGTTACTATTTGCATGTTGTTTTTACAGCTATATCAGTTATCTGGCATAGGAGGTGCTTCCGTTGGCGCAGCCACAAGAAGGATTTTAGAGCTGCTGCTCAGCCACGAAGTGGCTGTGCAGTACAGCTGGGCAGCGCACAAGGAAAAGAGAAAATTCATGGCCTTCAATACAGTTGACATCACCTTTAGTAAGTCTGTCACAATCTTGTTTGATGAAGTAAAGCCTCCTCAGCTGCACGATATAGTGCAGCACAGTGCGACAAGATTTCCGTACGGCATGTTTTGGTGTAAACTCATCGTTGACCATAACTAGCAATACAGTGCTGTTCAGTAATCAGGTGAAACACCTGAGAATATTGTTTAAAATCTGAGATAGCATCTTCGGCTAATGTTTGAATGAAAAACTGGCCTTCCAGAAGTGGTCAAGCAGGGTTACTCGGAGGGAAAGGGAAGCGATATCGAGGCAATAATAAAAGTGTGGCTTCCGCCTTTCCGGCGAAAAGCTCCGCAAGAAGACGTTCAAGACACTCAGCAGCTCAGCAAGCACATAGCATGAGAGTAAGTGTTTATAGTGGCCTGAATGCTTAATTCTTGACATATCTGACCTATGAGACGTTCATAAATTGTAGAATTATTCTACACGGGACAGTATCTGGTTCCTTTTTGCAAGTATTAATTATTTCATTAAAATCGTAACTGCCTTTATTTTGACGTCTCTTTTTTTTTTGCAGGAGTAGCCCAGTACAGTAAAACATCTTTGCAAATTTGTGTTGACTGTCTTAATATTGATTTTTTTTCAAACATTGCCTCAGACTACTTGGATTCAGATGCATGAGAACGCTCTCCTCGTAACCAGTTATGAAAATATCTGTTGAAATGAATGTATTTTAGTCAACAGTCTTCTGCAGGCAGAATATCTGACCCTTGATATGTTTGCTACGTAGCAATATGTTCGTTTTACTGTCATAGTCAAGCACTTATACAGTTGAAACTCGATTTAACAAAACCCGATTTTACGGATACCTCGAATGAACGAACAAATTGAGATTCCCGCCGTAGTTGCCATAGGCTATTTTGCTTCCCAATTTAACGAAGTTCCTGATTTAACGAAATAATTCGCGGGTCCCCTCAATTTTGTTCAATCGAGTTCTTAACTGTATTCACCTCTCTGTTGCTTGGTACAGTATACATACACAAAATCTCAAACAGGTGTTTTTCCTTTGATGCATGTAAATATCTTGAAAAGAATTAAATCATAAGCAGTAATACAAAATAATATCACCACCTACATTACCAAACCGGCCACACAATGGTTGTTCTGAAAACATACTGAAAAAGTCTTGAAGAGACGTTTTGAAGATGTCCTGAGGTTGTTATGAGTACGGACAAGAAGACTGGATTAGCGCCATTCTAGTACCTTAAGAGGACATCATGAGGGCGTCATAACGTCCTCAAGGTGGTATACTGAGGACGTCCTGAGGTTGTTATTGTGTTGTCTGGGTAACTTAAGCAGGTGGATTATCAGAAAATGGGGGGGGGGGCATTTGTAGGGATTGTAATAACGGTGACTACTTGGTATTCACAGTTTAAAATACTATATTAGCCGAACATAGCAAACAGCTCGTGCACAATACTGGAAATGAAAACTTTCAGAAAGCCAGACTGACCTACTTCAAGTGTGCATAATAATAATAATAGTAATAATAATAATAATAATATTATTATTATTCATAATGTTATTATTATTATTATTATTATTATTATTATTATTATTACAGTTAAATCCACTTATAACAATACCGGTTTTAACGATATATCGGTTATAACAATGACAAGCTGCTGCACCGTCGACTTCTGAATGTTTTCTATGGCGAAATAACCCGCTTACAGCAATGCCCGCATGCCGCATTATCGGTTTTAACAATGAATTCTGGCTGTTGGGTGTCCGTGCTAAGAGGTAATGGAATGTGAAATACTTGAAAAGAAAGAAAACGAGAAATTCAAGCTGCTGAACCCAGTGGCATAAATCCAGAAAAAGGCCAGGGGGGAGGGGGGGGGCCACAAACTTTGCCATGGCAGCCATCTTGGTTATTAGAATTATGCATTTTATTTTACCCACAAGAATAAAAACTGTACACTAAAAGAAAAGAAAGAAACATACACAAATATTCACACCTAGCGTTATTGCAATGCTGGTGACGGACTGCAGTGCGCGACAATTCAGTATCATACAGCGTTCCGAACTAACATTAAATATTCATAATCGATTTAAAGGCGCGAAAAAAACGCAAATACAAGGGAGGGTCCTCTCGTGTTTGCGTTTTTTTCGCGCCTTAAAATCAATTACGAACGTACACCAACTCGCCGAACAAAAAAGTTCTCTTAGTACAGTAGAACGTCGTTGATACGTTCCCGCTTAATACGATTTCCCGGCTCCTACGCTCGCAATCGCGAAAATTAAATTAACCCAAATCGGATCGTACGTTTTCCCTGATCGTACGTTTATTTTCCGCGTTTTTTTCGGAAACGTATCAACGAGGTTCTATTGTATTATATAGTTCCTACAACAGAGTTCCACGCAGCCGATGAGTATTCAATGATTCTAACACTGGATACGGAGCAAACGTTAAAAAACTAAGTTTAATGAAAAAAGAAACTTGCGAGCAACCTAGGACTCTAAAATATGCACTCCTAATGTGCTTATAGGTTTCCCAGTTTAGAACCTTTCTGGGGGGCCCCGCCGCGGTGAAGCAGTGGTTATGGTACTCGACTGCTGACCCGAAGGTCGCGGGTTCGATCCCGGCCGCGGCGGTCGCATTTCGATGGAGGCGAAATGCTGGAGGCCCGTGTTCTGTGCGATGTCAGTGCATGTTAAAGAACACCAGATGGTCGAAATTGCCAGAGCCCTACACTACGGCTTCACTCATAATCATATCGTGGTTTTCGGACGTAAAACCACCGATATCATTATTAACCTTTTGGGGGTCCGAAAATGAGAGCGTGGTTACTACATGCGCCGACAAAATTGCTCATCAGCTTCGGCAAGTCTATGCTGTCTACAGTGTCTTGATGAACGTGAGCCAGTGCCATGCAGCATAGGCGCGTTTCGCCCATCGTGCTCCGCAGCCATGTCTTAAATTTTCTGAGGGCACTGAACGATCGTGCCACTTCACAGGAAGACACCAGCATCACCAGGATGACCCTGAAGAACACTCTCGACCTCCTTTGAAGTACTGGCGAGTGGACTCGTTACGAATTATTGCCGCATGTTGCGAATTATTGCCGCCACGTCGTCTAGAGAACTGAGGTCGGAGTGCTCCTCGAGCAACAAGCGCACGCGAGACATGACCTTGTTGAAATCAATGTCTTTGTAGTGTCGCATCACCTCCATATCTGCAGCCGATGGTGGGTTCAAAAGCACACTTTCCAGAGCATTTTACGTCACGATTCCTTCCAAGTCGCGATTAAAGCGCCTCTCTATGCCCCACAGTGCTGCATCCACGATTGAAAAATATACATGCCGAAAGTGTATTTTTCGCTTCAATTAGGAACGTCACTAGTGCTCCCTTTCTCGTACCTGGCGGCACGCCGTCTGTATAGCTCGGTGGTTCCACAGGATGTACCTTGCCCTCCTCCGCGGCTTTGGCAACATGTTCAAACAGTTATCGAACATTTCTTCAGACCGCAGATGGTATAACTCGCACTTGGCAGACTCCACCACCTGGAACATTCCGTGAACTGTCGATGAACGTCCTTGTAGGTATGTATTCACGGTCCTCAAGCACCGAGAACACCCTCAAAGCAATTTCCAACAGGAGGCGGGTGTTTCCCGATTCCATGAAGCGCAGGATACCAGCAACCTTCGCAGATTGCTCGGTCGGTGCTTCTTTCATCATTTCTTCCAGGGAAGCAATTACAACCTCTTGCTCGTCTAGCGCGGCAGATATCGCTGGCCTTCTGCACAAGAAGCCCGTTGGGCACAGGGGTTTGATGTTCTTGCTGGAACATTTTTTCGCAAAAAAATCTGTTTAAATATTCCCCGAACGTGCTGAGAGCGCACTCAATTCCCTAACAGCCATGAGAGCTTCACGAAGTTCTGGACAGCAGTCAGAGACGACGCCAGCTAAAAGATTCGAACTGTGAGCTCAGCAATGAAAGTAAAATCGCTAAACCCGCTTGCCATTTAAAGTGGCTTGACAGCCATTGAACTCCCCGCTAATGTTGGCAGCCCCATCGAAAGTCTGCGCTCGGCAACCAGAGAGTGGGAGCCCAACCGTATAGTCAGGAAATCCATCACGGCTTCCGCAATCGTGGCTCCCTTTGTATTGGGCGGTGCACAGAGCCCAAAAAACCTCGATTGGTCTGAGGTGTTCGTGAACATGGCGTACGCATATGCTCTGCTGCTCAACACCAACAACATCACGCGTGCCATCTACGATAATGGCGTGTTGTTGGAATGGCGCTGCTCAGTGTTTTTTAGACAGCCTTTCCAAAGAGCTCAATCAATTTCGTTTTGCAGCAGTGGGGACGTGTAGGTCGTGTTTCGCGTCATACAAGTGGTGAACTCTTCATTGTGTTCTTCACATGACACCAGATAGTGGTAAAAGTTTCCTTCCCTTTGTAGTGTGCACGTATCTCACAGGAGTACGGCCACTAGCGTGGGTTCGGACTTAGCGAGCCACAGGGCCGCGTTTGCCGTCGCTCCACGTGAACTAGCGTGCCGCAGCAAAAGTGCGTTCGGGCAGCAAAGGCACCGAGCGCAGCCCGGCAAGTACACAGTATACTGCTCTCGGGATCCGCAACACTTTATTGCCAGCGGCAACACCACAAAACGCAGTACAACGCCCTCTCCCAAAAGGCGGCGGGAAAAGCAACGGGCTTAACCACGCCACGGGCGAAAATACAACACAAAGGGTGCCGCTAGCACGTCTCCGCGGGCAAAAGGGCTCACGGCGACACGCCGCTGAGGGAAACGTTCCCTCGCGACTACGCTGCGTACTCTCACGATCAGTGACCACAGGGCCCGATCGCTCGAGTGAGGGCAAACTCCGCTCGCGTTGGCTTCGATAGGTACGGCTCGGCGTAGTAAGACCACGCGGGAACACACCACACCTCTGTTCGGCCTAGCGTTCGGAAAAGGGCAACGGAGGGTAAGCGTTCACCGCGGGCGCAAGGCACCGTTGGCGAACCGTCCGAGCGAACCCCAAGAACAAAGGAGCCGACGGACGGGAAGCAAGAGACGTGCTTACCCCACGCTGTCCAGAGAGATTCTGACTCCCGCCGCGCGCGAAACGTCTCGCGAGACGCGAGACTCGAGCGTGGCGCCACAGTCGAGAATCGGCGCCGGGAGAGAGGTTAGCGTTACTCCCGCTCTCCCAGCACCGACGGACCGCGGAGGAGGGGAGAGTCATGTTCGGACATGGGGACGGCAGAAATAGGCGAAAAAGCCCACGCAATGGCGACGGGCTAGCCTCAATCCCCACACCTTTCTGAATGACCGCGACACGGCAAACCCTGGCCGTAGGAGGTACTTGGACGCCTGAAAAAATTATCTTGAGACAGCGCCTCGCCACTTCCTGCTGCTTTCCAGTCTGTGTGCTGATTTGGTCCCGTACCGACGTCGACTGAAGGCTGCTGTGCTGGTGGACTGCGTTCTTATGTCCTTCTGAATTTTCATGCTTGGCGAATTTTTCTTTAGCTTTCCTCCAGTTTGCGAATCCAGCAACAGTGAATGCGTCAGGAGCTGGCTGTATTGAAGGCTTCAAGAATTCCTGCTGTCTGGCTGCTGCACAATAAAATCAGACGACTCCTGAAACTTCGGTGGCGTAGTGCAGCCACGGAAATGTGCCAAACCAGCTCTTCTGGAATGTAATACTTTTCGTCTTTTGTCCTTTCTGCCCGCCTTGAGGATGTGTGACTATTTGAGGAGGCATGATTTGGACATCTGGATGAGAAGGCACATCGGGAAGGTGAATTCGAACCCGACTTGGTAGTAAAGTGTCTTGGCTCGCTGTAGAACTCTCACATTTTTCCAGTGGCTTCGCAATCAGCAGGAGATTGTCTCTGGGATCCGGAAGAGAAAGACTCCGGAATAACGAGGTTGTCTAGACGCCGGGACGCTCCTTCTCTGGATATCGACGTTCGCAGACACTGTACCTCAAGTCAGAAAGCTATTTTTAAAAGAACTGCGTGATCTAGGAACACGTGTAATCCGACTACTAAAAATCCAGATACCCACAACCACAACTAACCTCCTCCCGCATTTCTGCACTCTCTTCCCCTCCCCACTTTCCAGGTTTGAGTCAGACACGCTCTTCCTCGTGTGTCATCTACGCAGAAGTATGCATACTACTTACAACCGAAAAAGTCCAGGAAAATGGACACAACATAAAATTCACGTGAATGTCGCAAATTTCCACTCGATGCAGCGCAAATAAAAGCTGCGTTTAAGACAACCTCAACATCCATAAATTTTATTGTCTGAGTTGCTTCATTATGGTGTCACGTTAAGTCTGGAAAAAATGTGAATGCGAATATATATTTCTAGGCAAAGAAAAATAGAAAGGAATGATGAAAATCTAATAATTCTACTCGGCAAGATGCTACTGTTTCGATAAACAGAATTTATTTCATATGTTTTCGAACAGATGGTTATATCTTTAGAGGACTGTGACTGTGTGGCGGCCGCACGTCAGCGCGAGCCGTGACGTCAAAGTCCCCGAGGCGGATGCAGGGTGCACGTTTTCCTGTCCTGCTACTTCCTTTTCTCCACCTCTCCTATATATGCCCTCTACTACCCTTCCACAAAGGCGCTAAGACGCGCCCCACTTTTAGGGGCTTTACCCTACACGGAAGCATTCTCCGCTGCCGGTCGTAGTGGTTCTTGGAATCGTAGTGGAAGCTGAGCGGGCTGCGAGACACGCGCGACGGCTGGAATTGTTGGAATGCCCGTTTCCGGTGATGTTAAACTTCACCACCTCTAGTTCACGGCGCGGCCGCTAGATGCTGCAGTTTATGAAAAAAAAAAGCATTATATTCACTATTTTCCGCTAGTTTCTCTCTAAAATGAAGGTTGTGCCTACCGATTTCTCCACCTAGTCTTTCAGTTTGGCTGAAAATCTCGCGGCAAAAATTTTCTTAAGTATTCCTTGAGATATGGTCGTCCTCCTCACACTATGCGAGACCAGCCCTGCCCAGGTGGCGCGCCTAAGTTTGACACTTTGCGCCACATGAGGAGCTGGCTAAGAAACACTTACAACTAGTCGCTGCGCGGTTATGAGGCGTTGTTGGCACGTGAAAACGCTTGCTGGATGTCACGCGATACTACGACGGCAGTGGGTTCTTGCTTTTGTGAATCGTTTTTGTAGTTTGGCGCAGCAGGAGAGCCGCAATGCCGCCGGTGATGCTTCGCTACGGATTCAGCAATTTTGTGTACCGTGACGACTACTTCCGTGCGGCTGCGCTTTCAAAAGGACGGAAGCTTTGCACTGCAAAATACGTGACGTTGAGGAGACTATTTTTGGCACCAACAGCGGGTCAGAAGTCTCGGCAAAATGTCACTCGCAAGTAAAGCAAGCCTCATACGACGAGAAGTTACAGGAAGTTGTTACATTTCGCGAATCTCGATGCAGCCTTCGGTGTAAATGTACAGGCTGTTTCACACTTAAACGAAAACTCTGAGCTCTCATGTGATAGAGCCAGTACATGTGGGCAGTGGCGTAAATCATGGGGGGGGTCAGGAGGGTCCTGACCCCCCTGTGTTCAGGCTGGGGGGGGACACCCCATACAAGTGTCCCCCCCCTCGACATTTATCTTCCAAATGTCATATTTGAATTTCTTGACACTCAAGGACAATGCACTCTCCGCAAAACAATCTCTGAAATCTGAAGCACTTTCATTGAACAGTAACTAAGTACTTCTAGCCGGTACACACGATGCGGAATACCTTTATGCGCTAGCACTGAAAGTGGTACAATTTTTATTGCCAAATTTCACCCAAATGACGCAGCTGCGAAAATGCTAGCGCCTGCCTACGAGTTGCTATTAGAAACTTCGCCATGCGATGTCGCTTACTATTGGATACTCAGTGCTATTTTTTCTGACCACGGGCCGATGCTGCTGATGCTTGTTTTATAATAATAATAATAATAATAATAATAATAATAATAATAATAATAATAATAATAATAATAATAATATTATTATTATTATTATTATATGTGAATGCATAATTTTAATTTGTGTGATTAAAAATAAACTATATATATAAAAACAAAATGGCCGCCATTGCAAGACGTGTGTCCCCCCCTTGGGGTCTTTATGGATTTACGCCACTGCATGTGGGTGTTCGCTTTCAAATAAAACTAGTGCCTCAGCATCACTGAGGTTGTCTACGGCCAAGTGGCAGCTGTTTTCAGCAAGCATATCACACTTAGTACGATGTTACCCAAAGCTCAGAAGCCGTTTTATGACGCGTTTTTTTTACCGTGTTTTGAACAGTATGCGCCCACTAATTCCTCGTGTTACCTTTTTTTTTAAAGCTGACTGCGAATCGTCCGCTTGCAAAGTCAACGTGCACGTGCGCGGCTGGCGTGTGTGGGACCTGCAAGCACGTTGCGGCGATCGTGCTGAAAATAAATGACGCCCATTCACCATCATCACCAGACCACCCGCAGGCATGGGGTCGGCCGTCAACCAAGCCTGACACCTCGAAGAAAGAGCCCATCGAGGAACTTTTTGGAAGTAAGCAAAAAAAAAAAATGCCTGTACCATGCGTTTGTGAGATGAAATTTGTGTGATCATTGTTGAAATATGTTTTGCCCCAGTGTAACAGGACTATATTTTCATCTCCCTACCTTACCATCGTCATTTATCCCTCTTTCTCTCCCCTGTCCCTCCTCCCCAGAGTAGAGTTAGTTAGTTATGTTGGGTTTATTGGCGCAAAAGCAACTATGGCTATGCTGCGCCAGCCACATGGTGAAAAAAAGTCACCGCCATATCCACAAAGTGAATGATGTTAGAGGAGCTTGCTCGGAGATGATCGGGTAGCCCGCGAATCCTCCGTACACATCTCTGACCATCATATATAGACGTGACAACGGTGTTATATATACATTACATGCCGCGCTCGGGCGGCGAGCCCGCCGCGCTGCTGCCTTGGCGTCTGCGGTGTTCATGCGGCCGAGCGGTGGTGGTGGTGGTTAAAAGAACAGACGCATAATTTTTGCTGCTGCCTTGGCGTCTGCGGTGTTCATGCGGCCGAGCGGTAACGAAGATTGTTCACTGCGTGAGCTCCCGGCGAAGAGAAAGGAAGCGCACGTGCCTAGAGTGGTGTGCGTCGCCTTGAGCGGCGCCGCCATCTGGTGAGCATTCTTGAAATCACCGGAAAGCCGGCGCCTTGAGCGGAGAAGTGTACACGCCGCCGCCATCGCCGCCGCCGCCGGACAAGGCGCGAGCTTAAGGAGCAAGCTCCTAAAAAACGGACACATGCAAATGACCATGCCTGTGAAAATGTGGTCGTCGATGAGATATGGGGAAAAATGAATAGTGTAGTGTGGCTGTAGAAAGGCCTAAGATCACTCGCTGCACAGACTAAACTATATTGACATATATACATTAAAATTATGGGCATGATATGTGGGGTGATCAATGGGTATGTATTCTGCACGGTGTGATCGTATTAAAACGGCAGAGAAATGTACGTAGCACTGCTGCCTTGCCCGTGTCCTTGTTCCCAAGGGCCAGGAGGCGAGTGCTTTATATTACAATAGCTGCCGCAGCAACGGCCCCTCCGAGGAGGTTGTGCTATGGGTTGCAGAAGTTTATAAAGCTTTCTAAACTATATGAGCATAGATTGTAGTGATTATATTCTATTTAGCAAGTCTGCTTCATCTAGGAATCTCACGATATTAGATGGTGGTATTACAGGTTCATCGCATAAAAGTAGCATTGGGTGTAATGGTATATGCAACTTATAAAGCAAATGGAAGTGTTTTTTTTTCTTTGTGTTTCCAGATGTGGACAAGCTATAAGGATGTGTAATACTGTTAATTGTTCATGACATTTATCGTATGTCGGTGAATCCTCATCAGCCAAGAGATAGTTATGTGTAATGTGCGTATGACCTATTCGAAGTGGACATAGGACAACTTCGATGAACCGTTCTTGATGGTAGCACGTCTTCCATTCGCCAACTACAGGCTTGATGAGTTGAAGTTTGTTGCTTACATTCGATTCCCACTCGGTTTGCCATTTCAGTGTTAATGATCTACGAAGTACGTTTAATCCATTCCTTAAGAGGCACATTTACGTTTGAAACATTGAGATGCTGTGCTGCTGCTGCATGCTGATCCGCTATTTAATTTCCTGGGATCCGACATGGCTAGGGACCCAGCAGAAGCGAATAGACTGACCTTTACTATGGTGCGAAAGGATGTTTAAAATATTGCCAATAATGGGCTCATACTCAGACCGTGAATTCAAAGCCTTCAAAGCACTTAGAGAGTCTGTGTATATTACTGCTCTCTTGTATCCGGCACCTACAATCTTTTGAACTGCCATCCATAAAGCATAACATTCAGCCGTGTAAACCAGAGGCAAACTGTGGCAGTCTAACTGCACGCTCCCACGCACCTTGGACAACGCTACTTCCGACATACGTAAGTTGTTTTGGAACCATCTGTATAAAATTCTTTATAATTGTTGTAAGTTTCCTGTACCTCGCGAAATTCCTGTAGAATACGTTCTCGTGGTGTATTTTGTTTCTTTATATGTGTCAATGATAAATCAAGAAATTCCGTGAAATCATTCCACGGAGCTAGCCTAGATGACCTTGGCATGACAGCGAGCGCTTCAGTGGGAGCATTGCACTCACGACTTTTGTCTTAAAATGTGAGCATCAGCGGTCTGATGGCATTTGGCTTGTTTATATAGTGTAAGCGTTTGTCGCAGTGCGTGATAATGTTGTGACATATGTGGTTTGGCAGGGAATGAATTATGAGAACGTATGTAAGCATAAGTTGCGTCCTTCTCTGTTCTAAGGATGGCTCGTTACATTCCACATAGAGACTGAGAATTGGCGAAGTTCTGTAGGCGCCCGTCGCTAAGCGGGTAGCCCTTTATTATGGACAGGATCTGAACGCTGAAGGTACGAGTGTCTGGCAGAGCCATATACGATGCTACCGTAGTCTAACACACTACGTATCAAGGAACGGTAGATCTGCAGCAGGCACTTACGGTCAGAGCCCCAACGCTTGCGGGACAGCACTTTGAGAACATTGAGGGCATTGTTTGTTTTAACTTTCAGGCTGTTGATGTGAGCGAGGAAGTTCAATTTTTTATCAAATACGATGCCTAAAAACTTGTGTTCCTGTTTTACCGGCAGTATTGCTTCATTTAGTTTCGGGATGGGGTCTGGTTGTAAGCCTCTCTTTTGAGAGGGAAAACAACAGCAACAGTTTTTTCCGGGGAAAACCGGAAGCCGTTGTCACACGCCCATTTGACGAGTTTGTTTAAGGTAATCTGAATTTGGCGTTCACAGGTTGCCATATTTGACGAACGAGAAGCGATTTGAAGATCGTCCACGTAAAGTGAGTGCATTAGTGTGGTAGGGACAACCTTGTTAACCGAGTTCATCTTGACTACAAACAGTGTTGTGCTTAGAACACAGCCCTGGGGCACACCGTTTTCCTGAATGAAGACACGTGAAAGCACTGTGCCTAGACGTACTTGAAAACGTTCGGTTCGCCATGAAATCAGACAGACAGTTTAACATTTTGCCTCGAATCCCCAAGTCTGCCAAGTCCCTCAAAATTCCAAATCTCCATGTCGTGTCATATGCTTTTTCCAGGTCGAAAAAGACAGCTAAGCAGTGTTGTTTCTGCAGGAACGCATCACGTACCTCATTTTCTAATCGGACCACGTGATCGGTTGTTGAGCAACCTTTCTTGTACCCACACTGATGGCTATCCAAGAGGTTCTCTGTTTCGAGGACATATGTTAGTCTGAAATTTATGATGGTTTCATATGACTTTGCAACACAGCTTGTGAGTGCAATCGGTCTGTAATTACCTGCTAGTGTGGGCTGCTCGCCGGCTTTCAGAAATGGGACGATAATGGCTTTCTTCCATTCATTTGGCATTTCACCTGCTTCCCAGATTATGTTGAAAAAACCGAGCAGGGCCTCTACTGCTTTCGGGGACAAGTGAGCGAGCATCGCATAATGTATCCTATCAGGACCAGGCGCTGACTTTTTGCCTGCAGTGAGTAGTCTATTGATTTCGAGAAGCGTTAACGGGCAGTTGTATGATCTGTCATATACTCCCGTTGTTGGAAGCTTTTGCTTTTCTGTGGCTTCTTTATATTTTTGGAAAGCTGCCGAATAATTCGCTGAGCTGGATGTTGTCTGGAAGTGCTGACCCAATATGTCGGCTTGTTCCTGTAAGTTTGTTTGGCTGCCAACTGTTGAGAGAATGGGAACCATGTAGGAGGTGTAATAACCAGTGGCGTAGCCAAGGGAGGGGGTTGGGGGGGTTCAAACCCCCCCGAAATTTTTTCAGTTTTGCTGGCGTATATATGCACGCACACATACAAACGCACGCACGAACATACATAAAGTATGGTTGAACCCCCCCCCCCCCCGAAAAAAAATTCTGGCTACGCTACTGGTAATCACCCATGAACTTACGCACCTGGTCCCACATTTTCTTTGACGTTATTGAACTATTGATGGAGGAGACATAATTTTTCCAAGACATTTTTTCTGCTTGCCTGCGAACATATCTTGCTTTTGCTCGTGCTTTTTTGAATGTGACAAGATTTTCTTGGGTGGGATATCTCCGGAAAATACCCCACGCTTTGTTTTGTAGTTGTTTCGCTTGTTTACATTCGCTGTTCCACCAAGGTTTCAGTTTTTTACAAAGGATGCCAGAAGATTGTGGGATAGCCTCTGCTGCTGCTGCTAGTATGCAGGCAGTGATCCTGTCGTTCAATTCGTTTATGCTTAACCCATTAATTATCACCGTTTCAAGAGCAGCTCTTTCAGTGAACAGAGGCCAGTTTGCAGATTCAAGCTTCCAGCGCGGTGGTCTACAGGGTGTTGTGGGAAATGTAGACACAAGCTGCACAATGGCAGGCATGTGGTCACTACCGTAAGGATTATCTATGACCCTCCAGCTAAAATCAGTAAATATCGACGGGGAACAGAGCGCTAAGTCCAAGCAGCTCATAGCTCCGGTGATTGGGGAGCAATATGTGGCTGCGCCAGTGTTTAAGACACACATCATTCGCAAGTATAAAATCTTCGATTATTTGTCCTCGAGCATCAGTTGTGGTGCTTGCCCAACAATATGTTATGAGCGTTAAAATCCCCTGTTATGATAAAAGGTTCAGGCAGCTGGTTTAAAATCAACTCCAAATGTTTTACAGTGAATGGCGTAGTTGGCGAAATGTAGATGGAACAAACTGTGACTCTTTTATGTGCTAAAATTGTAACAGCTGCAGCTTCTATGTGGCTGTTAACCGTCACTCGTTTAGTAGGGACACCACTTTGCACAATAACAGCCACGCCACCAGACCAATCGGCTAGCCTGGGTTCGGTCTCGCCGTATGACAGTGAAGCTCTTTAAAAAGCTTGTGTGCTTGTCGCCCAAGTTTGTTTCCTGTAGGCAGAATGCCACAGGGGAGACGTTGTTAATCACGTCTTTTATGTCACCTAAGTTATGTAGAAGTCCTCTACAGTTCCAGTTGATAATAAAAACCATCTTGAAATTAAAAGGTCAGCATTGCTATTAGAAGTAAATGTGAGAGAGTAATGTTAGGTGACATATTTCAAGAAACCGCACTTTCAGTTACTTTACAGGGCCTTTGTCAGGCCCCGTAATTGGCGTTTTATCTTTTTTGGAGCGGTCGAGACAGTGGCGCCGCCCCTTCCGCGCTGCCTGCGCCGTTTCGCTTGGAGTGATGTCCATAGCCTCTTGATAGGCACTGGGCGATCGCTCCAGAGAACAATGTCTGCGTTGCGTAGACTTCGTGTCGAGCAGCGAAGTCTTGGACCACACCTGGCCGGACGTCGATGGGACCTCCTTGGCCTCTGTGGTGCCTTGGCTACTGCTGCAGCTCGGTAGACGCCACTGGTGTGGTCAGGATCAAAGAGGGCAGGGCAGCCTTGGCTGCTCCCGCCGTGGGGGCGGGTGGCGTCAGCCTCGGCACGCTACGCGTGGTCCGGGCGGCCGCCAAATGCCGTTGTGGTGTCGCCCAAAGGCGTAGCCAGGGGGTGGCACACCGGGCACGTGCCCCCCCCCCCCCCCCCCCCACCGAAATGTTTTTAACGCGATAGTTAAAGAGCTCGTTTCGCAGAAATTCCGGCGTCGGCGTCGGTGTCGTTGGTTGTGAGCGAAAAATCATCATCTTGTCCGTGAGCGAAAAATCGAGAAAGATGCAAATAAAATAAATAATAAAAATTTTCGGGTCCGAGTGAAGATCGAATCCCAGGTCGTCTGCATGGCAAGCAGGTGTTCTACCACACAGCCATGCCTCTGCTTGGATATACTGTGAAAATAACTTCCTCTGCTTGGAAATGCAGTAGCCAACTTCCATGCTTCGCAAACGCAAGCGTCCTTTATATAGGCGTCGCAATATGTAACATGTAATATCCCAGGAATATTGCGTGGTACAAGCGTAAATTGCCATCGGGCGTCAGAATATGTGACTATCATAACGATTCCATAGTTTAAAGCCAGCCACCCATTACAAACGGCACACACCTTACTGCGCGTATTCCCTTAACACCACGTAGTGGGTACATAGCAAGTTCGAAAACATTTCCCACATTTGCCGCGCATAATTTCTCCTGGTTTAAACCATACTACCCATTACATAGTATGCACTAAGTGATTGAAGTACGCAGTAGGGACGGGATATCTCTATCGCGCTCAACTCTTAAAGGCGAAACTTAAGGGTCCCCCCAATTTTTTTCGCCATGGCATACAGAGCGAAAAATGACAATTTCAAGGAGGTGCCCCACCCGAAATCACGGAGGTGCCCCCCACCCCGAAAAAAATTTCTGGCTACGCCCCTCGGTGTCGCGCCCCCCCGTTGCACCACTTCGGCGAAAGCTGTTTTCAGCGCAAAGGACAATGAAGCGCGTTGTCGCGCTTCACGGAAAGTGGCTATTTTCCTTGACTTTAACTGTAATGATTTCTTTTTCTTTCCTCCAGACTTGACAAGCTCTGGAGTACGCCGGGTGACTGCCGTCGCAATTTTCCCAGTGTACTTCATCGTGACTGCAGTCGTCAGCAGAGTGTACCGTTGTTCCGCATTTCGCGCAGGTAAGTTGCCCTCGACAGCTCTGTGACGCATGACCAAATCTTTGGCATTTAAAGCAGCGGTGCGGGTTCGGAATATAGGGTCTGACATGCAGCTTTACGTAGCCGGTTTCCACTGTTTCGGGTGACGTAGTCGAGCTGAAAGGCAATGTGTTTTGTCGGGATTTCAATGTCGTTCCTTCTGATTGTTATGCGCTGCGCATGGACTACATTTTGATCTCTCCATCCATCCAAGAGTTCTGTTTCAGTGAGTTGCATTAGATCCTCGTCTGATACCACACCTTTTCACCGTGTTCATGGTCCTGTGTGCGCTCACCGAGACAGGATTGTTGCCAAACGCCACAAGGTGTGCAAGCTTGTTATACTGTTCCTTGTCTTTTAGTTCGAGGAGAATATCCCCGCTTGCCATCTTTGTGGCTTTATAACCTACTCCGATAGTTTGCTCTGGACACTTCGCAACCAAAAACGGTGACATAGTTCGAGCCTTTGTGGATGATTGTTCGCAATGTATAACATGGAACTTTGGGAATGTTTCTTTGTTCTTTGATGAAAACAGACAAGATGCATCGGTGCGGACCCTTTTCAGGGTACGATCAGTTGAAGGGTTTGAGGATCCCATAAAAATATTAATTTATTCGGAGACAATGCCAGTCGCCCACCCCGAGCCCAACGAGGGGACATGGCAGAGGTTGTGAGGCGAGCCCTCACATGCCAACTGTACATTGTCCCTATAACCAAATATGATATAACCTAGGTTGGTTATGTCACACAGGGTTTACCCTCGCCGCCGGGAAAATAGAAGTAAATGGAAGCGAAGAGAGGACAGGAAAGATTAAAAGTACAAGAGAAAGACGAAGATGTGAGGAGAGAGAGACAGGAAAAGGCGACTGCCGATTTCCCCTGGGTGGGTCAGCCCAGGGGTGCCGTCTACGTGAAGCCGGGGCCACAGGGGTGTGTGGCCTCCGCCGGGGGGGGCCATAAAGGTCCAAACACCCGGCGTCGGCTCAACCCCCTGGATCCCCTTTTCCCCGGACGCGGCGATGCCACACACGGAGAGGTGTGGGAGGAGGTTGGAACCCCCCCCGTTAGCTCGGGTCCGTGGTGTCGCTACACACCAAACGCCTGCTTGCGCAGACGCCCCTGCGGGGTCCCCAAAGTAGAGTAGCAGGCCAGAGCAAACTGTAGCTCAGGCCGACCTCCCTGCCTTTCTGTAAATTCTCTCTCTCTCTAAATGTGTAAAGTCTGTGGATATAGGTTCGCTACAGCAGCTTACCCTACCGAGCGACTGGGAAGGGACGCGATGTTCTACACTGCCGTCGCGCACAAAGACGCTACAGCCGGGTTCGTCGATTCTCCGACACGGCGCAGAGATGGCACTGGAGGCAGCTCGTAAAAAGCACGGGTTTATTAACCCAAGATATAGCACAGTGCAACAATAACGGAATTGCGGGCCGTTAAGGAAACTCCACAAGATCGACCAAGTGAACGCTTGCCGGCAGGCGCTACGGCTATCACACAGAGCACAAAGGGCAGCCGCCGAGCCCACGTATGAGAAGCCGCCTGCTAGAGCAGCGCGCCCACCTTCTCGTGTAGGCCTGTGAGCATCTACCACAGAGAGGGAGCGCCGGGCGGAAGCAAGCTAATGGGAGGGGGGTGTCACTGGCGGCCAATGAGGATAGGCCAAGCTCAGTGACGTGAGCTAGCGTGACGCGAGGGGGGGAGGCATTGTCCGGGCATGTTCGGACACGTGTCTCCGTGCAAGGAAGACCGACGCATGGCATGGCATGTCTTGCGCCAGACAAAAAGGCCTGGCGGTGAAGCCACGGTGGCTATGTCGCCGGATTAACGGCGGTTCCCGGCGCTCGAGGAGCACGGGACAAGCACTCGCGCTAGCAGGGGAACGAGGCGTCAAGGGGGGAGGGCGCGCTCTATTCCCACAAGTTCAGTGTGATTTTTGCTCAACATGAGCTGTCACATACTTGTTTTTTTGTTTTTCACGTGAATACCAGCTGTAAGTAAAAAAAATCACAGCATATCCACGGAGTGAATGATGATGAGTGGGCGAAGCTCCGGAGGTTCATCGGTAAGCCGTGAATCTTCCGTGAAATTCGCCCAGTACATCATCAAAGACGTGACAAACACTGTGTGTATATATACAAGTAATTTATATTTTATTCGTGAGCCGTGATTTTCCGTTTTGTTTTCGTTTCTTCGTTGGTCGTGGTTACCGTTTACATAAGCCGTGGCTTCCGTTCCCCCCTTCATTATAACGGCTTTATGGTCGGTGAAATGGAGGGAGCGCGGTTCCTGGATGGGTCGTAGTCGAAAGTTTGCAAAGACGAGATCGATGCAGGTTCCTCGGGATGGTGGTTGGTTGCATGTGGTCAAACGATATGCATGTGAGACCATATCGCGATGCCATGTGTTGTATGGCATCGCGATCGTCATCATCGTCATCAGCGTCATCGTTATGACGCATAGTGGGTACATGGAATGTCCCCACATTCCATGTGCTGTGCCGTGATGGCAGCGTCATCGTCATCGCACTGGGGTGGCTACGACGACGACGACAACGACAACGCAGGACGACGCCGGACTAGCCTACGCCCTAAGGAGCTTCGCCCCTACAAAAAATGTTGTTTTGGAGACTACTAGCCCTCATACGTAGGGGGGCAAGCGACCGCGAGAGCAGTCTCCAGAATATGCTCTCGAGCACTTCCCAAATATAAAATGTGCACTGCACAGAACGCTGAGGAGTCAGCTTATGGGAGAAGCTGAAAATGTAGTCCATGACGTGGTGTCAGAGATAGTGTCGCAGGCTGCTCTAAATGCAGACCTGTGATTTGTGGAGGAGGTAGTTAAATGGGATGTCGGCATGCCCCTGTACACAATGACAGCCAAAAGTCATTTTCCTGCCACACGCAATGTTACTGACTGCATTGCTGCCAAGCTCAGTGATGATGAGCGTGAATACTTTTGCAACAACATCGCCTGCACTGAAGCTGAAACTCGCATAATAGCTGCTGAGACAGTAACTCAAGGGAACTGCAGTCGGTTTGTAACAGGCAGGCAGGCAAAGAACTTTATTTAGATCCTGAGGCGACGCTCACTCCCCCCTTAGGGGGCGACATCGGCGGGCCGCACCCACGACGGGACGGGGAGATGCATCTCCTCGGCCATGTCATGGGCTCTTTCGATAGCCCTTAGCTGGTCTTCTTTCTCGTTGCTAGCGAGAAGATATCGCCAGTCTAACAAGGCTCTTTGAGCAGCTGCTCCCAATACGCATGCACACTTTTGCTTCTAAGATGTACGTAATACACTTTGGTGGCTTTGCAGATGGCAGAAAGAGAGGTCTGCCAGACTTTCAAGCTCTGTTGCCCACCGTGTGATCACCAGGAAGAAGTCGTTCGAGTCACTTGCAGAGCAACTGCAGAGGTCGAAGACTCCTAGTGTACCAGCTATCTTCTATGGTGAGGCAAAGCTACCTTTATCACTAAATAGGCTAGTCGATCAATAAGTGCATAAATGATGCCAACACAAGTTTCTGTTCCTGATAAAACAGGCAATATTAAAGACAACCTGGCATATGTCCGAGCATTGGTTTTTCTTTCTTAAGGCCTCACTTAGGCTCGAGCTCGCCGAAATTCTCGCCGAAAGCCTAGCCGAAAGCCTAGCCGTGTGCCATGAGTGTATGCGGTCTCCATATGCTTTATCCGCCCACCTAACGCAGTGGCTCTCCCTCTCTTGTAGTTATTTCTCAGCCTGTCAACACTACCATAAATAAGACACCTCTCGCTTCCTGTGCGTTGAACTGTTTTATTACGCATCCTCGAATGTACTGTTGACGGTTGTCTTCCGTTTGTATATACTGCAAATGGGGATACGTGCGTGTCCACTTTCTCGGTGTAGAACGAAAGGCAAAACCGTCGCCTCCGAGATAGCTCCGGCAATCGCGGAGACCACGTGCAAGAAAAACCTGACGGTGGTCACGACCAACGTTTTGCGATTTACTTGTATGACGCACGTGTTAGCATTTGCCGGAACTTTGCCGGAACCTTCAATGCGTACGTGCGCGATGCTGTGTGATGACGACCAGTTAAGATTATGGGTGGTCGCGGAGTGCGCGATGTTTATCGCGCTCTTCACCAGTCTGCATCATTTAACTGCTGCACGGCGCGCACCGCCATCTGAGGCTCTGATGAGCTTCATAGTCAAGGTTACCACGGTTATGCGTCAAGGCTACTCAAAACACTAACATCAGACCCACATTATGGCACTCTCATGCGACCGGCTGCGGAGAACGCGAGTAATTCGCTTACCCAAAATGTTCGCAAAGGCCCTTATCCAGAGCTCTCGCCGTTCTGCTTCGTGCAACAGCTACGGAAATGGGTAAAACTGAAGTCCTTTACGTCCATGGCAATTCACAACGCAACAGTAGCGTCAACTGAGGCCTCTCTTCGTAGCGCGCGGAGCTTTTGCGTCTGCTCTTGTTTTCGCCGTCGTTCTGGCAAGCACTTCATGGCGGTTCGGTTGCGCGTCCGACCATCGGAGAGAAATTCGTAGCTCTTTTTCTAAGTGTTCAATGCGCCAACACACCAAATATTTAGGTTAATCGTCGTTTCCAACTCGCTAGTTGCGCCTGGTTGCACAGCAAACTGTGCAAGGGAGCCGGGCTTTGCAGTACCCAAAACTGCTCCGACAGGTGGCTTTACGTGTCTGCAAAACTACAGAGTCTGACGTCTATAGCCGGTCTTGAGGTCCATCGAAGAAAAGTACCTCGCATTGTGGAGTCGATCCATGGCGTCGTATATTCACGGGGGAGGGTACACGTCCTTCTTCGTGATTGTGTTCAGGCGGCGATAGTCGACGCAGAAGCGTAGGTTCCGTCCTTCTTGACTAACACCACGGGTGACGCCCATGGACTCTTTGAAGGCTGGATGATGTCGTGGCGTAGCATTTCGTCGACTTGTTTCTTTATGGCCTCGCGTTCTCGCGTCGTAACTCTGTACGGGCTCTGACGAAGTGGCCTGGCACTTTCTTCTGTTATGATGCGATGTTTCGCGACCGGTGTCTGCCGAATTCTTGACGACGATGAAAAACAGTCGTATTGCAGGAGCAGAGTTCTGAGCTCTTCTTGCTTATGCGTCGGAAGGCTCGCGTTAACGTCGAAAACTAGTTGATCTTGGTACGTCTTAGCAGGTTCGGTAGACTCGGCGAGGGCGAAAGCGTTGCTGGCTTCCACTATTTCTTCGATGTAGGCAACCGTCGTGCCTTTTCTCACGTGCTCGTACTTATATCGGGCGCGTGTACTGATACAATCGGCGCGGATTGTATCACATACTGCTGCGCAGTATGTTCGGTGCGATGTCGTGCCTTGATAAGCTGTTGCTCAATAAACGTCGTCATTATTCTTGCACTGACCATGATTCTGTCAGCGTCGTCCCTATGCCCGTTGCGCTAGTCGTACATGATGTCGGAAGCGGCCCGTCGACGCCGGAGGAAATCGTTCCCGCATCTAGTACGTCATGTATCGCCTGAAGACTCCGGAGCCATTGCGGCTGACGGGTAACGTCACGGAAAACTGGAAGAGATTTAAGAAGAAGTTTGAGTTATTTCTGCAGGTGACGGCGGCAGCGGACCAGCCGAAAACGGAAGCACCGAAGGCAGCGCTACTGCTGAGCATTGCCGGTGACAACGCGTTGGACGTCTTCAACAACTTCCAGTTCGGGCCGAACGAGGACAAGAGCGACTACAGCACCGTGGTGAGAAAAGTTAGCAATGAAGTACACGAGAGATATGTGTTCCGTACAAGAAAGCAACCTGAAGGGGAACCATTTGAAAAGTTCATTTATGACTTGAAAAAGCTAGCAGCACAGTGTAACTTTGGCACGTTGCAGGAATGATGATGAGGGACAAAATCGTATTTGGCACGCACAATCCTAGACTACGCGATAAAATGCTGCGGGACAACCAGTTGACATTGAAAAAAGCAGAGGAAATGTGCAGAGCAGCGGAGACGGTAGCACAGAGAAACGAAGTATGGCGTAAAGGCGAAGACTGTGTAGATGCATGCGGTCTGGGGCACCCGTCGCCCTCAAGTGAAGAAAAACAAGCGAAAGAACGGCGCTGTCGTAGGTGCAACCGCTCGCACAAACCCAAACAATGCCCAGCCTTTGGAAATAAATGTAGGTTGTGTCACAAGCCGAACCATTTTGCAAGTTGCTGTGCGTCAGGTGTAGTAAGCGAAGTTAGAAAACGGCAAGACGAGGACTTCGACATCCTCGAGATCACAACAGCGAGACGCGAGAGAGACTGGGTAGTTAAGGCCCACGTTAGCAACTGCGAGATAAGTTTTAAAGCTGACACCGGTTCACAAGCAAGCTTGTTGCCCATGTCAATTTACCGAAAACTGCGCGGAGCAGAAGAGTTGAAACCGATGAACTCGGTCCTGCGGGCTTATAACAGCGGCACCATACCGTGTTTTGGAACGTGTAAGCAGGATGTATGGCTTGGGAATATAACGGCTACGGTAACTTTTTTCGTAGTGAAAAATGGTCGGCAGGCTATTCTCGGACTTGAGGCAAGTGAGGCTCTGGGACTAGTCAAGCGCAGCGTGTGCGTCGTAGACAAGGCTGCAAACGACGAACTTCTGAAAAGATTCAGACATGTCTTCGAAGGTCTCGGTTGTTTGCAGCAGGCGTACAGCATGGTCCTGAAACCTGGGGCAGTGCCAGTCGTGCAACCAGCTTGTCGAGTCCCGGTGGCGCTGGAAGAGCCTCTAAAGAAGGAACTTAAACGAATGGCACGTGCCGGCATAATTGTTAAAGTGAATGAACCAACCTACTGGGTCAGCCCTTTAGTCCTGGCAAAGAAGAAAGACTGTTCCCTAAGGGTGTGGATAGACCCCCGAGCTGTTAATAAGTACATAAAGCGGCAGCATTTCCCGCTTCCTAGGCGCGAGGACTTGGAAGCACGTCTAACCAATGCTGCGTACTTCAGCTGGCCTAGACGCGAACTCGGGCTATCATCAGATACCGCTCGACGAGCAAACGTCCAAGAGCACTTTTTCTTCACCGTTCGGGAGGTACCGCTTCCTCCGTTTGCCTTTCGGCATTTCTTCCGCACCGGAGGTCTTTCATCAGAGCATCAGCCAAGTATTTGACGGCCTACCGGGTGTACTAGTGTACACTGTCGTCCTTTATGAAAGGGAACACGGGAGCGCGTGGCCTCAGCTCTGCGGCGGCCGCCTACAGCGCCATCAACCGACAGGAAACGAAAGCACGTCCGCTTTAGGCGTCATCTATCGGCGAACAAGATATCGAGTCACGGCCGGTAGACAAGCGCTGATGGATTACGCTCCCGCTCCGATAGCTCAACCGGCGAAACCTGCAGCGCGTCGTCTGCTGCGAACAAATCGAGCGTGGTGCGCGAGCACAGTCTACACGTAAAAGCCCTGTCTCTCGGCTTACGCGAGTTGCGCTTCGCCGAAATTAGAGATATATGCTAGAGATGTTTCGCGACGTAAACTAGAGATGTTTCGGGACGTAAAACCCCAGGTATTAATATTATTAGCTATGTTAGCGTCCCTGCGTCGTGAATAAATATAGAAATGAAAGTTTCTCGTGAGAGTCGCTCGAGGAAAAACCTGAGACCGACCTTGCATTGCACTAATCCCATAATTCGATCATGTCCGTCCGTGCGAGGGTATGAGTGGACATCAAGCAGGCGACGGTGACGATTCCACTCGGCTAAATTGTCACTGTGTGTATACGAAAATATGTGCAGCATTTCTTGCAAACCGCTGCACGGTTTTCAGGCGAGCGGCAGCGTTATTATCAGTTCAGTCGGTGGACCAATTTCGAGTCGAGGAACATTTAGGAATACCGGGGTAAAGATAGCAGTGACAATGTGCCAGTTTACACGAATAACAGATGGGCTTGAAGATACTGCGAGAGGGAAATTTCGGATGCTGAACGCCTTGCCTGTTGACTTGATAACGAGGGATATTGGCGTGCCTAGCTCAACTTCTTTTCTGTGGACCACGATGGCAGAAGGCTATCAAAATGGCACGTGTTCCACTCGATGAACGCGAAAAAATTATTGAGCTGAGCATCGCTGGCTACAGTCGGCGATATATTGCCTCTATTATGAAGAGGCCCCTAAAACGGTAAACAGGATAGTGCAGGCCTTCAAGAAGGAACGTCGTGTAAAGGACGCTCCGCACAGGCGCAGACCACGGGCAGCGACTGTAGACGAAGACCGTGCAATTATAGCTGCAGTAGCAGTGAGACCGCAAACAACAGTTCGTGAGGTTCTAAAGGAACTCGGCATTAAGGCGTGCGAGACGACTGCGAAGCGTCGCCTCGCAGAAGCTGGTCTAAGAAAGAGGGTTGCCTGCAGGAAACCACTAATTCGAAATACTAACCAAGCAAAACGGCTGCAGTTTGCGAGGGAGCACGAAGATTGGACAACCTCCGACTGGGAAAATGTTGTATTCACCGACGAGCTCCTTCACGACCCGGTGGGACCAGAGGCAAAGAGTGTGGCGCCCAGAAAACAGTCGCTAGGGTGACGTTTAATGTCTAAAGGTAATAATACCACTTTAGAAAGTGGTGAAAAACCTCTACCAGACTATTACCCTTTTTATGCATTTTGTGATACTGTAGTGTTTCATATCGCGTAGACAGAAGAAAGAACTTGATATCAAGGCACTATGTTAGATTTCGTTCACTAGCGTATAAATGTGCTTGTGTTTTCTCCCATCACTAATATTATTATCTTCGTTGGTATTAGTTCACATTTAAAGCTAATTTGGCACATCCTGAAAGTATAGACATGGAAGAGGCGGCAGTAGGCTGACTGCTACCACAAACAGAGGCACACCACCAGCCCAAGTGCTGTTTCCAGTTGAGAGAATACAAATAACAAAATAAGTTGAATGGAATAGGAACGTGAGTAAAAAACCTAAAACAGTACGAAAGGTAGACATGAACAGGCGTTTATGAATATGCGTACTACGTAGCACAGCGGAATACCACATTGTTGGCGCAAATGAAGTGCATTCGAGATAAGTAAGTAAAGTGAGTCTTGATTTGCTGTCAGTGGGCGATCTAATGATGTTTTTCTACAGTTACAGACCAGAATACCTGCAACGAGTGGTGGCAAGTGGCCGTTCAGCAGTGTGTGTGCGGGGCCTCGTGACCAAAGAAGGGCTTGGTCCGCTAGTCCGCATAGAGGACAGATATACGTCTGAAGGCTACTGCTCGATCCTTGACGACGTCATGGTGCCCTTCCTGCTGAATGGTCCCTTCCCGGAAGGGGTATTATATCTTACAACAAGACAACTAGCCTGTTCATGCATCTCAAAAAGTAACAAGGTTTTTAGAGGATCGTGGCGTTAACGTTCTCAGCTGGCCGCCCCAGTCTCCAGACCTCAATATCATCGAGAACGTGTAGGGCCTCTTGAAAACTGCGCTAGCGAGTCGTTCTCTGCACGGACTGTCGGCCGACGACCTTTGGGCTACGATACAGGAGGAGTGGAAGCGGTTGAGAAGCGACAGGTCACTGACGGCCGCCTTGTACAACTCGCTGCCCTCAAGAATGGCTGCTGTCGTCGATGCAAATGGGGATGCCACGAGGTATTGAGAGGTGTCTCAATACAACACGTTTCAGCTTTTTTTTTTGTTTTGTTTTTGGTGCTCGAGGCAGGAAAAAAATGTTACCTATTTCTTTATGTCAATAAACGTATTGATATGTGTCACTGCATTTCGTGATCGCGTATTTTACTTCAAAGAGGCATTTAGAAAATTTTTTTGCAAACACATGAAGCACTTTGTTTTTGCTTCATGTTTTTTTACGTAGCAACATCTCCTTCGCGGTCACCACGGCCAGGGTGCTGCATGACATTATTGCGTGGCATTACTGCGTGAAGCGCATATATACTCAACGCCAAAGTACTTCCTCTCTCGGCCGACAGACCAGTACTTTGCGGATAAGTGGGACTATACCTCAAAGGGAAATTTCCACGGCGTACAGTGATACACTTTCGAAAATGAAAACCACAACTAGACCTACAGCTGAGTGCATCCCTTCACCTATACATCTCTAGCTTCGGCGAAGCGCAACTCCCGTAAGCCGAGAGACAGATCTTTAACGTGTAGACTGTGCTAGCGCACCACGCTCGATTTGTTCGCAGCAGACGACGCGCTGCAGGCTTTGCCGGTTGCGCTATCAGAGCGGAAGCGTAATCCAACAGAGCTTGTCTACCGGCCGTGACTCGTTATTATTGCGATAGCAATTATATGGACACTCTCGGATGGCTTTCGCCGTCGCCGTCATGTCCCGAATATGTATCTATAGATTTATAAAAACCTCAAAGAAAAAGAATTCAGAAAAATGTTTCCGACACGCGGCATCGAACCAGGCACCTCTCGCTCTGCAGCGCACGGCGCTAACCGCTTAGCCACGAAGGCGGACGTCCTTCAACGTTCAAACGGCGAGCTATTTATATACAGCGAGTTTACAGCGTGTTTTCAGCATTACCAGCGAGATGGCACAAAGGCAGCGCTCGGCGGGGCTTAGCTGGGCGCCCCGTTCGTCGCGACGCGCGCTCTCAGGCGCTCCTAGCTCTCCGGCGTACACTTTGCCCGAAGGGGGGGGGGGGGGAGGGTAGAAAAGCCCCATTCTCCGCCCCCGCGAGATAAGCGGTGGAGGAGAATGGGGCTTTCGCCGGAACGATTGCGTTGCAGTTACCGGGCGCGCGAATGTTACATCGCTGGCTGCAGTCCCCCCCGTTTGCGAAAAGAGCATGCTTTTTCAAACACAGCGAAGTAACTGTGACACTTGTTAGTTCGCGCTCGTCTGTAGCTGTGAATACGTTTCGTGCGTCGTTTTTGTTTGAGCAGCGCGTCAAGTGTCGAGCTGTGAATGTTTTTAGTTCGCTCTCGTCCTGTGCGTGTTGTTTTCGTGCGTCATGGGTGCGTGAGCAGCGCGCTGCACGTTTCGACCTGCTTGCCATTCGTCGCTTGACATTCCAATTTGTTGCTATCGCATTCATTGCTTCGCCTTGTGGCGAAACTGCGACTTTTTTTGTTCGACGATAGATGACGCCTAAAGCGGACGTGCTTTCGTTTGCTGTCGGTTGATGGCGATGTAGACGGCCGCCGCAGATCGGAGGCCTCGCGCTCCCGTGTTCCCTTTCATAAAGGACGACAGTGTACATTGACGACATCTTAGTATAGGGTTCTAACAAGGAAGAACACGATGAGCGCTTAATAGCTGTGCTGAAAGCTGCTGAGAAAGCAGGCTTGACTTTTAACGCGCAAAAATGCATATTTGGGGTGAAAGAAGTGAAGTTCCTCGGTGATGTCATCGGCCGAACGGGCATATCGCCGGACCCAAAGTTAATCAAAAGCTTGGCGAAAATGCCGACACCAACGTCTAAGAACGACGTCCAGGGCATGCTAGGGGCGCTTAACTAGTTCGGAAAATTCGTGCCGCGAGTGTCCGAGCGAACAACGCTTTTACGCAAGCTTATAAAGTCTCGTTCCGAGTTCCAATGGACAGCGAACCATGCGCAAGAGTGGAAAATCTTAACGCAAGTTTTGACCACCGTCCCGCAGCTCGCAATCTTTGATCCGCACAGGGAAACCAAGATAAGCTGCGATGCGTCGAGGGACGGTGTCGGTGCAGCGTTATTGCAGAGCTATGACTGCGAATGGCGGCCTGTAGCTTATGCATCACGGGCTTTAACCAAATCGAAAAAAAACTATGCCTAAATCGAAAAAGAAGCCCTGGGGATATGTTTTGGCTGTGAAAGGTTTCACGAGTTCGTGTACGGAAGAAGGGTGCGAATCGAAACGGACTACAAGCCACTGGTAGACATAGAGTAACACAAAAAGTTGAGAGGACACTCCCATAGACCCCAGCGGCTGATTTTGAGTTCGCAGCGCTCCAAACGGGCCGGGGGGAACCTTTGCAGCCTCGGAGATGATGGGGACCACAGAAATGGTGGTCTCGAAGGCCATCCTCTAGAGATTAGAAAAATTACACGGCCTCCGAGACTACTTCTGTGGATGTGCTCGTCTCAAAGGCCATGCTTTAATTGCGTTTTTTTTTTTTCACGCGTCGTTTGCATGCATTGATTAGCTTCGTGTAAGCTGTACCGCCAGAGCGGCAAGCACACGATGCCACTGTGTGTTTAAGCAGACATTTTAAATAAAACGTAAGAACTCTTGGAAGAGACGAAAACTTTTATTTTCAAGCCATTCTTGGTAAGCACATGCACACTTACATGCGCGCACGAAGAGGTGGGTTCATTGCACTGCAAGACATGGCAATACAGCTGCCATATCTTGAGTTTAAATTTTACGGAAGCAATAAACAAGTAGGCGACATTATGAAAGGCCCCACACAACAGTAAAACTACAGTACACGCGCAGGTACGCATACAGTTAACAACGCAGCGCGACAGTAGTTTCCGTAGTATTTGACTCCGGACGGCATGACCTGAAAAAAATAAAAAAAAACGAAAAAAAAAGGATGTTGGCTATGTTTTCTCTCCCGCCTTAGCCCAAATTTTCTCCGACGCACTTCACATCACCTTTTCGCGCAAAACAGTCACGAGTAGATTCCGCAGCTAAAATAAAGCAATATTTGGCGCCATGCACGCGTTAGCGAGGCAGTCGTGTTTATTCAGAAGATTAAGTCGTAGCCTCAGCCTACAAACATTTTTCTCGATTCACAAATTCTCTCTAATTGCACTCGTAACAAGAGATGTTAAGCCTAACTGCACTCTTCACACAATTTCACGCATTGAATTCGAACTACGTGTACCGGCACAAACAAACAAACAAACAAAAAAAAAAACCTAACGACGCAAGCGGCGACTCACTTACTCGCGCCAAGAAACGATTTTCTCGCAAACATGCGCGAAGTGAGGAGCACAAGAAAGCTCTCTGCGCCGAACAGCACAAGCGACAAAGGTTAGCTTAACATGACGAATACAATACGCACTTTGCAAATTAATGACGGCGTTCTTACCAATAGCAGCCGCGAAGCAGAGAGGCGCACGAAACAAGTCACGACCACGAAGCACGTCGAGCACGTTATCGCACATCTTTTATCGCGTCACCCTGCAGCTGTCCGTACTTCATTGCATTAAACGCTCATGAACACGGAGCGTGATAACGTTGCCGTCGCGTCGACGCCATTCTGCACTACTCTCGCACCCGATACCCGATTCATGTCCGATCCTGCCCGACGATATCGAACCGTCCAATCGCAGGCGATAAGGATAAATTCAGAGCCGCATTGCGACAAGTAGACGCATATTGCAACTAGAAAAGGTACTAAAGTAGATAACAAGTACGCGCGTTCCCTTGAAGATAGAGAGTGATGTGTCGCCCTCTCATGGCCGGCATGAAGCTGCGTAGCACTGCCGCTTTTGGCCCGAGTGACCACTCTTGTAATTTGTATGTTACTCTATGGACATAGCACGAAAAGAAATCGCCGATATGCCGCCGCGGGTCCAAAGGTTCTTTTTGCGATTACTGAAGTATGACTTTGTGTTGCATTACATTCCCGGAAAGCAGCTTGTTCTCGCCGACATATTGTCACGGTCGACAGCGGATCCAGGCGGAGACAACGTTGGCCCCGCAAACGACGTCGAGGTTCATGCGGTGCAGTCCTTGGGCTACGTGGTAACGTCGGAAACGCAGCGGCTGCTACAGCAGGAAACATCCCGAGACGGCTACCTACAGTCGATCATGGCAAGCGGGCAACCGGTAACAGGTGAACTCAAGCCGTTTCCGAAAGAGCTGTCTGTCGTTAATAGACGTCAGACTCCGGAGTTTTGCAGACACGTAGCGCCACCTGTCGGAGCAGTTTTGGGTAGTGCAAAGTCCGACTCCCTTGCACAGTTTGCTGTTCAACCACGTGCAACTAGCGAGTGCGAAAAAACGATTGAGCTAAACATTAGGTGTGTTGGCGCATTGAACACTCGGAAAAAGAGCTACGAATTTCTCTCCGCTGGTCGGACGCGCAACCGAACCGCCATGAAGTGCTTGCCAGAACGACGGCGAAAGCAAGAGAAGACGAACAGCTCCTCGCGCTACGAAGAGTCTCAGTCAACGCTACTGTTGCGTTGGGAATTGCGACAGACGTAAAAGACTTCAGTTTTACCGATTTCCGTAGCTGTTGCACGAAGCAGAACGGTGAGAGCGCTGGATACGGGCCATTGCGAACGTGTTGGGTAAGCGAATTACTCGCGTTCTCCACAGCCGGTCGCATGAGAAAGTGTGATAATATGGGTCTCCTGTTATTGTATTGAGCAGCCTTGATGTAGACCCGTGGTAACCTTGACTATGAAGCTCAGCAGAGCCTCAGACCGCGGTAAATCGCAAAATGTTGGTCATGACCACCGTCAAGTTTTTTTTACCCGTGGTCTCCGCGATTGCCGGAGCTATCTCGGAGGCGACGGTTTTGCCTTTCGTTGAACACCGAGAAAGTGGACACGCACGTATCCCCATTTTCAGAATATACAAACGTAAGACGACGGTCAACAGAACATTCGAGGATGCGTAATAAAACAGTTGAACGCACAGGACGCGAGAGATGGATGCAGAATGCAACTGTAAAGGTGAAAATCGCTGCCGCCATTAGTACCTGATCAGCGAGCTTCGTACCACTGATCGTAAGATAGTTGCTCGTGTATATAATGCATCACTTTGTATATGCCCAAATTTAACGCATTTAGGCGTTACAGAACGCACGTCGGAGTGCCTCGAACTCGATGTCATTCGATGCTCGCTTTACTTGCGAGTTGCAGCACGCCGAAATAACTGAAGCATCTTTTGCATTGTACTCGCAGCTCGCTTTCATGAGCTTTCTACTTTTCTGAAGCGAGGGTGGATTTACGGAAGAAGCTTTCCAGGTCCTTGATTTTCAGGAAACCGCTCCTCAACACCTACGAGGGAGGGGTGGTTGTAGAGTGGCCTATGCACATTCGCTTGCGGACGGCTGTCTTTGCACTACCCAGTTATGGCCAGGGCGGCGACGAGAGCGCTGGCGGCGGCGTTTTTCGCAGTGCCGCCTGGACAGAGTCTGACGTCTATGGAGTGCACTTGAAGGGTCCTGAAGTTGTAATACCGAGGAGTATGCGAGAGAGCATGCTGAAGAGAGTTCATGCTGGCCACCTTGGGCTGCAGAAGTGTAAATAGAGGGCTCGAACACCCGTATTTTGGCCCGGTTTTACCAGTAGAAGTCTGTACGGATAATGAACCCCAGTGTTCGATCCAGGAATTTGCCTGATTTGCCAAAAAATATGACTTTACGCATGTAACATCGAGCCCCCGTTAGCCGCAGTCGAACGGCTTGGCGGAAAAGGGTGTGCAGATTGTAAGGCGGATCCTAAAATAGACCCTAGAGGCGGGGGAGGACTTCTGGTGGGCCTTCTGGCCTATCGATCAGCACCTCTAGAAGACGGGCATTCTCCGGGTGAACTTCTGCAAAGAAGGCGACTTCGTTCTAACATTCCTGACTTTCGTTCACCGTGTCCTACCGCACCATCGGAACCAACCGCGCAAGCAGCGGAAGCGACATTTACAGAAACACCCGAGGGATCAAAGCTACAAGCCAGTGACTGCGATTCTTCGACAGGCATCCCACCGCCGCCAGCTCCGAGAAGCTCGACGCGTACAAGCCGGCCCCCCTCAGAGACTGCGCTCTGACGAGCACTTTAATCAAGTGCCATAAGCTGTGTCGAATGTTTGTTAATAAGTGTTTATTTTGTTTGTTCCACGAGAGAGGATGTATCAAGGCAAACACAACGACCTCGTCCAAGTAAACGAGGCAAGTCTGCCACTTCAAGCCAGCCAGTACTGTATCCATGACTCGTTGGAAGGTCGCAGGAGCCGAACAAAGACCAAAGGGCATGACCTTGAACTCGAACAGGCCGTCTGGTGTTATGAAGGCAGTCTTTTCGCGGTCTCTCTCGTCGACTTCGATTTGCCAATAGCCTGTCTTGAGATCCATCGAAGAAAAGTACCTCGCATTGTGGAGTTGATCCATGGCGTCGTCTATTCACGGGGAGGGTACACGTCCTTCTTCGTGATTTTGTTCAGGCGGCGATAGTCGACGCAGAAGCGTAGGGTTCCGTCCTTATTGACTAACACCACGGGTGACGCCCATGGACTCTTTGAAGGCTGGATGATGTTGTGGCGTAGCATTTCGTCGACTTGTTTCTTTATGGCCTCGCGTTCTCGCGTCGAAACTCTGTACGGGCTGTGACGAAGTGGCCTGGCACTTTCTACTGTTATGATGCGATGTTTTGCTACCCGTGTCTGCCGAATTCTTGACGACGATGACGAACAGTCGTTGTATTGCATGATCAGAGTTCTGAGCTGTTCTTGCTTATGCGTCGGAAGGCTCGCGTTAACGTCGAAAGCTAGTTGATCTTGGTTCGTTTTAGCAGGTTCGGTAGACTCGGCGAAAGCGTTGCTGGCTTCCACTATTTCTTCGATGTAGGCAACCGTCGTGCCTTTGCTTACGTGCTTGTACTTGTATCGGGCACGTGTACTGGTACAATCGGCGCGGATGCGCAGCAGTGCCGAGCAGTATGTTCGGTGCGCTCGCTCGTGCCTTGATAAGTTGAGGCTCAATAAACGGCGTCGTTATTCTTGCAATGACCATGATGCTGTCAGCGTCGTCCCTATGCCCGTTGCGCTAGTCTTACAGTACTCGTTGCTGAAGTTCGTGAGCCTAAGTGTTGCTTTCCGTGCTTGCCGCTCGGCTATTCCTCTGGCGACGCAAATCTCGCGGTTGATCAACAGATGCTGGTTGCCTTCAACGGCGCCTTGCATATCTGTTGAGTTCTGAGTGCCGACGGAAATGCTGACGCTGGAGCGAGGGGGGAATGGAGACTTGGTCTTCCAGCGCATTCAAGGCGTGCTTTCCTGACGGCGTGTGCGGCGGTAGTGCTTTTTCAGTGGATATCGTTATCGACTTGGCTTTCAGGTTCATGACTGCACCAATGAAGGCTTAAGAATTCCATACCAAGGATGACGTCTCTCGAGCAACGCTGTAGGACTACGAAGCTTGCTGGACAAATCCGGTTGTTAATGGAGACTCTCGCTGTGCAAATTCCTGTCGGCGTTACTAGGTGACCTCCCGCTGTCCAGATCTCGGGGCCTTCCCAGGCGGTGTTGACTTTCTTCAACTTCGCGGCGAACAGTCCACTGATGACAGAATAGTCCGCTCCGGTGTCGACGAGAGCTGTCACGCTATGGCCGTCGATAAGAACGTCGAGGTCGCTAGTTCGTCGTCTCGCGTTGCAGTTAGGTCGTAGCGTCGGGTGACGGCTGCGTCGATTTGTTGCGCTGCTTCCATGTTGCGTCGTCACGTCTTCCTCGGTTCGCGGCATTTCGTCGACAGGGCTTCGTCTGCGTCGCGTCGGGTTCTGCAGGTTTCGTCGCGTTGTCGGCGGTGGCGGCGGCGGAGGATCTTCGGCATTTCGTCGTACAGCAACCGCACCTCCATTGGTTGCTGCCCTTAGTTTTCCGGATACGGGCTAGGCGACCGGCCTCAGGTCGGGCCAGTGTACTGCCGGCGGTGCGGTGACATGTAGCGGCCGGGCGATGGTGAACGGGATGGCCGCCGTTCTTGCCACTGTGCTCCGGTAATGTAGTCTGGCGATGTCGCGAGGTCGTTCACCTGGCTGCGGACGCGACGCATTGACGGCGAAGCCACGTAGCCCCATCTGTCGGTACAGGCAGCGGCGGTAAGTGTGGCCGGCTTCCCCGAAGTGGTAGCAGAGCAGGGCGGTTGTGAGGGGTGCGCCAAACGTCGGTTTTTCTTGGCGCGTAGCGCGGCGCATAGTGTTGGCCGACAGGAGGACGGTTGGACGTCGGTGGTGGTGGTGGCGGCGACGGCGGCGTGTGGCGGCCGAACTGTGGCGATGCGATGTTTTGACGTTGTCGCGGAGCGTGCACGGGACGGCGGACTGCAGCAGCGTAGGTCATAGCCTCCGGACGAGGCTGCGGTGGTTCGGGAATTCCTAACGCTTGCTGAACTTCTTCGCGAACAATGTCGTTGATCGAGTCCACTTGAGGCTATGGCGAGGGGGTAACAGCTTGCGCAGTTCCTCCCGCAAGATAGCTCGGATCGTTTCACGCAGGTCGTCGGAGCAGAGTTGTTGAAGGTCTGCGTACGCTGGCGTCGAGCGGCGATTGAATTGTCGGGTGCGCATCTCCAGCGTCTTTTCAATCGTCGTCGCTTCGGAGATGAATTCCTGGAAAGTACTCGGTGGGTTCCGCATCGGACCCGCGAAGAACTCCCGCTTTACTCCTCGCATAAAGAAGCGAACTTTCTTGTCTTCCGGCATTTCGGGGTCGGCGTGGCGGAATAGTCTGGTCATCTCTTCTGTGAAGAGCACCACGTTTTCGTTTGGAAGCGGTGAACGAATTTCAAGCAGCGCTTCGGCCCTCTCCTTGCGGATAACGCTCGTGAATGTAGTGAGGAACCTGGTGCGAAATGTGTCCCACGTTGTCACGGTTCGCTCTTGGTTCTCGAACCAGGTGGGAGCGGCGTCTTGCAAGGCGAAGTACACATGTCGAAGCTTGTCTTCGCTGGTCCACGCAATGAAAACGGCGACTCGGTCGTACGATTCGAGCCAGCTTTCCGGGTCTTTAAGTGCTGAACCGCGGAAGGTCGGCGGCTCCTTGGGTTGCCGGAGCAGGATGGGTGCAGACGGCACAGGAGCTGTCATCGTCGCTGCGGTCGAGGTCGGGATCTTGGTCTGCCGGGTCTTTTCAGGTAAATGCCCGTACTCTGGCCGTAGACCGTGTTGTCTTCGGCTTGCTCACTGCTCAGAGTTGCCGTCGATGTCTTCCTTGCGACTTGGGCTGGGTTCACGGCTTAACGGGGGCGTCCGGTACATGAAAGAAGCAGCACTTCAACCAGATGTGACGTGGTCGTGACGTCGACGAAGGAAACAGTCGGCGTGTCAAAGAAGAAACTCTTTATTTGGCCGAACTTGTGGTCGTGAAACTGAAAGTCAGACTACAGCAATGCACACTGGCACTGCTAGCGGCGAACAGAGCGTCGGCCGTCGATAATCTGATTCGCGGCAAAGGTGCGTCGGCATTTATACAGGCGGCAGCGAACATTCGAGTATTATCACTAGTGGCCACGTTTGTTCTAGAATAAACTCAGCTGTTCGCGTCTGCGTGCTGAAGCCGGACAGATGATCCTAAATAATCTGAAATGTTCTCAGACATTCGGGCGCGGTTTCGTAAGGCATTATCTACACGTACAATGGGCCGGCGAAAACAAACATAGAAAGAAAGGGGCGTGTGTGGCAATATTTTATAAGTTACCATGTTTTGCTCGAAACTCCTGCGAGTAGGCCAAGTCATTTGTGGTTCATGAAACTGTGTCTTGAGCAAAGCTTGGTTGGAAATGAATGACTGATATGAAGAGAAAGCTGTGATATTGTGATGCAGATATGCCTAGGAGCAAGGTAACTGCCATAAAAATGAATAATAGGCACCTTTATCTTGTTTGCCAATTTTACTATTACATGAGGATGTCATTTTGCCAGATGTATTGCCCAATGCCCGCAGTGCTCAATCCAAGTAAACATTGATTTTTGGCGGGCCACTTGGTGAGCGCGGAACAGCGCGCCGAGAACTGTCTCGGTGCGCTGTACCACGCACACCAACTAAACATACGCATGAAACTAAAAAGAATTACACGCCTATGTGCTATATAAAATATTATTTAATACTGCAGCTGATGTTTTTGAGCAAGTGCTCATGTCAGTGTTGGCTGCACCAAGTACATGTGTAGCTGCAAGAAAGCGAAGTGCGTGCAATGTTGTATGGCTTTTACCACTAGTCCGGCTCAACAAATGTAAACCTTAATGTATGTGATACTCGCGACAAATGCACAGCTGCAAGGATGCAAAGTGTGCAGATAAAACTGTGCGATGTTGCGTTGTTTTTCACTCCTACTTAACTAGTCGAGCTTAACCAATGTCCTAGTGTATGTGATACTCATGCCGAATTGCACAATGTTGTATTGTTTTTACTTCTGCTTAACTAGTCGAGTTTAAGTTATGTATGTCACACTCATGCCAAATGCACAGCTGCTAGGAAGCAAAGTGCACAGAGAAAACTGCAATGTTATATTGTTTTTACTCCGACTTAACTATTCACGCTTAACCAATGTATCGAAATGAAGTCCAAAGTTCGACAGCAACCTGTCGGGTCGGGAAAGTTCATGGCGAAAAATTCAAGCACAAGCCAATCAACACAAACACAAAGACAAATAAGTTTCGGTCCTACTACGGGAACCATGATCACAAATTTGTGAACAAGGTCCCCGAAGTGGGACCGAAGTGTTGTCTTTGTGTTTTTAGCGATTGGTCGGCGCTAGACTTTTCCACCACAACCAATGCATAACATGCGCGATACTCATGTCAAATGGACAGCCAAAAGCTGTGCAATGTTTTATTGTTGTTACTCCTACCTAACTAGTCATGCTTAACCTGTGTATGTCCTAACGTATGTGATACCCATGCCAGATCTTCTTCCATTTCGGAATTTCGGCATGTATTCGCTGGGTATACCTTTGTATATACCATAGAGGGGTCACCCCAGTTTTCATAGAATAAATGTTTTATCATGTTTTGCTGAGGGTCACTATTGTAAATTTCATTTTATTTGCACCCATACAGAATGTGCAGAGCTGGATATAAAAACGCTTTTATGTAAAAGTCAAACTTGATCAGCACTGCACACAAATGCATAGTACAGGAAAAGCTTAAACCCTAGTACAAAGGGTAGTAAGTTTATTAGCATTGAGAGCATGATCCAGCATGAAGACTTAGATGTGAAAACATTGTAGAGAGTTTATAGAAGCTAAACAGTGAGATTACTGTGACATCGGCCAAGCAAGAACCAAAGGTAAAACTAAAAGCCATTGGCAAGACTGCCATCGAGAGCATGATCCAACATGAAGACTTAGATGTGAATACATTGTAGAGAGTATATACAGCCAAACAGTGTGATTACTGTGGCATCAGCCAAGCAAGAACCAAAGGTAAAAGTAAAACCCATTGGCAAGACTCCACAGTGGAGTTTAACAAACTTCTCCTTAATTAAAGTTGTCGCTTGTCGTGTCCACTTCGTAACGTGTGTCCTTTCTAACTTTTTATGTCCTAGTAACTGTAGCGCAGTTCTTTAATTATGAAAAACCAACTAGCCCAATACCTAACTTTGCAAACTTCTCCTTGCTGCTTGTGTGCATGTGTGTCACTGAAAATGAAGCAACTTGCTTTCCATCACTTTTAATTATTGGACTTTGCAGATTTGTCAAAAAACAGCACAAAAGAAAAATATCACTCATGGCAGGAATCAAACTGATAGGAACACGGTTTACCAAAATTCCATGTGTTTATAAAGTGCTGTATAGCTCGCTCCACATGGAGAAGTACTTGCGCGAGGCCACTATACAGCCATCTCATCTTGCCATTAGTACTGTCTCATTTCAATGAAACTTTATGTCCAACCTTTTGCTTGGCGCTCCTTGGCCACATTTAGGCCCTTGCGCCAGTCATCTTTCCTTGCGCCCTTGCGACATTCGGATCAAGCGAACTACCAGAGACCATAGAAACAGGCTACACGAAACTAAGAGTTCGTCCGTACATTCCCAATCCACGAAGATGCTTTAACTGCCAGAGGTATGGCCACAGTTCCCTAACATGCAAAGGACAACCCACTTGTGCCAGGTGTGCCTCCAAGGACCACATGTCAGACAAATGTGATGCTGCAGCTCACTGTGTGAACTGCGGTGATGACCACCCCGCGTACTCACGGTCCTGTGTTGCGTGGAAGAAAGAAAATGACATTATTTTATTGAAAGTGAGAGAAAACATCTCTTTCAGGGAAGCCAGAAAGAGATGCGCACCATTCTATGGCACGACTTATGCGGATGCGGCGCTTCAGGGGGCAGCGTCGCACCGGGCTCCGCCACTTGCCCGGCCCGTCCTGAGCGGACCGCCGGCTGTGGCACCTGCCCCCAAGGCGGCAGTAGTTCAGGCTACTCCGCCAACTTGCGAACAGAGCCCCGCGACTCCAGGGTCGTCGGGTCTCAAGGCCTCGTCGCACCAGGCCAGGCCTCAAACCCAAACTGTCAGCTCGCGCGTGCGGGCATCCAGTGCCTCGCAAGAGGCAATGGACACGACGTTGGCACCTCTAGTGCCTAAAGAACGGCGCGGCTCTTTTGACCGTGCCAAGAAAGCAAAACAACTCATCACGGGACCGGACGGCGGTCCTGTCTCATGAACGAGAATAATACAAATGAACACTCACCAATCTCCTACAGTACACACAGCACCATTTCATGTACAATATGGATCCACAAATAATACAATGGAACATAAGAGGTCTTCTTAGCAACCTCGATGACATCCAAGAACTCCTCCACAAGTACAATCCAAAAGTGCTGTGTGTACAGGAGACACACCTAAAATCCAAAAATACTAACTTTCTACGTCAATACGCCATTTTCCGAAAGGACCGCGATGATGCTGTGGCGTCATCAGGTGGCGTAGCTATTATAGTAAACAGAAGTGTAGCGTGTACCCATCTAACACTTCAAACATCCCTTGAAGCAGTTGCCATCCGAGCCGTTCTTTTAAATCGACTCATTACCATTTGCTCACTGTATATACCACCTCATCACCAGCTCCACAGAAGGGACCTAGAATCATTAATAGACGAGCTCCCAGAGCCCTGGTTGCTCCTTGGGGATTTTAATGCACACAATGTTCTTTGGGGCGATTCTCGCTGCGACGCTCGAGGACGTCTCATTGAACAGCTCCTGTTTTCCTCGAAGTTATGTCTTTTTAATACGAAGGAGTCCACATATTTTAGCCTCGCAAACAATTCATACTCCTCCATAGATCTTACCATTTCATCGCCGTCGCTTTTAACCTATTTTAAATGGAATGTTCTGAAAAACCCCTATGGAAGTGACCATTTCCCGATCATCCTCAGTGCGCCGAACCAAAACAACCCTCTTCCACAGGCTCCTCGGTGGAAGCTCGACTCAGCCGATTGGGAAAGGTTCCAAACTATTACTCACGTGACGTGGGATGAGATGTCCGGACTGTCGATAGAAGATGCCGTGAAGTATTTTACAGCTCTTCTAATTGATGCTGCGTGTCAATGTATTCCCGAAGCGAGCAGCTCAGGTTCTAAACAACGTGTTCCCTGGTGGAACGACGAATGCAAGAAAGCGCAGAACAAGCAAGACAAAGCGTGGAGGTTGCTCCGGGATTCTCCGACAGCGGAGAACCTAACGAATTTTAAAAATATAAAATCCCAAGGAAGGAGGACACGCCGGCAGGCTCGAAGAGAAAGCTGGCAAAAGTTCCTGTCAGGAATCAACTCGTATACAGACGAAGGCAAAGTGTGGAACAGGGTTAATAAGATACATGGACGAGAAACACACCCACTTCCTTTGACTAATATGCAGGGCGAAACGCTGGAGGACCAAGCAAACTTCTTGGGCGCCCACTTCGAACACGTCTCCAGCTCGTTGCACTATTCTGAAAGTTTCCAACGCTATAAAGCAAGAATAGAGGGACAGAAACTAGAACGCAAATGTGGAAACTACGAAGAGTACAATAAACCTTTCTACTTAGCTGAGTTGCAGGCATCGCTAAATAGCTGCAACAAATCCTCCCCAGGTTCCGACCGGGTAGTATATAAAATGTTAGTGCATCTACCTCTCGAAACACAGAAAACCCTCCTTTCCCTATACAATGTTATATGGTTTTCAGGCGTGATTCCTGCTTCGTGGAAAGAGGCTATTGTACTTCCTATCTTGAAACAGGGCAAGGATCCATCCTCTGTTTCGAGCTACAGACCTATAGCTCTGACAAGTTGCCTCTGTAAGCTTTTTTGAGAAAATGATAAACCGTCGGTGTTAATACATTTTCTTGAATCAAGGTGCCTGCTCGATCCACATCACTGTGGCTTTCGAGAGGGACGGTGCACAACTGATCACCTCATACGGATCGAAACACATATTCGTGACGCTTTCATTCACAAGCAATTCTTTCTTTCTGTGTTTCTAGACATGAAAAAAGCGTACGATACTACCTGGCGATTCGGAATACTGAGAGACCTCTCCGAACTGGGTATTCGGGGTCAAATGCTAAACATAATAGAAAGCTACCTGTCGAACCGAACTTTCCGTGTTCGACTGGGCAACGTCCTGTCATGAAAGTTTGTCCAGGAAACAGGGGTACCACAGGGTGGTGTGCTCAGCTGCACGCTTTTTCTTATCAAAATGAATTCCGTACGTCTATGTATCCCACGCACTGTGTTCTACTCGACATACGTAGATAATATCCAGATAGGTTTTAAATCGTGCAACCTCGTAATATGCGTGAGGCAGGTACAACTTGGTCTCAATAAGGTCTCGAAATGGGCAGACGAAAATGGGTTCAGCCTCAACCCACAAAAGAGCACCTGCGTCCGTTTCTCCAGGAGGAGAGGCTTACATCGCGATCCTGATATTCACCTGCAGGGCCATCGTCTGCCTCTAAATACGGAACATAAATTTCTAGGAGTCATACTAGACAGGAAACTAACATTTGTATCGCACATCAAACATATTCGAAACAAGTGCATGAAAACAATGAATATCCTAAAGGTTTTGTCGCGCACTAATTGGGGCAGTGACAGAAAATGCCTCATGAATCTATACAAGAGCCTTATACTCACACGCATAGACTATGGGGCCATAGTCTATCAGTCCGCCACACCAAGCGCTTTGAAGATGTTGGATCCGGTCCACCATCTAGACATCCGCCTTTATACAGGTGCCTTCAGGACAAGTCCAATACAAAGCCTTTACGTAGTAGCAAACGAATGGTCGTTGCAGTTGCAAAGATCATATTTATCGTTCGCGTATTTCCTAAAAGTAAATGCAAATGATAAACATCCTGCATATCATGCTGTAAACGATCTGTCTGGTTCTGCTTTGTTCCATAACCGTCCTGCGATGAGAGACCCAACTCTCTGCGTGTAAGAGCTCTTGCTGAGGAAATGAACGTCCCACTTCTCGAACTCCAGCTGATGGCTCCTGTTGAAGAGCTCCCGCCCTGGGAATGGCAGCTTATAAACTGTGATTTGTCTTTTATAGAAGTTACGAAGCACGCGCCTGCTGCACATATCCGCATGCACTTTCTTGAACTGCAACAGAAATGTTATTGTCCTGAATTCTTCACATACGCATCAAAGTCCCATGTTGGCGTATCTTACGCAGCGGTCGGTCCATCCCTGTCAGAGGCTGGCATACTGCATACAAATGCAAGCATTTTTACCGCAGAGGCCTACGCGATATTAGTGGCTGTCAAGCACATTAAACAATCAATCATGCCCAAGGCAGTTATATACACGGACTCTTTAAGCGTCGTGAAAGCACTGAACACTCTGAAAAAACACAAAAATCCAGTAATCGTACTATTCACTTTTATGTACCATTTATTCGTCCCAGCGGAATGTTATGGTGTGCTGGGTGCCTGGGCACCGAGATATCGAGGGAAATGAACTAGCTGACCGGCTAGCCACATCTGTCCATGCAGACGGTTCTGACACGCCCAGGGAGGTCTCCGTCCTGGACCTCAAGCCCTTCCTGAGGAAAGCACTCAAGTCACATTGGCAGCATCTATGGGACAGTCAAACACACAACAAACTGCGCATGGTTAAGCCAGACCTCGGCAACTGACCACCAACATCAAAAACACGTCGTACAGAAGTCACACTCTGCAGACTAAGGATAGGGCACACGTACAGTACACACGCACACCTTTTGTCCGGAGGTGACTCGCCCAGCTGCGATAGATGTGGTGAGCCACTGACAGTGTTGCATATACTCCTACAATGCGCAGAACTAGAGCCGTATAGAAGAAAGCATTTCCCATTACTTTACAAGCAGCAAATTCCTTTCCATCCTTTGTTGTTTTTAGGTAGAGAACCGCTCATTAAACACGAATCACTTTTAGAGTTTTTAAAAGATGTGGATACTTTCAATGTCATATATCCAGGTAATCCGTACCACGGCCTCTCAAAAGAGGCTGCTGTTGCGGTATTTGCACTATAAAAAGCACCTGCCTCCCAGCCCTTGGTCTCAAGGGAATTGACGAGGCATTCGTGCTATTTCAATAGTTTTACAGTATTACTTCTACGACCTCTCGCCACTCATTCTCATTATCCTCACTCATGTCAGTAGGGATGGTAAAATCGATTAATCGTAATCGATTTACGTCTTTCAATTAATCGAATTAATCGATTAAAGTATTTCGATTAATCGAATATGGCAACCGCCACCCCCACCCCCCACCCCAACACCGCCCCTTGACTGATGCGCTTGAGTGCGACGCGAGCGGTGCCGAGACGCAGAAGCGGCAGAAGTCGAGCGCACCTACTTTTTTTCACTACAGCGCATATTTGTACGCCAGAAGAACGAACGCAAAGCCGGTGGCGGCCCTACCCCATAGAGGCAGAAATGAACTCTCCCTGGTCTCCGTCGCCCACGGCGTCCACCTCCCAGCCCTCCTCAAAGCTTCCAGCGCTGACAGGAGGCGGCTCCACCCCGACGAGGAAGAAATGAACTTGCTTGCTTCACTCCGCTCAGAGCCTACTATTGCATTCACCTCCTCTCGCCCCCTTTCTTCTATCGTGTGCTGGTTAACCGTCGGCAAAGTACATGTGGTGCTTACTTGCTATATTGCGTTAATAATACATTTTGGTGGGTATACTGCTTCCTTTGTCATGTCGTAATGGCGAGCAATCGCAAGAGGAGCGCGGTGTGAACGTTGTTCACAGAAGATTCGAAAACGATAACTGCAATGTGTGATAAATGTGGTAAGCAGTACTCGGATCGAGAGACGGAAACTCTTAAGATATTACCTGCTTCTCGCCAACTTTATTAATTTGTCGAATAGTCATCCTCTAAAGACAAATGGTCATGACTAAAATTACAATGTTGAGGACCCTGTTGCCGAAGGCACAGATTCGCCTCTTCAGGTAAGTTATCAGTATCTTGCTACTTAGCCAAGAGCCTTTGTGTAACTTTTCTTGAAAATCAAGTCGCTCTTCAATTACACAAGCGATTCCTTTGTTTCAAAAGGATAAACTGTTGGTAATTCATATTCGTTCAGAAAGCTTGGTCCCCTTCCCAGGACCCCTTCCTTTGTCCCGGTGTTTTCAGCGCTTTGGCTTCTTTGAATGAAAGCAGCAAGACGGTGCGTACGCTCAATAGGGAAGTTTGTTGTTTTCCGTACATTTCAGACGTGCGAGCGCGTCGTCTGGTTGCTTATTTTGTTTGTGTTCATTTACGGCTCCGCGTTGTTTCATCGTGTTTCATTGCAGAAACTCAGCTCTGATCAATTGCCTTTGATTAACTAGCGAGTTTCTTCGCCTGCTGTGTCTACGACAACTTTGTGGCATTTTATTAAACACTCATGTCCGCCATGATAGATCAATGGTTACGGCGCTCTGCTGCTGACCCGAAGGTCGCGGGTTCGACCCGGCCGCGGCGGTCGCATTTCGATGAAGGCCCGTGTATACTGTGTAATGGCAGTGCGCGTTAAAAAAACACCAGATGGTCAAAATTTCCGGAGCCCTCCACTTTGGCGTCCGTTATAATGATATCGTGGTTTTAGGACGTAAAACGCCACATCTTCTTATTATTATTTAACTCTGAAATTTTACTTTTTTTTGTTTAACGGCACCACACAGTGGTCCAAAAAGATGCACATTGTACTATGTGTTTATTTCTTGACTGCTTCCTATTGCCGTTACATATTATTCCTTAGCAAATAAAAGATGATTGATTACCCATGAATGAAAAAGAGAAAACATGTTAGAAGGCAGAGAGGGTGGACTGAGCTAGTACGCCCCGGCCTGCTACTCTGCGCTGGGGAAAATGCAACAGAGCAAAAAGAGTAATGAAGAATGATGATGGCACAAGAATAATTGATCCATATATATATATATATATATATATATATATATATATAATCATTTTTTTTAGTGCAAAGCTAGCTTTCGTGCGGCGCAGTTGCCCCGGTTATACCAGTCAGTCACTTTCGCAAACAGCGGGTTCAAGCGCAGTTTGCTTGCGCTATGACGCAGAAACTGTATACTCAGCAGCTCGCTTGACATAAACACGCATAGTAGACAAACCCCAGCACGTGCAACCAGGACTTCGCCTCGACTTGAAGCACAAAGGTGTTGCCATTAGTTGAGGGAATAGGCATTGCAAGGAAGCGCACTCGCGTATTATGAAAACGTCCCACAGACCCTCGAGAAAGGCGGCTTTCAACTAACACTTGCACTCCCACGTCGGCCAGCCCAGAGGCCCCAAGGTCACGTGTTCAAATCCTTGCGACGCCGATCGCTTTTTGGTGGAGTCGAAAATGCCTGAGGCCCGTGTACATAGATTTAGGTGCATGTTAAAGAACCCCAGGTGGTCAATGTTTGCGGAGCCCTCCACTACGCGTCCCTCATAATCATATCGTGGTTTTGAACGTTAAACCCCAATTATTATTATTATTATTATTATTATTACTATTATCATTATTATTATTATTTATATTATTACACTTCCGTCTGTACGCACGACTGAAGATGCGCGCGTAGCGTCGAGTTAAGCCAATGAGGAGGTGAAACCTGTGCAGTACACTGACGCAACTGCCGTTCATTCTAACCGGGAGGCAAAAACTCATGTTGCTCTACTTTCCGGAGATGCCTGTACCGATGGTCTGTTTGAGGCCAGTGTGTTAATGTGCAATCTCACATGGGTGAACTGAAGGAAGACATCACGTCAGTCCGCAATTATAGTATTATTGCGGGCTTCCGAATTGTTTAACAGACAAATGGAGACATGATACCATGACGAGTGCGAGCGTCTTATTTACTCCCTCTTCCTCCTAGTCTCTGCTTTGCCTTTAGCAGGGTTTCCTAACCATCGGCCACGCTGCATGTTTCCGGTGTGACTTTTCGACCAGTGTGGTCGCCGAAAACGCCTCCGATTTAGGTGCGCTCGCGTAGGCAGGCTTCGAGGAAATACGACCTTCTGCCTAATCGTCCATGGATGATGGCCACACATCCTTCCATCCGTCACATCACCCAAAGACGACGGGCCCCCCTGTGTCCATTGGGCGAAAGTGCAAATTTTCACAAAAGCGCTAATGCGCACATGTGATCTCTAACGCGTCTGATCGAAAGACTTCGGTCGACATAAACAATGCTTCTCAAACAATGAGCTATCATTTTTAACGCACCCATCAAAAATGTCGATTAATCGATTAATCGATTAAAACGTCACGTCGAAATCAGTTAATCGATTAAAGGCTAAATCGATGAATGATTAACGATTAATCGATTAAAAATTTTAATCGACCATCATTACATGTCAGTCCCATGATTTTAACAACTTTATATTTTACGCACTTTATTCCACAGAATTTTAGGCCCCCATACAGCCACTTAGCACCATCATCGTTCACATGACATATCATGTACTGGCGCTCTTTGGCCATCAGTGGCCCTTGCGCCATAAAGCACCATTTATCATCAGCTCTCTTTGCACTACGCAGTTATGGCCAGGGCTGCGATGAGAGCCCTGGTGGCGGCGTTTTTCGTAGCGCCGCCTGGGCAGAGTCTGACCTCTATGTCAAAACGCCCCCCCCCCCCCCCCCCAAAAAAAAAAAAAAAAAAAAAAAAAAAAAAAAAAAAAAAAAAAAAAAACGTACCTTAGCATTTGGCTCCACGGCATGCTCGGCTGATGTAGCGGAACACGGTGCGGCGGGTTCTTCGCACCCTCTCCCACAGAAGCAGGCAACACTTCAACTTGCTCGTCTTCTCCTGAGGACTCAACCTGAAAGTCACAAGTTACAAATGAATACCAAAAATGAACAAAGCTCCAGGAAAAAGTGAACATACCGGCTCCTTCCTACTACTTTCATGTATTATGTCAGGGCATAGTTGAAGCTTATGGGAGCCTCCAGCCAAACTAGAGATGTCCTTGGCCTGTATATAATGGGATAATGTTGTACCGTAAAATCTTTGAACTACAATAACCATAACTACCAACTTGCCTTTCCTTCACAGGGTAGCGATGCCTGAAAATTTGAGGGCGACTTTGTTTGGGCCCGAGCTCTCTTTCGCCATCTGGTCGGGCAAAACATTGAAATTATACAGCCTTTAGCAACATGTCATATTGCCATTGTGACTAGTGTTCCAAAACCAATAAACTATGAAATGCATTTTCCTAAAACCGAAACACAGAGAAACAAACATGACGTAAGTGAATGGGGCACGGGAACAAGCAGCAGTGGTGTTTTGCGAGCTCAAAACGTACACGGTAGACTGTGCTTAGAGGGAACATCTCATGAGTATTCAGGACCTCATATGAGCTGATCTTTAGACAGAAAACTGGAAAATGCATTTCTTAATTTATTTACCTGATCATTATCTGTCATATAGTTTACACATTTCCCGTGAGGTACAATAGATTTTTGGGCATATAGCCGACTTGAAAACGAATGACGCGTTCTCCTGAGCACTGTAACATAAAGGTTTCCAGCGCAACAGCTTTCCAGCTTTCGAATTGAATGCAGACCTTGGGATTTATTTAGGCAGCGACTTCGTTAGTGGCCAGAGCGACGCCCCGCCCATAATAAGGCGATACCAGAGGACTGTTAGCGGTGCATGATGACTGTATAAAATCGGTAGTTTGCCAACACCTGTTAACTGGATAAATGAACGCGCCCAGAGCAAATTTCCAACTGCCTCACGAGCGACGGAGAGGACTTCGCGTGGCACAATACCTCTATGTAATATCACTACAATTGAGCGCAACCCTCAATGACGACACGAAATTAAAGAAAAACTCACCGCTGAAAACGCTCTGTCGGGGCTGATGGCTCACAAGGATCCGTGCGGCGGTATGCTGACGAAAAAATTGTCGGCACGTATGCAGGATGGTGCATGATACTGCTCCTTGCATTCCCTGAGAAGTGCCGGCTGCATATTCTTTTGTTTGCATTTGGTTCCCAAGATTCTCTGTCAGACCTGACAAATTAATAAAGCGCGAATGTTGAAGCCTCAGCTTCCCTTTTCTTTGCTAAACCTAAGCCGCCGATCTCTTTCGTACGGTCTTGAATGGAATGAGTAAAATGACACGCTGCTGTCAAAGCCTTCTTGGTTATGGTATTTATAAACACAGCAATACCGCCGGCGTCGAAAGTCCTTTTTCTTCGCTTTATCATCGCCTACTGCAGCGCGGTGCACGTTAGCAGCCATTTGTGCCCGAATGTTTCCGACAGTGTCCGACAGGGCGGCGCTGCATGTCCGCGAAAACTAGAGTTCCTGTATATGCTCCCTACTGGAGCAGAGTTGCGCATAGGTCCGCCATCTTGCCTCGCTAGTAACCATAGCTATGCGGCAAAGCCGCACTATGTTTTTGCAGGCGACTTCCTTAAGCCTATCGCCAGTCGACGTGCCTGGCGTGTCAACGACCGGTGATGAACGAAGAAACACCTGCTTTCGGGACTGTGCCATGGGAGTACAAGTGTTTTTTAGTCTATCCGGTAACGAAAAAGGCGTATCGTAGAGCCGAAAATGCCAAAAACATGCGCCGCCGCTGCCGCCACGTCAAGTGGCGCCAGCTATGGAGGATAAATAGCAACTGACAAACACGTAATATATGTCCTCCGAGCTTCCGGGAGCACCCAACGCCACTCGCTAAGCCTACAGCATCGATTATTTCAGCATATTTTTCGAAAACAGTGCCGAGTCGACGTAAATACTTCGCTGTCGAAGCGTAAGGAGATTAATCTAAAGCAAATCAAAGCACCAGTTCGTAGCTAACGGGCTACAGAGCGCACGACGGTGACTTGATAGACTCTAGGTGGACGGCAACCGCTTTCGGCGGCGCAGCCATGTTTTCCGGGCGCAGCCTGTGCATCAGCTTCTCCGCAGGGCATGTTTGCTAGCGGCGTTTGGAAAACCGATGCGCAACTCTGCTACCTAAAGGCAGCATATACAGGAACTCTAGCGAAAACTCCAGCACTCGTTCCCCATTCCCCTCGCCTCGTTCCCTCAGCTGGCACATGAGAAAAAAATTTAGAGGGGATGGAAGTTACCTTTATGCTCCTTTCGTTAGGTGTATACACAAAATAGTGTTACGGGTATCATGAGCACTGCGCATCTTACGTTTGCATAACAATATTAGAGCCCGGGCTTCGTGTGGTATACGCATTAAGCCTTCTTGTTTTCTGACGGCTGGAGCGGTTGAATGGAGAAGCCATGGGGTGACGCCCTTGGATGTTCGTGCTGTAATACGTCACTCCCGAATTCAGGTCAGAATAAACACAAAGAGTGGATCATCTGCTGTTTTGCGTCATTAACACTGCGGGAGATAGGAATATGCGCTTCTGAATTTTTTTTCCTCCCAATTATGTAACTCCGAGCCTTCACATTTCGAGAATGCATGGTTTCTAGGGTTCATTTGAAAACGTCCAAACCCAATCATCAACATTGTGTAACCGAAATACATTTTCGAAGACGTTGACTTAAACAATTTTGTTCATGAATAAACTAGACAGTCCCGAAATTAGCCACCAGCCTGGAGATTGTGCGTGGGGAAAGGTTCGCCGCTGGCATATTTTAGAAAAGCTGGGAAGGTTGAACATTCCATAGTTTCGAGGTTTCTTCGTCTGATTCAAGAACTGCGCTAAGAAACTCAAGTCGTTGGTGCGTAGAAGAGTGACGTACTTTTTTCGGGTAGCTCGTCACTAGACACGCTGCCTCGATGTCACTGCGGTGAGTGCGCTTCCGTCAACTCTAAGGGAATAAATATCCATGCTAAAAAGACTAGGCGTGCATACACATACACAAGAGACGTCAAAACACCACAAGCGCCGACTAACAAATCTAACAGGCAGCTGAACTAGTTGGTAAGTATTCATGCTAAACGACTGGGCGTGCAAATACGGACACAAGAAAGAAGTCAAGACACAACAAACGTCGCTTTTGGCGCACAACCGGCATTTGTGGTGTCTTGACTTCTCTCTTGTATCCGTGTTTGCATACCATCTCTTTAGCATGAATGCGTGCCAACAAGCTCGTCTTTTTGTTATTCTAAAGCAATGACGAATTGCTCGAAACGGCTATGTCACTCGTCTAAAGGGCACGACTTCCTTCAATCCTTCAATGCATGGTCCTGGAATCAATGGCTGAAACCACCAAAATCCGTTGCTTTTTAGCGAATTGTATAAATTTGGTTAGTCCATAATATTACCTCCATTGAAGCTGTAGTTGCAACGTAGTTCACAAAACCATTGATTTAAATGTTATCTAGTAGATTTTTGTTAGTTGTTCAGCATATTGTGGCGGTTATTCAGCGGTCTAATCACTGTAAGCGCTATTGGACATCCAGATAATAATGAAGACGGCATCCACTTGACTGTTAATGACCCTTTTTTAATCAACATAAAAGCCCTTGTATGTTGCTTTCGTGACACCCGAAAAACAAAATTGTAATCAATGATCAATTACACAAATGGCTCACATTATCAGCGTCTTTGGGTGACATTGTCTTCCGAAGAGGGTCGCTTGGAGTTTGGCAGAAAGAATGAGCTCAGCGAACTTTGTCGCTTGTGCGGCATCTTCGAAGTCAAGTTGAAAGCCACAAGCACAATAAGCCAATAAGGTTGCGCGGCCAGTTATTGAACAATGCTGCCAGCACGTGTTTCTGTGGATGCGTGGAGGCTGCAGCTGCTGAACGATCGATGAGTGAGACGGACTTTGCTGAAGCAGGAGGATAGGAGTCTTCGTTTGAACGTTCGTGCCCAGAAGTTCGTAAAAAACGCGCACGCTGTCACCAAACTGTAGGGCCAACTTGCTCGATATGAACAACAAAGATGAATCCAAAGACAGGGAAAGACAATCATCCAGTGCGCCTCTCCGTACGTCGGAAGTAGACTGAAGGGCGAGCTGTTGAGTACTACACTTTGGGGCACATGTACAGTTGAAAAAACTTGATCTAAAGGGTACAGCCAATACTCAGCATCATCACTAAGGTAGCAGAAACGAAATACAAAGCCGTGGGCCCCCCATGGGCGTGTAGAAGGAGGGAAGTGTAAGAAAACGCGTGGAATTTGGAGTTTCTTTAGGTGAGCGCCCGCCTGCTAGTTGTTCTGTGGTTGATAAATTACTTTTTAGCAGTTTACACGCGAAACTTGAGAGACCCTAGGGCGCCTTCGTTTTCAGTCGTGAGAGCCTACTACACCGCCGTATACCATGCTCGGTTCCAGCGGTTTCTTACTATATCCAGAAAGGCTCAGCAAACGAGGAACGACATTTTTTCTACCTAACGTGCCTTGGTCATTCATGCCACGAACACTGGGCACAGTTGAAGGGTCGTTTTTCGGAGAGTACGGGATTATGCCCTCCTCAATCGCAGCCAGTCCGGATCCCACTCCGGAATTTTCTCCGCGATGGTAGTTAGCGACTTGTACCGTAGTTACACGGGCATGCTAACCTCAGTTACAGAAAACCTCAGTTAACCGGAGATAACTACAGTTGCCGCCAACTGCAGTTGACACCTTTTACACGAGAAAACCTGTCCTCAGTTTAGGACTGTGAAGCTTGTCACGTGATGCTCCGCTTCACGACTAAAAATATAAAGATTAAGCTACTTTTTATAAGTATCCTGGCAAATAAAATGTCTTTTCTTTTAAATAACTCCTTTCTGCTTGCATCTGCAGTCCGCAAGCTTATTGCTTCAAGTGCTTTCACAATATTTAGCGTAAGTTAAGGATGGTCTCGCAACAATGGGCAAAGTCACTTAGCAATCGATGCGAAAGCCAGGACAATCCAGTGCTTGATGCGCTTTGAGACGTGCGTCGTTTGTCTTGTCGGGATATGTGCCTAGCCGTTTAGTTTTCTTTTTGTTTCACGTACTTGGTTTCATCATTATTGTGGTGACGCGAGTGTGATCAACGTTGAGTGTGATAGCTTCGAGCCAGGCTTTCCTGCAAGGCGATCACGACGACGATGATTTCACGTTTTGGTCTTTCACCGTTCAACAGGCAGCTCTGCGCGATAAGCAGGCACAGATGCTACGCATAATACAACTGGAAGAGCTCGAAGAAGAAAAGGAGCACTCTGAACGAAAGCGCAACATCTCGTGGTCATGGCTGCACGGCTTATGTTGCGTGAACGGCGTGTGTGGACGTACGCCCGGCCAGAGTCATGGTTCGAGACCACGCTACCGCATCTTCCCGCGAGTGCTTTTAGAGAAAACTTCAGATTGGATGTGAGCACATTTCGGTACATCGTGAGTGTTTGCGGCAGCATGGCATGGCAAGACAAACATGCGCAAAGCCATTCCTCTGACGAGACGCGTCACCATTGGTCTGTACAGGCTGGCTACATCCGCTGAAGAAAGAACAGTGGCGAACCTCTTTGGAGTCAACAGGTCGTCTGTCGACATCATATTCCGCGAGTTCTGCGATGCAATTGTGCGACGCCTGGAGCCACGGTTTGTCCGCTTTCCAAGGGCGCAAGAGCTGGCCGAGCACATTCGCCAGTTTGCTGCTGTAGCCGGCTTCCCACAACGAGTAGGCGCCCTCGACGGCTGTCATATTGAAGTGTGCCCGCCCAAGGAGCATGACACAGACTATTATAACTACAAGGGATGGTACAGTACCATTCTGTTGGCTGTGGTGGACCACCGTTATAAGTTTATGTTCACGAATGTGGGATCAGCAGGTCGGATGCATGATGCAGCGATGTTTGAGAGATCTTGACTGCCAAACGTTTGGAAAGCGACCTGTTCAAAATGGAAGTGAAACAGATGCAAGGAGTACCGGTTGGGCGTGTCCTTCTTGCTGACCAGGCATTTCCACTGCAACCACACCTGATGAAGCCCTATGCAAGGGCAGGGCCTGAAAGATCGAGCATGAGGGCATTCAACTACAGATTGTCTAGCGCCAGACGTGTGGTCGAGAATGCGTTTGGGCGACTCAAGGCTCGGTTCCGCATTTTACAAAAAAGTCTCGAATGTGGCAGACAATGTGAACGTTGTCATTCGGGCTAGCTGTGTACTCCACAATATTTGCAGAGAACTCACAGATCAGTGTGACGCCACTTGGTTAGAGGTTGCCCGGATTGAAGATGCTAGCCGTGTTCAGCCAGTGTGCATAAGCACTTAGCAAGGTGCACTGGGAGTGCAAGTGAAAGATGCCCTTGCACAACACTTCATTACCAATGCACAGAACTGAGTTCATTTGTGTGAGTCCAGATGACTGGTTGAAAGGCATGTGCATCGTTACACATTGTATTATATGTGGCTGATGCCACAGTGCTATATCTTTACCATTATTACAGACTGGTGTCTCTTTCAGTATGCTGGAACATGTTCTCCTCAATGTGTTAACACGCTAGTTGGTGCATGCCTAAAACAGTTTTTTCCACAAGAAAGGCAACAGAATAAAGCGCGTAACAGCTGGACAGCGCCTTGCCCTGCCCTACTGTCCTACTTGTGTTTTGATGCTCTCCAGTTGTGTTCTGCACACTGATACTGATTATGCCGCTATCTAGCTCTTTTTAACTAAGTGTGAGATCTGTCATTCACATCGCTCGACTATGCAACTCCCCTGCCAGTTAATCCGTGAGGGAGAAATGTAGACGTACCACTGAAAAATCACACACTATATCTTGAAAAGTTCTTCCTTTGAGAGTGATGAAAGTTCATCTGGTTGGACATGATCATTGCACAGGTGTGGAGAAACAGAGATACGTCCACAGGAAAAAGGAAAATCATAACTAAAGAAAGACACAAATGAAGGGTGTTCCCATACATCACACACACATACTCGGGTAACAAGTCTCTCATTCGAGGTGATGCATTTATTAGATACGAAGCCTCTTATGCTCGGGGCTGTGTCCGTCCCTCCCGCGTCCGGCGTCACGCGTCCGGTCACTTTCATGAAGTAGAGAAGCACCCACTATGCGAACCAGAACACTGTAGTACAATAAGGCCGTCAACCACCACCACAGTTACCAGAGTCATAGCCGAGAGCACAGAGTGGCTGCTTAACAATGGCTAGGCATTTGGTGGGTGCAAGTAAAGAATAACACGCACAACCGGTGGTGTCTGTTGCACACGTTGACTCCATTCCTTGATCTTGCTTGCATGTGCTTGCGGAGGCTTTGTCCGTCCCCCCCTTCCCTGCGTCCCATACCCCCCTCTCTCTAATCTCCTACGCTCCCCCCCTTTCTCATCTACTCTACAGAGCGGCGCCCGCGTCCCGTTGACTCCATTCCTTGATAGTGCTTGCATGTGCTTGCGGGGGGCTTTGTCCGTCCCTCCTTCCCGCGTCCCACACCCCCCAGAGCGCATGCGCGTCCCCTCCCCCCTCTCTCTCCTCTCCTGCTCCCCCCCTTTTTCTCCTCTAGAAATCCTCCACTGTACGGAGCGGCACCTGCGTCCCACAGCGCATGCGCGTCCCCTCCCCCCTCTCTCTCTCCTACGGTCGCCCCCCGTTCTCTCCTCTAGGAATCCTCTACTCTATGGAGCGGCGCGCACGACAGGTGCTCTCTCCACTCCTACGCTCCCCCTTTCTCTCCTCTAGAAATCCTCTACTCTACGGAGCGGCGCCCGCGTCCCACACCACCACAGCGCATGCGCGTCCCCTCCGCCTTTCTCTCTCCTCTCCTACGGTCGCCCCCCGTTCTCTCCTCTAGAAATCCTCTACTCTACGGAGCGGCGCCCACGACAGGTGGTGCGACAGCTGCATACTCCGCTGGGGGGCGTCACGGTAGTTCCGCGGTAGGAAAATGACGGAGCGCGCGCGGCCTCATTCTCTCTCCTGTGCAGCGCCGCGATGAGCGCCCGGGCCGCTGCCGCGGAATGGGAGCGGCGATGTTTCTCCCGCTCAAGCCAGCCATCTCCCCGCTGCTTCGCATCCACACATGGTTCCCTTTAGCGGGAGATGGGGAAATTTTTTTTACTGATTTACTCTTCTTAGCAACAAAATCTTGCATGATTTCCAGCATGCCTCCTTGAATGTCATTTGATTCCTTTTGTAATTTTACGAGCTCATTTCGGAGATCCATGCTGTTTTCAGCAGCTTTTGCTGACGGTTCGTCAGCCTTTTTGTGTAGTTGTACGAGTTCTTGCATAACGCTGAGTGGCCGCTTCCTACTCTTCGTTTTGCTGCTGGGGGGTATTTTGGTTGGTGCTCTGCATTAAACTGGATACAGCACTTTCTTCGGCAGCTGTGGCAGCGACAGCAGGAATTTGGGCTTCCCACGGTACGGCTAGAAGCCATTAATTTCTTCAATTGATGAATTGACGTCCTCAGCAGACTCTCGTGGCCAGGAATCCAGCACTATTGAATCGATCAGCAGCCTCCTGAACTACCGGAATCTGCAAATACCCAAGCCACATATTGCACACACATGTCAGTTCAAAACAAGCTATTAGAAATAAATTGCAAACACACAAAAGCATGGTTGCATAAAATCCAACCGTTATGTTGTGCAATGATGCCTTATTGCATGAATTATGTAGTCTACAGTTAGCACCATTCTGTGTGCACTATGTCACTTCTTAAATACAGTGGATGCTACGCTAATGAATGAAAAATATACATTAAACGAAGCATTTATTAGCAAACCAAAGGCATTTTGACTGCTTGTATCGATCTAGCCACCTACGTCTAGGTGCGGTTCTGGTCGAATCCTTTGATCTGTTTTCACATCGTAACATCTGGCTAAAAACCAGAAAGTGTGAAAGAGGCACTTCCTCGTTGACTGCTTTGCATGAAATCGATTCTCACAATGGGTGGCATCTGCCGGTACTTTTTTATGTAAAGCTGTAATTTTCTGTCACACTAAACAGTGTGAAAATTCTGAACGCTGTTATATCTTTCTAAGCGTGCGCTGCTTCTTTAGGTTCCCAATATGCTGAAATTTCGTAAAAAAAACATTTGTTCAAGGGAGTATAGCCTCCTGCCCATGTTAACGTTGGATGTCAATGTTATTAAATACGTTACGAGTCCCAAAATAGAATTTTGGAGTTTAGCCGGGGGATTGGCAATCGGGCTTGTTGGAAAATCATCGGAACAATGTTGATGTAGCATGAAACGAAGAATGGACATGATCAGGTGCATAAAAACACAACACAGTGCTATTTTTACATGCTTTCTTGTGTCCATGTATCTTGGGTGCTACATCAAAGTTAGTCCTGACAATTGGGCGAGGTGGTACTGATTCATGACTGGCTGCGCAACACACACAGAAGGACGAGATGTAAATTGACACCACGGGTGCAAATTCACAACTGTTTTATTGGAAACAACGCAATGCACTTTTATCTTCAAAGAGCATAGATGCCGCCGGCAGTGAACCCGAATAACTACGAGATAAAACTGGGGGCGTACCGTTTTTCTTGAAGATAAAAGTGCATTGCGTTGTTTCCAAATAAAACAGTTGAGTTTGCGCCCGTGGAGTCTATTTCTATCTTGTCCGTGTGTGTTGCACAGCCAGTCATGAAGCGTACATCAAGGTTGTTAGCCGCGAGATTGCATGAGGACATTTGCTGAGGGCTATCGAACTTTCTCGAATGCTGTTGAATGTGCCAAGTCGGCAGGCAGGCTCTCAAGAAGAGTCAAGATATGGTTGGCCATGTACCGTATACGGTTTGTTGCTGCAGAACAGCACTTGTGGGTAATTGATACTTTGCTATTCGTATGTGCCGATATGTTTGGCCAGGCCGATAATGCATGCCTATTTGTTATGGTGGCACTGCGCAGTGGGACGAGACACGAAGAAAGGCAAGACAAACATCTCTATTTGTATTGTTAATTGCTGCATGAGTATCCTTGAAGTTGCATTGAGATTATATAAACTGGCTATTTTTGAATGACAGAGCAGAATGTTTAGGTGTCCCTTTAAATAAATCCAGATAAAGTTTTCAGAGCCCCTCGCCACGGTGTGCCTCAATCATAGCATGGTTTTGGACCGTAAAACCTCAAACATTATTTATCATCTACACACCCTACTTTGCCTCCACACAATAGCACATACACATCAACTCAAACCAAACACATGGAAGTTATTTCAAAACACAAAGACATGGAAACATGAAAAACAGTTGTCACTATGTCATGATTTTTCACACACTGTAAGCATTATAGTCTACAGCTGTTGGAACTATGCCCTCTGTGTGATTGCATGATTGCAAGTATAGTGGACAATGGAGTGCCAACAGCAATCATGAATTCACCACATGACGACCAGACTACATTCATCACCACAAAAGATAACGTACAGCTTTCCTTTGTTACCTGCATTAGCTTAACTAAATATAGCAAACTAATAGCAATGAGGCTTATGGTTGAGCAGAAATGTAGATTACCTCTACATTTTCTTCTACGAGGTCCTCATCGTTGATTGGCAGTGTCCCCAGAAAGCCATGAAGCTACAAATGAAATCGGCCACTCAACGCATTTGGAGCCAGTGGTGGTGCCACGTCGCCTCATCTTTCTAGAAAAAAAAGAAGAAAAAAAGAAGCTTGCTCAATAACATACAGCTCTTTCGAGAAGCTCCTGCTTTGACATGATTTAATCACACAGTTGCTCTTTGCTAAACGTAGTGCGAGCATACACGCTTTTCTTGCAATTTCAGCGGAATCCTGGATTCACATTACCTGCGGTCACGGTAGCCTGAACATCCAACACCTGCCGCGGGATGACATAACCACCTTAGGAAATGTGCTACAATGTAACTATGAAGCGCAAAAAGCACTCGCGAATTAAATGAGTATAAGTGGCCTGTTTCGAAGGGTGTAGAAGGGGTCGATTATCTCGTGCAAGGACTATTGAACACTTACCGAAGACGGATACTCTACGCACACGATAAAACAACAAGGGCCGATGCCCGTGCAATGCCGACGCTCTTCGCCCGACAATCCCTACCCAATTAATCCCAAACTGCGGCCGAGAGCCATCGTCTTCCGTGAAAAACAGCTCAATTCCTTAATTCCTGCGATGTCGCCTCGACTGCACGTTCGCTCAGGGCAGCTACACACGCGCGCCAATATTTACACACGAGAACGAAGATTAAGCGAGTACACTGTATCGCAGTGTGCTAGCTTCGGTTAGGGAAAAAGCATTCACACTTACCTGTATTGCTTGTTGAGATTCTCCATTTTTTGCCGCACTTGCTTTGCAGTGTACGATCCTTCACTGGCACCTGCTTGCTCGTTCAGCGCACTTGCAATGGACTCATAGATGCGGCCATTGCGTGTGTTGGAGCGTAAGGCGGTTCAGGTTGTCCTCCCATAACCTAACTAACATTAAAGTGGTTGGCACAGGCCAGCTGACACGTGCCTGCCTCCTTTTTTTCGCGCATTTCTGTGAGAGCCGAGTCTCGCACGTCTGGCATGGAGGCCGCCATTTTGTCCAGTTTGTTGACGTTAAAAGGGGCCTTGCAACACTTTTCCAAGTAGCCATGGAATGCATTCACTAAAGGAACATATTGCCTCACGAACTCGCTGCCGCAAAAATTTTTAGAATCCGTCCAGTACAAGCGGAGTTGCAAAGATTTGCCGCACGCTGCAACTGCATTCTCTCTTCTCTCGTCCCGGCGAAAGCGCAGGAAACTAAGCAGGGAAGGGATGGCACGGGGAAAGAAAATACGTCACGCGCGCCTCGTGACCTTGAGCACTTGTTCCCTGTTTTTTTTCTCTTCGAATACGCGGCTTTGCTGTGCTATCACGCGCGTACGCGTGGACAAGTCGCGGCCTCCCGTGGCGGCCGCAGTAACGACCGAGCAAGTAATGCTCAAATCAGTCAATGGCTGATACAATGGCTGTGACGAGCGATTTTTGAGCATGTAGCGTCATTTGTCGAGAGAAGAGAGGACAACTTTTAGCTGACTTTCAAAATGCATTGTGAATTCCAGGCCGCGTGCTGCGCTATAATATTTGGCTCGCGTGTTCTCGAGAGCCTTGACTACCCATCGGCAGCGTTTTCTGACCATGCTCAAAAAGTGTTGCAGGGCCCCTTTAACTGAGGTGGCCAACCTCAGTTTGTAGTGACTGTGGTAAGCAGTCAACCATGGTTAGGTTCCCCGTGTAACTGCATGAAACTGCGGTTTAAGGGAAACTGAGGTTAGCTGTAACCGAGGTTAGCGTGCCCGTGTAACTACGGTATTAAAGGAGTACTGACACAAAAATTTTACATCTTGTTTTTTCTGTTGAAATATGTAGCTAACGACCCACTTAACACTGTTGGAAACGTCGTGGGCTCGAGCACGTGATGGTAAGTTTCTTGGATACGACCAGTTGCAGTGTCGGTTTGCGGCACCTAGTAGAAGGGTTTTCATAAACGCATTCACATAAGCACCACGCGGACAACTATTTTCTGTGAAGGCTCCCTGGGTGCTGCCATAATAATACCCTCTGGAATGTTGCGAATATGCATGACCCCCCCAAAAATGCACTGCCGAGCCAAGGACATCAGCCTTTGTATTCCCGTGCAAGTCTGCCCCCTCCTTCGGTTGAAAAGGTCTGCTAGGAGAGAGCGCTCGCAAGCATCATGACGCAGGTGGCGGTTGGTCGTTTACACGAAAAATGGCGCGACAGGCGCTTTAAAATTGATCTTAAATATGTTCTAGGCTATATTGTCCGCCAATATTTTGTAGATGATGCGTGTGTGTCCACAGATATCTATCCCACAAGTTATGTCGCCTTCTAAATTTTGTGTTAGTACTCCTTTAAGATTATAATGCTCATCTTCATCTCCAGAAAGTCAAGCTAAATAAAATTTGTTGGAAGTAGCACCTGTGTGTGTGTATATGTGTGCCTTTTCTCGTCCGTGTTTCCCGTGCACAAGTTTCCTTTTGAAAAGAAAACTCAGAAGAAGGAAAGGGGGGGAGCAAGAAGCCAGGAAGAAGCTTGGAGGGGCAACGTAGGGGGGGATATAAGCAGGGGAGTAAAAGCTGACAGAGAAGTGAGGCCACCTAGCAAAAACTCCACCGAACTCCGAGAATTCCAAGCGGGGCTCCCGTAAAGAACGCAAACAAAGCGCAGATATGTCTCCTCCCATTTTTGAAAGACACAGAGGAGGCGACAAGGCATTTTCGGGGCGCGTGCATTATCGTGGATTCTTCATAAGCTGACGACTTAATGGTCCCCTTTCGAACCGAGGATGGATGCTGAGGAGAACCAGGGCTGCATGAAGTCTAGGCTTTACTGTGAATGACAATGGCGTGCTGTGATTCGATATCGTTTTTATTCTGGTGTCTCTCATGCTCGTGCAACATGACGTTCAAGGGTGCGTCATGCAGTTGCGTTCAGATGTGTCTTCTAGCGCTCTGGGGAGGGTCACCATTGTGAACCGGTCGCAAAAGTCCTCTTACAATAGACGTTTGTTGTTACACTGCGCTTGTTTCTTTCGTTGTATCTGAGAGCTGCAAGTCTGAGGTGCATTTGGATGGCACGTGTTGATATTAAATTTCAAGCAGGTCAAAATGGAAGATGTTCGAAGGCAAAATCTCAGGGGGGGGGGGGGGGACCCTTGCAAAGGGCGTCCCCTGACCCCCCACGATTTACGCCACTGGCTGAACCCCAGCCCACAACCCCAACCTCCCACAGCAATTTTGGATTCGCGGTATGCTTCACCGCAAACCGTTGTGGCATTGCGGCAAAGCTGACTTTTAAAATCCGCTACGACGCGGGAGCTGTTGTGGCTTCTGGTAATGCTTTTTCGGACATGTAACTTTTTTAGTTGAGACTTCGACGAGTCTCAGCGCCCAAAACTTCAGACACCCTACATTAGCTTTATGGGGTTTGTGGCAGTCCCATAAAGGCGTCCGAATTTTTAAGCATGTCCGAGAAATTGGCATCATTTTGATCCTTATCACTGATGCCTGTTGGCATATCCCTCCGAAAGTTATAGTTTTCTCAAAGCAGCCTGCCGTACCCCCTATTTTGCTTTTTCTCGTGCAACCCGTTTATAGCAATTATGGGTTATAACAACGAAATTTTCGTGGCACTTGAGTATTGTTATAAGTGGGTTCGACTTTATTGCTATTATAATTATGGTTGAAGCAGCACAGCAAGCACATTTTACCACTAATTGTGCAAGTTAATTTCATTCAACGATGCAGCTGAGTGCCAACGTTTCATAGCGTCCCTCTCCACGCCTTAGAAAACAAAAAAAAGGGGGGGGAAGAGTAGTGAATTCCTTACCAGAATGATTGGTTACTTTCGCCGCGATTGCAGCAGCATCACACTGCAGCGCGGCGACGCGGCGGCCGTCCCAAGTGGCCTGCGCTGAAGGTTAGACCCTCTTAGCGGCGGACCCTGACGCGGACTCTGACACGGACGCTGGTGCGTTTTTCGCTCGGTGCTTGTGAATGGCAGACCGCGGTGGCCTATACGAGCTCTCGGCGGCGAGGTCGGCTACATGCTGTAGAAGTACGTGGATTGCCTGGTATTCTTCTTCGGTTCCCGATCTAGTCAATAAAACAACCACACTTACAAAGTTTGGTCACAACGTGGTGGCTTGAAGATAACGTGCAATAAACGTCCTACTTACTTTCTTCTGTTTTTTTCCGTCATTTCGTAAGAACTGGGTCAGGAGGAGGTCGACGCGTTCCTTCACACTTCTTGAATTCAGTGTCCCCTGCAATATTTGTGGCACCCTTTCGGTGATCGTGTGCCAACGCGCTGAGTCCTCGAAAGCGTTGATCGCGATCACTTCCTCCCCTAGTGAAAATCCTGGACTGGGAACTCAAGTGCTTATAATTGGTTTCAAATGGTTCCATCTGGTAATCAAGTGGTCCCAGTCAAAATGCAACTCGTACAAGTTTAAATCCAATTTGTCTTTCGGGGGATGCTGATTGGGAAGCAACTGGTCCCCGTTGCAGCCTAAGTGGAAATAAACTGGTTCCAGTTGGGATTCAACTATGTGTGTTATTTCCAACTGCTCACCAGTTCCCCAGCAACTGTTCCCAGTTGAAAGTTTTTATAAACCAAATGGATCCACTTGGGATTCAACTGTTTATGGTGTTTCCAACAACAGATCAATTGGGAGACAACAGAACCTGGTATTTTCAGCCACAGAGCAGTTGGCAAGCAACCAGTGCCAGTTCCCCTATATGTGGTATCTAACTGGCTCCACTTGGGAGGCAATTCGACACAACTTCTTCAGGTGCAGACCAGTGGAGCTGTAAATCATTGCAGTTGAAGTAACTTTCTGATTTCTCATAGGTGCATAACTTTCTCATTTCAGTTGCAAACCAAACTGAAATATCCAGCCGGCATGACCAGCTTTGTATGTGGAAATGTAGACTCAGTTGAGGGCTTTGTCAGCTACATGCAGTTGACAGTGAGCTATGTAACAATGCCTTCCATTTAAAAAATAGGTGCATGTAAGTATAGGCAAATGTGTGTATATGAAGCCATTAGGCAGGAAACATCCAGACGCACAAGAAAGCAATTGATTAAGGCCAATTAGCAAATTTTTTTGACAGATATTGCAGCTTCTTGTCCCAATATAAATACACAATGAAGGTAAAAGGAGATTTTAATAGAACTATCAAATGCAGTATAGAAGTTTCCGTAGAATATTTCTGCAACATATTCCAGATTGAGAAAAAGTAGTTTCAATAAAACTGGCTCAGGCAAGTTGATTCATTTAATAAATTGGAAAGACAGTGGGAAAAAACAGAAGTAGTAGTGCACTTTTCCATGCATATTCATTTGTGTTTTTCCATGATGACCTCCCAGACTTCTAAAATATTTTCTATACCACTATTCCGAAGCATTTGCAAGGCTACTTCTTTAGCAGATTCGTCTCCATTGTAATACCTTTCCCATGTGATCACAGAGGGCTTAGGAAATGCATGAGAAACATATGGTGCAAAAGACCTTGAACCCATAACCTATTGAGTGTGTCAAGGTTTAAGCCCTTGACATTCTTAACATTGAACCTTCTGAGTATGTGTGGGGTATGAAACCCTCGGACTTCCAAAGCATACAGGAACATGAACCCTGAATCTTCGACCGAACCATTGACCTCCAAAGTGCAAAGAGACTAAAACCCCCGAACCTTCCGAGTATTCAGGGTATCATATCCCTATCTCTATAAAATGTACATAGACAAGAACACTGAACATTTAAGGCATGTGAAAATGGTTTACTCAATAAAATAATAAGAAATACGCAAGCGAAAACTGAGGGAAGCAGTAACATATGTAAGCATTTATGGACAGGATGCTTTGCACAGCTTTGGGACTCTTAGAGTAGTCCCTGCATAAGTGTTTGGCAGGAGAACAAGATTTTTTAAGATAGTGTATCTTGAGAAGGTTTTTTTTCTTCGGCAGCTCCCACTGTCAAGGCATTGCATACATGTTAGTTTTCTTTCTATGAGTTTGGCAAGTTACACGTGGAAAAGTAGTCCTGGTGCACTAAAAAAAGCATTTTTACACCGAAGCACAACGGCATACAAATTGCAGCTGGGTCGGCCCGAGTTCAATAATGATCCTGCTACATCAAATGTATTTTTCTCACTTATGCCAACAAGTCTGACTATAAGGTGCTTTAATAGCAACTTATTGGAAAATGTCATATTTGCATGATGGTCAGTAAAAAGATGTTTATCTAGAGTTATAAAGAGGTGCTTCAGGCCCTCCAATTTCATGTTTAGAAAATGAAAGCATTATCTGTCAGGTGAACCGTACAAAATGCTTTTTTTACCACATTCACCCACAGGCAAGGGTGAAAAAGCAACATATTTACAATGCGAAGTAAGAGTAGAGAAAACACAAGGGACGGTCCCAAAACCGCCGGTCAGCAATCCCTCGCGCCAGTCCCTCTTCTTCCTCTTCCTTTCGCGCTCTTTCAGCGCCGCGTTACATTTCCCTCCTGGCAAGACGAAGCTTCCCGAGCAAGTCGAAGTGATCGGTTGTTGTAAGGCTTCAGTCGTTCAATATGCACAACTTGCGCGTTGCGCGAACGGCGGTTCTCAGCGGTCACTTTCGCAACGACGTAAGTGATGTCGCTCAAGCACTCGGTAATAACAAATGGACCGGAGTACTTGGAAAGGAGCTTCTGGCAAAGTCCCTTCTTCCGAACAGGCGTCCATAACCAAACAAAATCACCTTTGGCGAAGGATGACTGGCAGGTGTCTTGCATCGTAACGGTCTTTATAGCTGGAGCCTGGGCTGAGAGAGTTCTAAGCCGAGCAAGTCGACGCGCTTCTTCAGCGCGACACAAAGTCTGCGCAACACTGGCGTTTTCGTTCGTCGAGAAGGGAAGTATGGTGTCGAGAAAACTTTGGCGGTGACGAGCATAGAGAAGAAAGAATGGCGTATATCCTGTGACCTCGTGCTTTGCGGTATTGAAGGCGTATGTAGCGAAAGGTAATACACAGCATCCCAGTTCTTATGGTCCGCTGAGAGATACATTGAAAGCATGTTGATAATGATACAATTAGTACGCTCTGTTAGGCCGTTAGTTTGCGGGTGATAAGGCGATGAATGCCGATAGTCACACCCACATAGCCTTCCTTTCCGATGGGGATACGCGATAGGGTTTCTGGCGTATCGGCGTAGCATCTCCCGTGTTGATTCGGTGGTGCATGCGGGAATTCGGCAACGTGGCACAGCGCTCGTCTTGAGCAAAATCAAACACTGCCGCGTAGCGTGCAAGTACTTCTTCGAGAGTATGCTGCTCGGAAGAAGACAGCGACTTGTTAATCATGCGTCGCATTTCGGCGTAGTTGGGCGTTGTCTGACTGATGCCCGGGGACTCTGCAACCATTCGGACGTCAATTGTGGTCTGCTCCTCAAATGTTCCCAATTTAAGTCCGGCTGGGAGAGCGACAGGCTCTGTGGAAGCGTTGACCGTAAACAACAAAGCATGTCCATCGATGGGTCGAATAACACACCGCGGGACCAGCACATTCTTCTTAATAGCGTTGTTGTGATCGGGCTCGACAAGTCCGGTGCAGGGTCCCAACCGGACGCGAGATGAGCATACGGGAGCAAACACTGCTGTCCGACCAGGGATCGACACATCTGTAGATAATGAAAGCACGTCGGTTCGGCGAGTTTGAAAGTCTTCAACGGCGGCAGTTGGCAACGTGCTCTGTAGAAGAATTTCACCAGTTGCACAGTCAAGCGTTGCGCCGCATTCACGAAGAAGGTCTATACTTAAAATGACGTCATGTGTTGCGCGAGCCAACACTGTGAATACAGCTCTGAAACTTTGTCCTCCCAAAGTAAGAAGAACTGAACAAAGACCGACAGGGCGCAACACTTCACCTCCAACTCCACGAAAAGTTTCTTTTCTATCCCACGCGAACATAACCTTATGGCGTAAAAAAGAATCTTTGAAACGAAGGCTCATCACCGAAATAGCAGCACCATGTCTACAAGAGCGATAGTATTTACACCGTCTATATATCTACACACACACACACACACACACACACACACACACACACACACACACACACACACACACACACACACACACACACACACACACACACACACACACGCACACGCACGCACACACACACACACACACACACACACACACACACACACTTTGTTCTTTAGCATCACAGCAGAAGGAGGACTTGGCGAATCTGACCGTCTCGCGACCGCACCTCCATCGGCCGCACCAGCTAGTTTCCCAGCTGAGGCGGGGAAGGCGACCGACGACCCGGAGACGGCGAACGGCGTGATCGTGTCGGACGCGGCGTAAGGCTTAGCTCGGAGGCCGGGGACTCGTTGCGCAATCTGCTTGGCCACTGCTGTCGTAGAGGGTGGTCGACAGGTGTGGAGATCGAGGTTTCGTGCACACGAGCCGGGTACGTCGAAAAGCGTGGTGCTCGCGGCTGGCGGCGGCAGAAGCGCGAAATATGCCCTCGGAGGCCGCATGAGTAGCAAACAGGTGGTTCTCGGCTTGCATTAGCGGGAGCAGAGGTACGTGAAGTTGGGTAGTGCTCGGCAGAAACCCGCCGTGACGTCTGATAGTAGTCTTCAGGAATACGCCTTGTTGGTGTTGGGTGGTATTCCGCAGCAACCCGCCTAGGTGATGATATCCGGCGGTGACCGTGATCTGCAGGGAGAGACTGGAGGCTCGTGTTGAAATATGCCTCTTTACTTTGCGGTCCGCACTCGACGCGACGCTCTCGCATCCAGTATAATGGTGGTTCAGGACAGTCGTCGAACAAGCATTGGTAGTGGGCATCCCCTGCTTGGAGCCGTGTTAGCCCCTCTCGAACTATCCGACGGACTATCAAGGGAATGTCATCGCAAGGGGCGACGTCCATGCTTGCAACGGTGGGGACGTTGTCCAAGCGCTCGAACTTCGGTAGAATTCGTCGGGTCTTGAGAGCCTCGAATGCGCGACACTGCTGCCTGAATTCGGAAGGAGTTCTCAGGTTTTCCTTCGTGATCAGGAAATTATACACGTCTTCAGCGATGCCTTTTAAGAAATGTCCAACGTTGTCTTCGTCACACATATTCGCGTTTACAATCCCGCAAAGCTTCAATACCTCTTCTATGTATGTCGTGCATGTTTCGCCGGGCAACTAAGCTCTACGCGAGAGCATTTGCTCAGCTTTCTTTTTCTTCGAACTCGTGTCCCCGAAGCAGGCCTTCATTTCCTGAACAAAGATTTCCCATGTGGTGAGCACGTGTTCGTGATTCTCGAACGAAAGCAGCGCGGTCCCGGCGAGAAAGAATGCTACGTTGACGAGTTTCGCCGGCGTACTCCACTCGTGATAGCGGCTAACTCTTTCGTAGTGCTTAAGCCAATCATCCACGTCTTCATCTGTTTTACCTGAGAAGACGCGTGGTTCAGGCGCCCAGCAGTTAGGTTGTCTCGGTCTGCGGCCAGCTTGATCCAGGGCCATGGCACTGGTTGATGCAGCGGCGTTGCCCGTCGACATGCCTGCTTCGGCGTCGGTCATGTTGGTGTTTTCGGGGGGGTAGACCGGCTAGACGTCTGCTTCTTCGTAGGTCTTCTGCAACTGGGTGGTCCAGGGCGTCGGATTACCCAGCACCTCCACCAAAGCTGTTACGGATGTGATGGGTTTATTTACAATGCGAAGTAAGCGTAGAGAAAACACAAGGGACGGTCCCAAAACCGCCGGTCAGCAATCCCTCGCGCCAGTTCCTCTTCTTCCTCTTCCTTTCGCGCTCTTTCAGCGCCGCGTTACTTTATATATATATATATATATATATATAAGTAAAATGTAAGAAATTATTTAAGTGCACAACAACAAAATCTGCAACTGGACATGTCTGCTAGACTGGGCTGGTTGGTACACTTGACGACAAAAGCTAACGGCACATGAATCTTGCAAGACATTTCAATTCCCATTTAGCCAGAGAACAAATAAAACCTAATTTTACGTTTTAGCCTGTAGAAGATTTTCTGACTTGCATACCCATGAATTAAATGAGAAGCATCACGCAATAGCCAAGATGAAGTTTCAGTTTTTCTTTCGAGCCCTCGTCCTGTAAACTTCTGTTGCCAAGTGTACATTATTAGAACAAAACCAAACGGCGTATGGGACAGGGCAAGTTAGGATGACATATAAAGTATTAACAGACCGCTCTTCACTGCAACTGAAATACCACATACTGAACCACAGATGCTGCTCCTTATGTACTGCACTGCAGTTCAATTGCACTAAATTCAATTGCACTCACCCTGCTTTAAGCCTCGTTATATTCCATTCTTATTATTGGAAACGGTTGACGAGATTGGAAAACAGTTGCCTGCCATCCTACTCAATCCAAAAGCATGCAGCTGCTTTAATATCAACCTCTACGAGTTTCAGGGGTGTGCACTTCTCAACCCTTGTAATGTGCCCAGTGCCATAACAGCACATACTCCTGTAGCCCTTCGACACAAAGTAAATTCTCTTACTGTTACTGCAGCTCACAGACAATTCGCTGTATCTTTGCATGCGTATTGTCTGGCAGCCATACAGCTGTGCAGTCAGGTCTGTGAGGCCTCTGGTATTGTTCGCTGTGGAACACATGTCCAGATATGCGGATTCTGTCATGTTCCTCAACAGGGCCATTGATTTGATGGGGGGTTTGTGCCTCAACTAACCCAACAAGGGATGCATTGGCAGGCCTTGGTTTGCCCCAAAGGGCTATTGGTTCCTTTTTGTGAAAACCAACACGCAAAAAATCCTTTATTTGATGATTTGCAGTGCCCTTGCATGCACGAACTTTGCTGGCCAATAGTACCCTGCCCATGATTTGATGGGGCACCCCCTTTGCAGATGTTATAAGCTTCTTAATCTTGCCAGTGCCTCCTTCAAACACAAAACAAGAATGTGCCCAAAGAGGCCCTTGCATTACAACACTTTTTGCTGGGCGCATCAACAAGCGAACATTAAATGTCATCTACATTTCAGAATAAAAAAAAAGCCGGCAGATCCCACGCACTGTGGGAATCGATGTAATGCGAAGCAGCCAGGAAGAAGCAAATCATGCTTTACATAATTTGCATGTCATGTTTTACATGTTACGACCTATCATATGTGTTCGTCATACAGTCACGTCGCGATATACCAATTTTGGTGTATGTCAAGCTAGCGAATTGGACGCAAGCGCACCATGAGCGTGGCATGTAAATGCCGTTGTAGATGACATGCATGCCAAGATTTTCATGTTACCACCTGCCACTTATGTTCGTTATACAGTCATGTCACTCAATACCAAATTTGGTGTATATCAAGCTAACGAAACGGCCGCGAGCGCGCCATCAGCGTGGCATGCAAGTCATGTCGCACATGACAAGTCATGATTTCCATATTACCACTTGTCATTCATGTTCGTCATACAGTCATGTCACTCAATACCAAATTTGGTGTATATCAAGCTAACGAAACGGCCGCGAGCACGCCATGAGCGTGGCATGCAAGTCATGTCGCACATGACAAGTCATGATTTCCATATTACCACTTGTCATTTATGTTCGTCATACAGTCATGTCACTCAATACCAAATTTGGTGTATATCAAGCTAACGAAACGGCCGCGAGCGCGCCATGAGCGTGGAATGCAAGTCATGTCGCTCATGAAGTCATGATTTCCATATTACCACTTGTCATTTATGTTCGCCATACACTCATGTCACTCAATACCAAATTTGGTGTATATCAAGCTAACGAAACGGCCGCGAGCACGCCATGAGCGTGGCATGCAAGTCATGTCGCACATGACAAGTCATGATTTCCATATTACCACTTGTCATTTATGTTCGTCATACAGTCATGTCACTCAATACCAAATTTGGTGTATCTCAAGCCAACGAAACGGCCGCGAGCGCGCCATGAGCGTGGCATGCAAGTCATGTCGCACATGACAAGTCATGATTTCCATATTACGACTTGTCATTTATCTTCGTCATAGAGTCATGTCACTCAATACCAAATTTGGAGCATATCAAGCTAACGAAACGGCCGCGAGCGCGCCATGAGCGTGGAATGCAAGTCATGTCGCTCATGACATATCATGATTTCCATATTACGGCTTGTCATTTATGTTCGTCATACAGTCACGTCGCGATATACCAAATTTGGTGTATATCAAGCTAACGAAACGGCCACGAGCACGCCATGAGCGTGGCCTGCAAGTCATGTCGCACATGACAAGTCATGATTTCCATATTACCACTTGTCATTTATATTTGTCATAGAGTAATGTCACTCAATACCAAATTTGGTGTATATCAAGCTAACGAAACGGCCGCGAGCGCGCCATGAGCGTGGCATGCAAGTCATGTCGCACATGACAAGTCATGATTTCCATATTACCACTTGTCATTTACGTTCGTCATACAGCCATGTCACTCAATACCAAATTTGGTGTATATCAAGCTAACGAAACGGCCGCGAGCGCGCTATGAGCGTGGAATGCAAGTCATGTCGCTCATGAAGTCATAATTTTCATATTACCACTTGTCATTTATGTTCGTCATACAGTCATGTCACTCAATCCCAAATTTGGTGTATGTCAAGCTAACGAAACGGCCGCGAGCGCGCCATGAGCGTGGCATGTAAATCATGCTTTTCATGAAAAGTTAGTCATGATTTTCATGATATGACCAGCCATTTACATTCTTCATACAGTCATGTTATGCCATAACAAATTTGGTATAAATCCCATTAACGATACGGCCAGGAGAGCCCAAAGTCGTAGGCGGCTAGATAGCTAGATAGATAGATAGATACGCTCAAAGTCGCCGAAGTTCGCTAAGAAATGCTTCGCATTTAAAAACTGAACACCAACAACAAACTTCAGAAGGAGTTCAGTACTCCGATGCACGTCTTGAGTTGAAACATCTGCAAGTAAAAGGAACACTCCTCTCACAGGTAGACTGAAGTGTTCTATCTACTTGCATGGCAAGACTCCAACCACACACACGAGACTGTAGTATAAAAGCCACTATTGCCACTCGCTTGCCTTCCAGAACTTTCGCAACTGCACCGACCGAGGCATGCGGGTAATACATTGTGGTGGCTTGATGGCACACAGCCTGTTGTCTTTCTTTTTTATCAGCTGTGGGGACCCTATGTAGTATGGAGCCCCAACCCTAGACATCCACAGATCCGTAAACTGACGTGCCACACCAAGAAGCACGCAGTGCATGTAGTCAGGGCTGAAACTCCACACAATATCGAACCCCGGCAAAGTAATTAATGGATAAGGCCCCTTCACACCTCGAACATGAACTCCAGTCCTGTGTGCTTCTTTGATGTCTTGTAGTGCTCCTTCTTTTGTCCTGTCAGGTGGAGATGTGCCAGAGACAGGATGCTTAACTGTACCTGCGAAAAAGATTTGAGATGCAAATGAAGTGTCATCTGACAACAGAAATTGCACATTTAGCTCCTAATAATGCGCAGACAATTCTCATGTTAGAATCAATGAGAAATTTTACTGAAGTGGTAGTAATTGTCACATAAAAGTAATAATGATGCACTTAAGAGTGTTTATTTTTTCCGATTTTCAACATACTACAGGTTTCCTGCTGGTTCCTGCTGCTTTTCAGTTATGTTTAGGCGTTCTGTGTTGCATTTGCAGCATGGAAGACAAAACGGACACCAGGGCGAAGTGGAACCTGGAGGCAAAATTTTCAATGCAGAAACCATGGGGTGGACTGTGTCGCAAAGTGACTTCAGCTTCAGTGAATACTGGTATGCACTTTTACGAAAGAGAACTGATGGGCGTTGTATGAAAATACTTTTTTTTTTCAAACAAAAAAAACATGTTTTTTTTTTGTTTTAGTGGCACCGGACGCTGGGCTCGCGCTTTTATGTCATAAACAAGCAGGGGAATGAAACGTCAGCAGCGCCACTGGGCGCTCCTTTGAACGTGCGTGAAAAAAAGCATAAATTGCTTTCTTATGCCAAGGAGAGCTGACAAAAGTGCATAAAATACAATTTAAAGTTATGAATATTTATTTTCAACCAATATAAATCTACCTGCGAGAGCTTTTCCCCTTCAACTGATAGGCTGAGCCACATCACTGTTGGGATGACGCTACCAGTCATACTTTCATAATTTTTATAACTAAATTAAAAATATCATTTTTTTATTTCACAAAAGCATGCTGGTTGCCACCAATTTGACAATCAATCTTCTCATTTTCACTTTAAGTTTTGCGAGCAATAGACCGTCCCTTTCCAGAATGCAGACAGCAAGATTTGTGTAAAACTGACAGATTAGCTCGAAATAGAAGGTATACAGCTGGGAGATTTTAAAATTTAGTCGTGTACTGACATTACTTACCTTCAACACACTTTCCAGGGTGCAAACACCAGCCACACCCAAAGTATCCATTGTACTGGACGACATTCTGCATCATGGCCCTGGCTAGGGAATCAACCGTGCCATTGAAACAATATACCTGTGAAGAGACAAAACTAAAACTAAGATTTCGGATGTAAAAAAGAGCACAACATGTCACGCATGGCTCAGTGTGTATGATGACAATCAAGCTTTTGAATACACCATTATCTATTAGGAAAAGCTAACAAAATGGGAATTTCAATTCAATCTGGATGTGAACTTAAGAGGGAAAAAAAGATAACTTTTTGAGGGACCCACAACTTGTGCAGCTTTTGATGTGTTATACAGCTGTCACAGGTGGTGCAGCACACTTGATACAAGAAAAAAAAAAGAAAAAGAGCAAGCGGCGTTACAACAAGCAGCTATTATTTACACCTTTCCTTGCATTCCTTGTTCGACATGCTCTCCAATTAGGAATGACTTAAACAAAATGTAAAGTGTCTACACATGTAAACACACAAATACACACGAAAGTCACTTACTTTTGAATTTAACATCTCTCCATCGCACGTCCAATCGACACCGGTCTCAGCAAGGGCTTCCATTTGCTTGGCAAATGCCTCCAATACCTATGACATATCTGGATAGCACTGCCCATACCAAAGCATAGAAACTGCAACATTTTTGGAACGCAGTCCACGAGGCAACTTATTAATTATCACCTGAAAAGGCCATATCCAAAACTTGGACGAGTTGAAAACTGGACTTCCGTCCGCGTTTATCGTTATGGTTAAGTCCATGTCGTCGAGGTCGAGGTCCTTCCGTTGCTGACGGTACAGACTACCATCCGTGACATCGCGCATGGAAGCAGCTTCTGAACGACGACACAGCATGCCCAAGTTTGTTTTTAGCGACCTGGAGATTTCCTGAGACGACAGGATTGAGGCAAGCTGCTGTCCTAGAGGAAGCTAACAAAGAAGCTCCCGCGCACGGTAAGCGTCTCTCCAGTATAGCGCTGCTTGTACTGTACACATGTCACTTGAAGCTCCTTTCTTTTCTTGAGTCCTCCATCGCATTTTGCAAGACGCATGCAGTCAGGACAGTAAAAATAAAACACGATGCTCTCCGTCGACACACCCGCGAACTTCTTAAAGAGGAATTTCGTGTCGGGGAGGTCGCTCCTCTTCAGAATAAAGCCCACCAATTTCATTGGGTGCTCTACCTGAGTCCAACGACAATCCAAAGTTGATCGTTTAGTCCATAACTAACCTCCCGATATCTTACTGCTGAGAAATCGGAGGTAGTCCCACTATCATCTTCGCCTTCACGTTGTTCGTCTGATGTGTCCTGTACATGGAGTTCCCCGTCAGCGCTCGCCTCATCGCACTCGTCGACTCCTTCATTCGACCAGTCAGACACGTCGCGAAATGTTGAATTCTCGGCGTGTTCGTCTGAAGGCTCAAGGAGGTCACTGTCCGATGTACCACTGCGAACTTCGCTCGAGTTGGCCGTGATGCGAGGTGCCTGTACTGAGTTGTTCTCGGCAGTGCATGTCCACCAAATGATGGCTCTAAAGAGAGCTTGCGCCGCTTAGACATCACGCGTGGAGGTAAGGGATGCGCAGTATGAACACTCCAAACTGTATTAATTTAAAACCAAAAGTCAAGTAGCGTCAAGCGGCGTGCGCACTCGCTGATCCTTTTTTTTTTGCACCGCAAAGTGAACGTCTTTGGATTTGGATTCAGCTGTCTGTATAACTGGTTAAATTGCGAAAACAAAAAATAACGAGCATTCTATTTTTTAACAAACACGAACACGACACCAAAATTGTGTCATTAATTTACACTGGTGTATATAACTAATCTTTTAGGACATTTTTATCAGTTCAATATATAATCAACTCGTGCGCGAACGTTATGACATGACCGGCCTGCTACGTACGGCCGGCTGACTATTCATGGTTATAGCAGCTGTACCACCTGTAGCCTTCTTGTCTCGTGGTTCACCGCGTGAAGCGCACGTGTTTTGAAGAGCGATTTGGTCAATTTTAACAATGTATGCGTCAGTCCGCTTCATTGACGATATTGGCAACCACACGCGCCGCTATGTCGTGCCGGTTGAAGATATTGATGATTTTGATCCTGAGCACGAGGCCTGATTTCGATGCCAAAACAATCTACATGGTGCACTGGACGGATGCAATTGACAGTGACAACACGGGAAACTATCATGCCCAAATACTTCGACTTGGCGGCAAGCACTCTCGGCTATGCTCTTGTGAAGCAGCGTTTTATATCGGCACGGCCACTTTCAGCCACGGAGCAAGAAGCACGGAAGACCTCGAAGAGAATCCCGATTTCCGAAGCTGATGGTCGATGATGACTACTATGATGAAGACGAGTCAGCGTCCCAGGAAAGCCACGCAGGCACGTATGCGCATGCCATCCCAAACCTTTGTTCCCTTCTCATTTCGCTTTTTCGGTCTATGACGTATTTTTGCTTTAAAAGAAATGGATGTACTTACTGTCACATTGTACTCTTTTAACGTTTGCAGGCAGCCAGAAAAAAAGCGTGCAACCGCGCTGCCGCGAAAAAAGAATCCTATTCAAGGATACTAAGAAAACAAGTGGCCCATGCCAAACAAAAGATCTCTCCGGAAGCAGTGAGCTAGCCACTCAATTATTTAAGAAAATAACTTCTGCCTTCACTTTCTTTATAGTCCCACACTACAAATTCACTTTTTTAATGCAGCAAAGGCAGAGTACATCATCAAGTGGCACCAATGATGAGACACTTGTGTCAAGTGCCGAACTGAAGGAAGCGAAGAGAGAAGTTCAGGAATGGAAAGAGCGTTGCAAGGAGCTGCGCGCTGACAATGTGTTTCTGCAGGAGCAAGTCCGCTCCCAACAAGTGCTTTTACACTCAAAATTATTGAGCTGTAAGTACTGCCTAATTATTAGCAGATGAACTCTGGAAGTTTGTTATCTATTTCTCTCTCACTTCCATATCTTGTTGGAGCTCGCTGTATATGCATCTAAAAAGAGCATTTGCACGTTCATCAATTTTACAGAGGAAGACCATTACAGCAGACCAATGGAGCATTCCAATGTTGGCCCTAGCCAAAGAACCAGGGGAAACACATACAGCAAGATTTGTATGTATTGATTTTTCCTCTTATGGACTGGAGAACAAACTAGAGAGTTTGACCCATTACTTTTATTGGGCTAGTCTTCCTAATATTTTCTCGTAAGTCTAATTAAAAATAAAGACTGGCAACGTTGGGCAAGGCAACTGCTACGTCAGGAGGTCCGTTTTCAGGCGGGTGATTTGAAGTGCGCTAACGCCGTGCGGACCACTAAAACGTGATTTTATTTCAAAATAAGCATTTCCTAGGCACGAAAGTAGCACTACGAGGTTTCTGGACCGCTATTTCAGCAATCAACGTCGACTTAATATTTGCCTTTAGTGTCCCTTTAATGGCCCGCTCACGCTAGCGACACGGCGGCTTGCCGTTTGCCGTTCTCAGGCTGCCGTGCGCGGGCGGTTTCGTTCGAGCACGTCAGCCGTTCTTTGCGTTCGGCGAACAGGTCCGAGACCCATTTTCGCGCCGTTCTCCGGCTGCCGAAGAGCTACGTGACCAATCAGCGACGGAGGAGCTACATCGGCGAGCCGCGTCGTCTGCTTTCGGCTTTCCGCGTCGTCTGCGTCTGCCGCGGGACGGTTCGAGCTGCTTGCTTGTTGCTACGCGGTTTTCACGCTACAAGTCCGGATGTCGTTCCGTGTCGTTCCCAGGCTTGGTTACAGCAGTTAATAGAGCGTTTTGGTCTGTCTGGTATTCAAAAAAACGCAGCGTAAAACCAAATAAGGTGTCCTCAAGCTGGCACCAGGAGAAGTGGCACCAGCTATCCAGGATTAGGAAACAACTAACAAACGCGAAATGTATGTCCTCCGAGACTTGGGAAGCGCCCATCGCCCGTCGCCTAGCCTACAACATCGATTATATGAGTATGGATCTCAAAAATGGTGCCGAATCAATCCGAATACTATGTTGTCGAAGCTTAAGGACATGAATCTAAAGCAAATGGAAGCATCAGTTTGAAGCTCACAAGCTACAGAGCGCAGGGCGGCCACTTGATAGGATTCGAGGTGGACGACTAATGCTTTCGGCAGTGCAGCCATGTTTTTCGCAGGCGCGAATGCCTCGCCGGCGAAACTTGCTGTGCAATTTGGACAGCTCTCGCGCGGGCGGCGGTGGCCGACGTTCTACCACAACGGCGCCTGTAGCGTGAGCGGGCCATTGTACCGGTGTGTTAGCATTTTGTTATCGTAAAATTTGCGTTCAAGCAATAGACACCCACGTGAAAATGTGTAACTGGGAATTCAACTGGTTTGAACTTGTCCCACTTCAACTGGATTAAGGAACACATTTCCAGTTGGGAATTTATTCCCAGTTGGCAACTGGGACCAGTTGCGAATGTATTCCCACTTTGCAAGTGATACCAGTTGAGAATGCGTTCCCAGTTGGCAACTGGTACCAGTTGAGAAACGCATTCCCAGTTGGGAAATGTTCATAACCTTGAACTTGCAAATAATGATCATTCTAAGCACATCAAACATTCCAAAGATTTTATGTTAAGTGTAGATGATTCATGGTTTATTAATATTAAACACACACAAAAAATATTGCACAGCCCTAGGCCTTTGTTGCTCCAGCTGGCTTGAATCAGCACCGTGGTTGTACTTTTACTGCAAAGCTCTTCTAAGCTTCACTTTTATACAATCCTGTATTTTTTAGGTCAAAATAACTGGTGATGTTTCGGGCTGCAGTGGATGAATCAGCGCCTGTCACCCGCGACCAATGGCAGAGCGTTTCTGTAAAATAAGAGGCAACATGTTACATGCATGTCTCGGAAGAGTCATATCAATTTAACAGATATACACATCAGACCAACTTTGAAGAACGGCGACCTTTTCGGGCGTCAGCGCAGGTTTTGGAGGCTCCCCAAGACTATTTTTTCCTGGAGCTTTCACACTGCGCGATGCCAGCCCTTTTTGGGACCATATGGTTTGAGCTGTTTCCTTCACAACTAATGTTGCTTTCTCGTGGGAAATAATTCTATTCGCCTGAATAGACCTTGAGGCAGATGCGTTCTTCAAGATGAAACTGTAAAAATCAAGGAAGAAAGTGAAGCGACATCTTGATCCTTATATTATTATCGGCTGACAAAGAAGTGCAACATAGCACTAAGAATAAGGGATGTGCAAATATCGAGTCGCAAAAATTTTATTTTTACAAGTTTTCGTGCAATATAATATTTTTTGAGGAATGTGGTGGTGAGCATGTTTTTTTTTATTAGCTTGACTTACGAAACAGGGTGGGGGGGGGGCAGTCTAATGTATTTGCTGAAAGCTTACATCATTGCGGTTCATTGTATGCCTACCGGCTAGTTTGCAATTGTAGAAAGCGGACCATGTAACAGTTTCGAAATGCTCCTTGGCATCGCCACCGCGCGCTATCGGATGTTCGTGCGAGATTGCAGGCACTTTGGCAAAAAGAAAGGAGAGGCCTTGTAACAGGTACTTTAGGCAATATTTTCGGTAGCACTGCATTTATTTTTGGTAGCAGAGGCGCACGTCAGATGCAAATTCATACTTGATGGTTAATGCGTACTGCAATTTAGTGCGTAGTTATTAGACGTTCCCATGAGGTAGGTATCACCAAGTTTCGGTATTTGAGAAATTGAATGGTAGATATTCAATTCACGAATTGAACTGTTCGCATGGCCACTATTCGATTCGTATTGGAATATTCACACACCCTTACTAGTGATATAGAATTTCTAAATATCTAAACGTGTTGCAGGTGCAGTTTCACCAAGTTGTTGGTAATATATCTAGCTACTGAAAATGATGTATGCAAATATACAATATAGCCATTTGCACTCTCTAGAAGCTAGCATGTTAGATGTACTTTATAGAAGTGCCTTTATTGTACAGCACATGTCACAAACTTATGAACATGTTAGCTTTCCTTTAGCTTAACTGCTGCTGTTGTTCACCACTGTCATTGGCAACGTGCCAAGATGCTGCACACCGACAAATGATGGGAGCACCTCTAAGCTGTTCTGCAGGCAATTTCTTTTACAAGGCTAATAACAGTATCCTGGGTTTTAAGGTCCCAAAAGCGCACGATTATGAGGAATGTCGTAGTGGAGCGATCCGGAAATGTTGACAATCTGGTGTTCTTTCGCCTATAGGGGCATTACACGAGAAAAGAGGCAGTGTGCACAAGAATAATGGTAACTTTGTGTCACTGAGATTACAAATAAGTGCTATAACTAAATATGTGCTGTTAAGCTGGACATAAGGACAGTATAGTGAAGTGACAAGTGAGGCGTAACTACACAATCCACTGAACGTAAGCACATTTAATCAAAACTCAACACGTCTGTGAAATATTTCGTCCTTGTCACAGCACAGCATATGCTTAAATAGTCATAAGTAATCTTTTTGCTAATGTTTTTTTAACTATCCAAGCTTCCAGAATGGCTGGTGTGAACACATAACATGCTACTATTTCTGTCGCCATCTAGAGAATGAATATTATAACATTTACCATTTGACCATTTGCATCCATTATGTTCAAGGAACACAGCATCGTGCCTAGCTTCATTGGCTGCTTGAACTTCACAGGTTAAGTGCGAAATATATACTTACGAAGCCATCTTGTAAATATGAAAAATTTTTCCCTGAAAATTTGTGAAGCGTGCAGAGTCAGAATTTTTCCTACAATAGCAGCACGCAAGTATAAGCCTACCTGGAGTAGACAGATTATCAGCTTCCCTTGCAGTACATGCTGCACGCAGAAAGAGCAAAACTGCATGTCTTACTACAAATACTACACATAAGCAAGCCAGTAACTGACCACTTATCAAAGTAGGAGGTTCTTCTGCGAGGTGTGCAACTAAATAATACACATTGCAATTATTACAATAAGAAATGCAACACAAATAAACTTAAAGCCTTACCATCAATGGGACTTCTTGAGCGCAGAGTGCCAGCATCTGTAAGTATGAAAATGTCAGAATTTAGATCTCACGAGCATAGAAACACATACGTCCCCTAACTTCTTGGTGACATTGTTTCTCGCATGGCCATTTCTCCGTCTTTTGCAATTGGCAAATAAATTCCAATGGCTGTATTGAGATAATGATGTAGCCTCTTTCAATTTCTGACATGCAACATTTTACTTCATCTATGCATGCAAAAGTAAATAAGATCTGCTTGCACAATAGACCAATTTACAGAGTTGCCAATTGTATAATTAATACTATAGCACATACTGCAATTCATGAAGTGTGGCACACAATACATGGGCATCCCAGTAACTTTTGTGTTTCATCGGGTTAAATGCCATTTGCTAAGGAAGTAATTGGAACAACAGTGCATTTTATAGCAAGTCTCGTGGCGCAAGTCGTGAAACATGCGTGATCCTCTCAATTCTTTCGGAATAGAAATGGTTTGTTGACTCACTGGGTTGGAATAAGTATATTGCAATGTGTGTTAAAGTAAATTCGAAAAAAATGATTAGTGATTATTAACTAACCAATTACGCATCTTGATTCCTTGTGCAAGAAATGAATGCCGCTTAAGTTACTCTAGCTTAAGGAGTGCTGTTACGCTATATACTACAGGTGATTGTCGATAATTCTGCATAGTATGAAATAAATAACACTTAATATATTTAAAAACAAAAATCAATATGCACCTAGGTTGCTTGTGACCTTTGCCGTCTCCTTTGTAGATTGTGTAGTTGAGCTTTCAATGTCAGACTCTCTCGGTGCTCCTGGTCTTGAACTGTCAAAATGTTTAAGAAATGTTCACTAGCTATAGAATGAACAGATTGTCATCAACATATAATGAAATTTTCTGAGCTTATGAGCTAATATCAGATTACTTACACCTCAGAAATTTTGAATTTAATAGCACCTGCTGTGATCTAAGTTGTTCTTGCAGGAACATATTGTCCTGTCGCAGATCCTTGCAACTCTCTTTCCAAAATTTGTTTTTCTTCTTTTACTTCTGAGCTGGACACGAGAGAGTCATGTGAGCTTAATGATGAACTTGGCCGCCTTTTTCGCTGCGTAAGCAATGTTTTTTCCTTCACTGAATCTTCACAGTGAAAAAAAGGAAAGTTTGAGAAAACAAAATGTATTTTCTAGTGCATTCTCACACTTTGTTCCGAGTTTTTTCGGAGAGTGTGGCTCATCTGCTTTTTTAGAATATGCTCGTACCGGTCTTTTTTAGGGGCGAAGCTCCTCTTAGTCTAACCTTGTCCTGCGTGAGGCGTAACCGGCAGTATCTCGTGATAATGATGACGATGACGCTGATGACCATGAAGAATAAGCGCGTTCCAGACCACCTCTAGTTCCCATCGTGTGCACCGAGGAAGCAGAGCGTCCCGCAGGCGGTGTGGTCATCTATGTCAAGCAGAACACTGTAGTGCAATAAGGCCGTCCACCACCACTACAGTCACTAGAGTCATGGCCGAGGGCATAGAGGGGCAGCTTAGCAATGGCTAGGCAGATGGTGTCTGTCACCCAGGTTGGCTCCATTCCTTAATCTTGCTTGGATGTGCTTGCGGGGGCTTAGTCCATCCCTCCTTCCCGCGTCCTACACCCCTCCACCTCTTTCTCCAACGCTCACCCCCCTTTCTCTCCTCTAGCAATCCTCTACTGTACGGAGCGGAGCCCGCGTCCTACACCCCTCCAGAGCATGCGTGTCCCCTCTCTCTCCTCTCCTACGCTCACCCCATTTCTCTCATTTAGGAATCCTCTACTGTACGGAGCGGCGCGCGCGTCCCCTCTCTCTCCTCTCCTACGCTCACCCCCTTTATTTCCTCCAGGAATTCGCTACTCTACGGAGCGGCGTTCCACATCCCCACAGCGGATGTGCGTCCTCTCCTCCTCTCTCTCCTCTACGCTCACCCCCCTCTCTCCCCTCTAGGAATCCTCTACGGAGCCATATAAGAACCCCTATCCATCCACTTCACCGACCATAAAGCCGTTATAATGAAGCGGGACCGGAAGCCACGTCTAGCTACCATTTACGAATAAATAAAATTTCTTGTATATATACAAACAGTGTTTGTCACGTCTTTGATGATGTACTGAAAGAAAATTCATGGAAGATTCACGGTTTACCGATGAACCTCCAGAGCTTCGCCCACTCATCATCATTCACTCCGTGGATATGCTGTGATTTTTTTTTTTGCTGCAGCCCGATTCACAGGTGTTTTTTTTTTCTTGCTGCCTGCAAATTTCGGAACATAACACATACTTCAAATATTTATCAGTAATGCATACTTAATAAATCAGCCCAAAAAACAAAAACAGAAAAGACTGAAAAATAGGTTTGCGAATGAACAAGTGCACGTAAAGTGGCCTTCTTGGTCACAGCTCCTTCATCGTCCAAGTTTTCATCAACCATCCTTTTAGGGATCGGGATTCTTTTCGGCGCTTTCCGAGCCTCTTTCTCTGTGGCTGAAAGTGCTAGTGGGTTTATTAGACTAACTCATCGATCAGGGTAGATGAATGTACTTAGCGCCAAGTCGAAGTGTCTGTGCTTTATAATTCCCCGTGCTGTCACCGTCTACTTCGTCCACCCAGTATACAACATAAGACTGTCTTGCCGTCGAAATCTGTCTCGTGGTTAGGATGAAAATCGCGGATGTCGTCCACTCACACAACGTACCGGCGAGTGTCGTGTACATGGTCATGATCTAGAAAGCGAACTAGTGCGAACATAGCGAACCAAATCGGACATGGTATACTGCTGATAGCGATAAGTTGTTGCTTGATGGCTACCACCGCTATCATATAAACCGCACAGGCATGCGCGGTGGAGGGGTGGCAATGCATATCGCGCGACATAAGTCATGTGAACTGGTAAAAGAATTTACACGTGTTACAGCCGACTTTGAAATACTTGGCGTTAGAAATAAAACTGAAATTTTTGTAGTAGTATACCGACCTCCTTTGGGCAACATAGCTACTTTTTTAGATATTTTACACGAAATATTAGAATACGCCAAGTTTAATCAAGCAACTATGCTTCTTGGAGGCGACTTTAACACAAACTTTCTTAGTGCAAATATGTCTTCTCTTGAATTACTAAATAGAATCCGAGCTAGTGGTTTCCAGGCCGTCGTCACCACACCAACGCGTATAACAGAACATAGCCAATCTGGACTCGATAACTTCATAGTAAATCTAGATGTTTGTATTCACAGTGTGAGTACAATATGCGCAGACATAAGTAATCACAATCCTATTGTACTTACGTACTCGAGCCCAAAGGTGCGAGATGGTGTTCCCGAAACTTTTGTATGATACAGGTGCAAGACAGCGCAAAATATGGACTTATTTAGGGACCGAATCACCAAAGCAGATTGGTCTATGGTATACACCAAAACTAATGCCTCCGATGCCTACGCAGAACTTTTGTCCATATTTTTGCAAATATACAACCTTTCTTTTCCATATAAATGTCTCAAAAAACGGAAAAACATTAGGAAACTGTGGATTAGACCGGAACACATTCAATGATCGACAAGAAAAATAAACTTTTTAAACGCTTCTTGTCATCAAGAGCTCCCTACTAGCTGGCAGCTTTTAAAAAGTACCGAAACCAGTTAAACTCGGAGCTGAAAAAAGCAAAGGCCTTTTATTACAGTAACCTTTCTTGCGATTTATCGCAGAAACACCCCGACAAAGCGTGGAAAGTTATCAATCAAGTCCTGAAACGCGGAAACACATATGATATCAGAACTAACAATTGATAATAAACGTCTATCTGGTTCTGCTTTGGCCGAGCACTTGAACTCCCACTTTTTAAATATGGTGAAGCCATCACATGGCTTCTCTCACGTTGGCATGATAAATTCCTGCAAAGAAAGTATTTTCTTTGAGCCCACGACTGAGCTCGAAATTTGTGAAGTATTTGTGCACCTAAAGAACAGTAGGGCTGTAGACGTTGATGACGTACAGATTATACCCGTGAAATTATATGTGATTCGTATAAATTCCCTTCCTCTCACGCACGCATTTTATCAGGCATTAGAATCCGGTTGTTTCCCAAGTGCTATGAAACGTGCGAAAGTCACTGCTATTTATAAAGGTGGTGAAAGGAGCCTTGCTACCAACTATAGGCCCATATTTATAGTCCCAGTATTTTCTAAGTGTCTCAAAAAACTAATTCTTAACCGTTTAAAGAACTTCTTTGCGAAACACAACATAATTTCCAATTGCCAGCATGGATTTCGCAAGGCAAGGGAAAATCAACGGAAACGGCGTTACTAACATAAAATGAAATAATTCTTCATAACATAAAAAAAAACCAGTAACCCTTGGTGTTTTTATAGACTACTCAAAAGCCTTTGACTGTATAAACCACAATACTTTTTTAAAGAAATTGTATTACTATGGCGTACGTGGTATAGCTCATTCCTTGCTTGATGACTACTTGAATCATCGTCAGCACTGCTTTGAAATTTAACTGCTTATCCTCTGTTAAAACTATTACCTCTGGAGTTGCACAAGGAAGCTTCCTGGGGCCACTTCTTTTTAATGTGTCCGTAAACGATGTCACCAAAATAAATAATGACGTTCCTATCGTAATGTACGCAGATGACACAAGTGTGTTTGTAACCGGCCATGATGTAAACGAAGTTTTTACGAAGTCTCAAAACGCGCTTTCAGATCTTTGGGAGTGGTCGAGCAATAACTTCCTTAAAAATAAGCGCTGGCAAAACTAAAGTCATCTTATTTAGGGCCAAAAACAAACTTGCCCGCCAGCCAGCAGACTTGCGGCTTGGTGCGAGTCAAATTGAGCTAGTAGAAACGCATAAATCGCTAGGCGTCATCCTGTCTGCTGATATGACGTGGACAGCTCACATTCACTATCTTGTGAGATATTCGCTTCAGCTACGGGAGCGCTATCGCGGTGCCGCCATTTCTTTCCTAGCAAAGTCAAAATGCAAAAATATAACGCAATATTCAGCGATCGGGTAAACTTTTGTACACTTGTATGGGGAACAACTACGCAGACAAATCTGCGCAGAATCCTCGTGTTTCAGAAGAAAGCATTGCGATGCGTCGCTAACGTTTACTAAACTCATCCCACTCGAGAATTCTTTCTTCGCTGTCAAGTAATCAACACTACTTTGATTTATCAATACCGCCTATTGTACTCGTTTTTATTTCAAATGAAAGTACTAGGAGCTTTTAAAGAAGTAATTGCAGTTAAAAAAAACAAATTGGCGATCCTCGAACCAAAGTCACGAGAAATAGTTGGTACCGCGATGGCGCACAACTTATGGCAAACAATCACTGGCTTTCAATGTACCGTATCTTTCAAACAAATGTCAGAAACAGGGTATAGATTTTAGCAACGCAGGTAGAAAAAGGTTGCGCGATTTTTTTACGTCTGAATTTCACTAACCAGAACTATCAGTTCCTACCACTACACATTTCATTCATTGTATAGAGTTATAAGTTCCTTGAAATACTTGTTCTATAAATATATGTAGCAATACATAAATGTTAAAAGCAAGCATGTTTAAATATACTTATCATGGTTCCGACATCATTATTTTCAGTTCAGTTACTTTTCTGTTTATGTATGCACATGTTTTCAAAGTGTATATATGTATGTCTTATGTTTTTCAGTATCTCTGTCTCCATAATTTGTTGTTAATGTAGTCTAAATATCCTTTGTTTACTGTGTATGCGTACGTTGACCAAAATTTATGTGAACACTGCCTTTGTGTACGGGCCCCCCAGGCACTTTCAATCTGCATTTTCGCCGCTTTTCGCCTGGGGTGACCCCCAAACAATTACTGTTGGAAATAAACTTTCTTGATTCTTGACATGCAACGTGCTAAATACGCGCTCCACACGGGCCACTTGCATAAAGCAAGGTGTGAATTGTGCTGAGCTTGGCTCAGCTCAGCCGACCAAGCAGTCAAGACTGCCTGTCCTGGCCTGAATTTATACGCGCACAAACTGATTATCCATGCATAACATATTGTTCAAAAAAACCGACAGGCCTGCGCGGAGCCTTTTTGAAACACTCTGGGGTCACTACTACAAGCACACTTACGTGGTACCCGCTAAGCCATAAATCGTAATAGTTTTTGTGTAGTGGGGAAGCGTCCTCTATGCCATTATTCGTCATTCTTCGGAAAAGCGCGGTACCCGCTACACAATTGTAACGCATTATGTGCACTTTGTTGATGGTGTGGCTGACGACGATGAAGCATTATGCCTGAGGGTTTTGTAATGGATTGGAGCATTGAACGACCCACTCGTTACGCAATTCGCATTGTGTGCCGCCTGGTTGTTACTTTACTGTTCTAAAACGCTTTATTACACATGCTAACGCGATTCCTTACACGACATGAAGCCTGCACAGGGTCAGTTTGCAACGGAGTTTCAAGCACCGGCGTATCTCAGCGGTAGAGTACTTGGCTGCCACGGGGAGGGCCTGGGTTCGATTCCCATTCTGTCCTAGGAATTTTTTATTCATTTAGTTTTTTTCTTATTTCGCGCGATAGTGGCTACGGACACCGGCGGCGGCGGACAACTATGGCGCAAAAACGGCCCTTGTTGTGATCTCATAACAGCTTTCACTGTAAAACGGCCCTTGTGATCTCATAGCAGCTTTCGCTATAAAAAATCACCGTCCAAGCACTCCGAACAGATGTTTAACCATCGAAGCTGAAACTTGCGGCCACAGGCGACTGCAGACGTCGCAGCCGAAGCCGCTCGAGAAACTCCCGCCAAAAGAGGGCGTCGGCCCCGGCGAACGCGTTTCCGTCATTGCCTCGTTGACGCTGCTCTTCCTACAACGCCGTTTTTTCGAATCGCCGTTGTCGCTTGCATTCGGCTTGGAAGGCTGCCGGATCCTCAGGTGCGCAGTTGCTGCTTGCGCTTCGCCACCCGGGCCTGTTCTTGTGCACGCACATGAATTCTCTCACGGATCAGCTGTCGGCGCTGCTCTTGGAAAGTTGTCTGCTGTTCGGGCGTTCGTACGATCCGTGCCCTCCACATGTGGAAGTTGTGAGTTGAACCTTCCTGCGACGCCGAACTCTTCACGTGCCCGTGAGCCCGTCACGTGATGTTTGTTTACATGCCTCCTTTGCCTGTCGCCCTGCATGACGGCTTTCCTTCGCAGAGAGGCGACGCTCGCGCGCGCGGGCAGGGCGGGGTCGAATTACCTCCTTTCCCATCATCTCCCTTGCCCTTCTCTCCCACATTCCTTTTCTCCCCCCACTCCCCATTTCTGTGCAGCGCTGTTGAGGTGACCTTCACTGAAAGACGGCGCTGCACTTTTAGATGCGAAGCAGCTTATGAACGAGGCCTGTCCACCCATCGTTGTGCGCCGCAGCCAGATGACGATGACACTGCCATCACGGCACAGCACATGCAAGGTAACCATTATACGCCATGACGATGACGATGACGCTGATGACGATGAAGAATAAGCGCGTTCCAGACCACACGTTCTCTTTCTGCCATCACGGCACAGCACATGGAATGTACCCACTATGGCGATCTCTCAAAGATCGCCAGCATTAAGAACGAGAAGTACCGCGCCAACGCCATCGCCGTTCTGCAGCGGGAGTTTGCCGCCGACGTTGATCACAGTGAGTATGCCGTTTGCTCTACATGCAAACATTCGTTGGTGGCGGGCAAAGTCACCGCAATGAACGTGACGTGCGGCTACCGCTACCCGCAGAAACGGGATCACCTGCCCGAGCTCAACCCGGTGGAGGAACGGCTGATCGCTCCGCGTTTGCCCTTCATGAGCATCAGGCGGCTAACGCTACTACCATCTGGGGAACGTGCATAGACATCGCCTTCTCAGACTTTAAACTACAACCTTCGCAGCAAGATCCCTTAACTTTATACTTTACGGACCACAATGGCCGTTATACTCAAGGGGAAACGTTCTCCGGAGCTTAAAGTCGTCTACGATGATGAATAAGGAGGAACTTGACAGAACTCCCATGGCTGCTTCGCATACTACTGAGGGTTCCCTTACGGGGAGATGTGCACGGTATTTTTTTTCTTCATTTTTCTCCCTTTCAAAGCCTACTCCGTTGAAACTGCTGCGCGCGGGCCCGGCGGCACGGCTGCGAATGGATGAAAGACGTCACTGACGGCGCTCCCAATGGCACGCGCGCTTGGGTGCGACGTAGAGAACGACGTAACCTTATGGAGCAGCCAATGGAGACGTTTAGCGTTTCTCGTGGCGAACGGTTTTTCGTTTCGCCTAGCCATATAAAGCTTCCGCTGTAAAAAGCGACCTGTATGAGTAAAACCTTTGATACAGCTTTGGTGCTGGGTACGCAAATAAAAAATATATTACCTGATGATTCATTTTATCATTTAGCCGTTACATAGCCAATCGAATCCAGATCTCAAGACGTTCGCGCTTTTGTGGATCGAGAGATTTTCACTCAAGCGCGCGCATTAGCTAAGGCATATCATTTGTATTAAAAAAAATTAGATTGAAGTGTTTTTATCGCAGTGCGAAGTGTATATCCTGTACCACTGACAAAAACATCTGGTTGACTAAATTTTAATGTGTACAAGAACATCTGGTTGACTGCATTTTAATATGGTATGAGCTTCACCATCACTATTTTGCCGCTGCAATTTTGTTTGTGCATTCTTGTTACATCCTACTTAAATTTGTGTTCAATCATTCTTTTGCCAAAGTAGTTTTTCCACAATATAGGCCAGTGTGCATTCATGACATGCCAGCTTTCTTTTTTTACTTGTGCAAACTTTTTGAAAGCTTAATGTGAAACTTCACATCTGCATGCCTTATTGGCAGCTGTTGGGAGTACCTGAAATTTGCAAGAATAATAATACCAATTAAAATATCTACTATTGATTGCTGCAAAGGTTTCTTTGCCTACCCTCTTAAGTGTTGTACTTAATTCGTGTCTTTCATATTTATTTGGCAGAAACAGTCAAGTACCCTGTGAGCGCTGAAGCTCCACCCGACAGGACTAAAGAAGGGATGACTCACGACACGGCTGAAGTGCACAGAACTGCAGTGAAAGTTCGAGGAGTGAAGGGGCCGTCCCCATTAAATTAATTTGGTGGGGTTTGACATCGTGTGGGGCTTCACACCTGACTATATGCATGGTGTTCTGCTTGGCGTGACACGCCAGTTTATGCAGTTGTGGTTGTCTGGTGCTGGCGCTCCATATTACATAGGATCACCACAGTTCATTAGGATAGTTGACGAAAGGCTATGTGCCATTAACCCACCTCAATGCATCACATGCCTGCCGAGATCTGTCGAACTGAGGAAGTTTTAGAAGGCAAGCGAGTGAGAGCAGTGGCTGTTATATTACAACCTTGTTTATGTGGAGGTAATGTTGCCTTGCAAGTACCACAAACACTTCAGCTTGCTGGTAAAAGCAGTGTACCTCCTACTTGGAGATACTGTCTCCGCCAAAGACATAAGTGATAGCACAGAGTGTTTGTGCAATTGGTTCTTCAAGTTCAATTCCTTTATTCGAAAAAGGAAATGACATCGAATGTGGATTCATTAGCTGCGCCTAGCAAAAAGTGCTACAATGCAAGGGCCGCTGTGGGCACATTCTTGCTTTTTCTTTGAAGTAGGCTTAGGCTAGATTAAAAGGCTCATCATTTCCTCAAAGGGAGTGCCTCATCAAGTGATGAGTAGAGTGCTTACGACCAGCAAAGTTGGTGCACACAAGGGAAGCTGAAAGTCAGCAAGATAAGCATTTTCTGTGCTCTGAATTTGCGCAACAAAGAAGAGTCGCTGGCCCTTTTGGGAAAACCAAGGGCTGTCAGTGTGTCTCTTCGTAGAATAATTGAGGAACAAGTCCCCCAAGCAAATAACAGGCCCTGTTGATGGAATGTGAGAGAGTTCGCATCTCTGGGCGCATGTTCCACAGCGAATAATATCAGAGGCCTCAAAAAAACTAAATGCACAGCAGTACGACGGCCAGACGGTATGCATGCTATGATAGAGTATATTGTGTCAGTGAGCTTCAGTGACAGAAAGAGAATATACTGTGTGTTAAAGAGCTATGTTAGTTCTCTCTGTTTCGGCACAACACACATTTCCTGTGTTCAGAAGTGGGTGGCAGAGAAGGTCATAGGAGTGTACCTAAAGGCAGCTCCATGCCTCTGGATTGAATGTGATGGAAGGCAAATTTTTTTGAGATCTTGCCAATCGTTTCCCATAAAAAAATAACTTAATCTTTGTTTCCATTTTGCTTTTTGTAAAATAATTCTAAAGGTGCCTTGCTACACTTTTTTTCGATAAGTGCGAACGCACCAGAGAGAGAGTTTCATGTAACCGACATGCTACATATTTAACTACTGCCTTGGTCACGCCGTGCCGGTATGTCGAACATTCCCAATTATTTTAGATTGTTCCGATAAAAATGTGCACCCAACTCGAACAATGAAGTTTATTCTGCAACTAACCTGGCGATCAACGGTAACGCTGGAATCTTCGATGCCACATGTATAAATGCCGACGCGCTTTATTGTTGGTCAGATTATCGACGTGCCATGACTGTGATCGGCGTTATCAGTGTACAGAGTGTATTGCTTGTACTATGATTTTTGATTTCTCTGGCACAAGTTTGCCCATTGGAGTTTTCATTTGCATCAGCTTGTGTTCTGAGACCTTCACCATCACAACCATGTAAAAATATTTTCCTCAATTGCGGCCATGCCCGTAGCAGTGCACTTTACTTTGTTCTTGAGTGACACACTGCATGTTACAAGGCTGATATCTGAGAAATGTGACAAAGGAACAGGATCCAGGGTGGATGCGGCGCTCCTATAACCACTGCTATCCTGTTACCTGTAGAAAATTGAAGGGGTGTGCACCAAGTAAATTTTGTCGCAGTTAGTATTCAGCAGGGTTTAAGGTGTGTTGAGGCTTTGAAAGTGAGTTTTGAAATTCGGCTGTACAGCAGTGTTAATGAAAGCTATGGCTGTAAAATTTTCAAAGCATTTTAATCGTAGACGCAAGTTGTATTGGAGCTAAAAATCAGTTTCAAATTATGTTTAGCGCTTTTTATTTTTGCTTTTTAGTTTTTCTATATATGTGCTTTTTCTTAAGATCTTCTGTTAACAGAGCATTGTAATATTTTTACACAAGGGTAGCTACTAACGCTTTACAGAAGTGGGACTAAAATTGTGAGCGTACAACGAAAACGACATTTCTTATGTTTATTTACGTTCGTTGATGTATGAAAATTGTCACCTATGAATGTCTTTATATAATCAAAAAAAATACAAATGCACCAGTAGCGTTGCCAGGGGGTGGCACACCGGGCCCGGGCTCCCTCCACCCCTCCCCCGGCATTTTTTTTTTACAACAGAGCCCAAAAATGACACTCGACCACATCTGCGTGGCCGGCTCCACTTAAATGAAGGTCCCCCCCCCCCCCCCCCCAAAAAAAAAAAAAGAAAAAAAAAGAAAAGAAAAACCGCCAGGCCTGGGCGGAAAGCGCAGCACAGTCACAGCGAAAGTTGGAAGAGCGCCATTTCTAGAACCCGTTGCAAACTCTCTTGGGGCTACTAATACAAGTACGCTTGCAAGGTGCCCACTACTCCATTAATTGATTCGGTGGCTGATAACGATCAAGAATTATGGCTTAGCCCTTTGTAATGGCTTGGAAGCATTCAACAACGCACTCGTAATGCAATTGATATGGTGTGACGCCTGGTTACACAATTCGCATTCTGTGAAGCCTAGTTGCTATTTTTACTCTTCTACCGCGTTATATTGCGTATGTTAACGCTGTTCCTTCCCGACGTAACGCTTGTATAGGGTTTTTGTGCGCAGGAGTTTCGAGCAACGGCGTGGCTCCGTCTTGCAGTGGTCGTGTGGGGGTCAACATGGGAAAAGGACCAGTCGGACTAATTTTGTTCTTGAGGGTTCGAAATGGGGGACTAGGATTGACACACCTATTTTTGCGCCAGATTGTCAATCGCTTTTTGTTCTTACGCAATGTACAGGACCCTTTTCTCTGCACTGTGTGCCAGCTTCGCCTGTGCAAACCGTTGCCGAATATTTTATCTACGATATATTTGCCGGAAAGCTTACATGGCTTTCTAAAAGAAGTAGTTTTAGCTAGTAATTTTCTGACCGCTCGCTTTTCGTTCGATTATCTTTCCACTGTGGCACGGAAGAAACTGCATAAAGACCTTTGTGACGTTGTGCTACCTGTACCGCTGTATAGAGCCATGTACCCTGCAAGTAGAGGGAGAAATATACTAAAAAGGGTCAAGAGAATGATGGTACCTGCAGGAATGAAAACTTTCTTCTTTCAACTACAGACAGGAACACTTCCAGTCAAAAACTTGCTGGAGGAAATGTGCGTGTTTGTGCCATGGGGAACCGTCTGCTTAATATGCAGAAGGGTTGAAACGATAGACCATATGTTCCATGACTGCTGGGACGCCGTGTTTTTATGGGACGTACTGCAGCGTACCATCAAAAAATATTTCCCCTTAGACCCCCCTTGGTATTCGGTATCTTTCTGTTGAAAGTGATGACGGACCACCGCTTGATCTAATAATGTGGATTACACTCCACAGCATATGGAAGTGCAGGATGGCCATACGGCACGCTGATGTAGAAGCGCGGCCGGCACGTCAATATTTCAAAGGAAAGCATATCCCGTTTTGTTGAACAAAAACTACTTGAAGGTGTTCCCGAATGGTTAGAAGATCTAGAGCTCCTTTTACATATCAAGGAGCAGTGAGCATATCAAGCATATCAAGGAGACAGTTTCAGTATGGCCCTTTCCTTTTTTTTTCTCTCTCTTTTGCCCACTTTTTTAGGCAGCCAATGTCTATATTGTATATAGTGTTTCATCTTTTGATTGTTTGTTACATGTTGAGTTCCGGCAATAAAGAAAAAAAATCGGCGTGGTTCAGTGGTAGAATACTGAGGGCTGGCACGGAGAGGACCCAGGTTCGAATCACGTTCCATCCTGGATATTTTTTTCTTATTTCGTTTTTTTTTTCTTATTTCGTGCGATAGCGGTTATGGTGCATTCAGACGACGGACGAAATCCGGATTTGGAGACGCGGACGGCGCGTCACATGACCTCACATCAGCGATTCACCTCGTCCGTGACTCCTCCGCGTGGCTCGCGGGACGGATGAGCCCAACCTGTTTTTCACATCGGGATTCTGGCGGCGGAACGCCGCAGCTTTAGCGAGCAAATCAGCAGTGTCTGGCAACCAGCGCACTTTTCGTCTGCTCGCGGACAGCCGCATGACCGGTCAGGCATCATCTTCGCTTGAGCGCGCGCATGGTTTAATTCGTATCCGGGGACTATGTTTTGAGACGATCAATAGTTAAGGTATCACTTTCAGGGCTATGTTCTGAGACGATCAATTTTTAAGGTATCACTTTCAATGCGCGCTGGTTGCTGTTTGGGGAAGGACACTTACGTTGTCCCTGCCATCATTTGACACGTGAGATTCTTAGTCGCCGTGCACTAGGGTGGTAGTCCGAAGGTGGTGAACTTGATCGCGGTCGCGGCGGTTACATTCTGGAGGTGAAAATACTGGAAGACCGTGTATTTATGTTTAGACGCACATTAAAGAACCCGAGGTGGTCAAAATTTCCAGAGCCCTCCATTACGGCGTGGATGGCTCCGGTCGTGGTATCAGCACGTAGAACCCCAGCAATAAATATTACGCGAGATTCTTTAAGCAAAGCGGCATTGTCGCCGAAAGCAGTTGTTTCAGGAAACGGGCCCTGTGTCTCAACAGTAAAGTTGACGTGAAAATGGGAGCTTGCAGATGGAAACGCATTGTGCGGTAGTGGAATGTGCCGGCTCGATATCTGCCGTGTACATATCAACAGACTAGATATAGAAAATAAAAACTTGCTGGGGATGACAGCTTGGGGTCGGGAAGAAGGGGAGGGGGGGGGTGATGATTGATGTCCATGCCGCGCAAAAATATTTTAACCTTTGCAACCAGCGACATGCCGTCTGTAAAAGTGAGAACGCGAGGCGCGTTTAGAACAGACACATGTGGGGGGAACAAAGTGTTTGTAAGAAAACGTTCATAGAATTGAAAATCACATCAGCCATCATGTTTAATCAGCAGGAGCTCACGTACAACAGCCTTCTTGTTTTGTGCTTTCGGTCTGACTGACAGGCCAATCGACGTACGTAAATGCCGACGGCACGTGAATTGGTGGGCAATAGTTTCCAGGTGAATATTCCTTGTAACCCCCATGACAATGCGGCTTGAAGTTTACGGCTTACGGCCGACTTTTAGTACTTAAGTCCAGCTCTTACAGTTCCTCCCCATCTGAAGCTTCCCCCCCCCCTTCCGCAATCACACTGCACGTGCCGTCGGCTTTAACGTACGTTAATAGGCCTGTCAGTTCAATTCTCTGAACATTTTTTTACAGACTGGCCCATGAACGTACGTTAAAGCCGACGGCACGTGCTGTGGTGGTCAAAAGTTTCCTGCCAAAGGTCAATGAGGTTTCAAGTGTACAACTTACAGCTAACTTTCGTACCTAGATCCCGCTATTACTCTTTCTCCCGATCTGAAGACCCCCCCCCCCCCCCCCCTTCGTTTCTTCGTACCTTCACATTCCTCAAGCGGTCAATCCCAGCTGCCTTCTACAATACCTGTCTAGTTTATTTCGCTTATCCCTGTGACGTCCACCAGACCTTTGAAAACTGCCCAGGCAAGTATGAGAAGGTGCGTTTTGACAGATAGGTACGTCGGCCAGCGTGGGTGAGACCTCTCATCTCTTAAAACTGCAATCTTGGAATGAATTTGTGCGATGATGCCACCTTTTATTTCATCCACATTGTGGAAGAGTTTCCCACTTTGTGGGACCTCAGCCGCGCAGACTATGCAGACGTTGCCAAGAAGCAGTCTATCTGGGAGCACATCGTCGAAGAAATGAAGAAGTGGCCAACTGATGGGCCCTACAGCATCGGTGGGTACCTCTCCATATTCTAGTGCCTGTGAAGGCAAGGTAATATTAAGGTAACTTCAAACAACATGCTCATTATTTCATGTCTGTCGTTATAGCGAATGCATGGGCCTTATTTTGCAGTGGTGTTTCTGCTCCAACGTGTGCCCTTTCTTGTCATCCCTCGCTAAGCCGATTTAATAGCGTTACGATCAATAGCGTAGGCGGACCATATCTCTGACCACTAACAAATCATGAAAAGCACGAAAAGGCAGCATTGATAAAAAGCATCACCAGAAAATATTGGCCCAGGCTGCAAGAACTGATTCGGTCTCAGTAGTGACTACAATGCATGGTTCCGCACTAGTGTTACTGATTGCGCTATTTTTTTCGCAGAAGTGCGGAAGAGGTTCTTCGATAACAAGCGAAGAACGTACCGCTTGGAAAGAAAAAAGTGGACCACACAAAGAGCGGCCAACCCGCCAGCGACGTGTACGTAGGTCGCTGGAAATTTTACAAGGCATTGAAGTTCCTGGATGGCGCGAAAGTTAGAGTACGCCGTTCGATAAAGGGCCAGGCTCAGCAAGAGATCGCTGAGAAAGACATGGTATGTTTCAGCTGAGAACTTGTTACCACTCTGTTCAAAATATACTTCAAGCTGTACCTTGTGCTCTTCAGGGCGGTTACATGTGTTCAATATGAACTGGACGCTTTTGTGGCCATACTCGGGTGAATCCGAATATGCGGTTTCGCCATTTGCTTTTATCCCCTTCAGCGGCGGTGGCTACGTTTGTGTACGTAACTTTTTATGCTGGTTGTGTCAACTTGTGACGAAAAAAGAGCAAGATACATTGCTGAGTGGACGAATTTAACCTTCTGCATAGCCATTATGTCTTGACTTAAACTCAGTGTGCTGCGTATGACTGACCACTTTGTCGAAGGTACTACGACGTTTGGACGGGTCGTTCGACGTACCGCGTTCCACGATCAGCGTGAAGTGTAACACTTTTCTTTTCTCGAAGTGAATGCAACCAAAAAGCTAATTGTGCACACATTTGGTGCCTATGATTTCATTCTTTCTATGTCAAAATAGAACATGAAACACTGCAGAAAAATGAAATATTGAGTTTCATGCTAATTGCTATTCATTACAGGAACTCACACAAAACAGCACATTACTTCATTTTCGTTCTTGGAATGTAATATTGAGTGCATTGGCATTTCAGGTATGTGATTTTGACACATTACTATGCAGTACATCATAATTCGCGCCTGAAGGGGTTATAGTTACAAAAGCTCTTTTTTCAGTGGGCGAGATGGGGAGGGGCAGGGTGATGTTGTGAACGTGTCCACATTAATACAATAAAATGACATAGTCCACATTCTCGTATTAATTTGGGAATAATGTGATTTTACGAAGTTAAGAACATGATCTGGAAATTGAATACATTATTTTGGGAAAGCAGTGCCTCACTGAAGCACTTGAGCCTTCGGAGTACATTTACATCCGAGTTTCTTAATCACTGCTGTGACTCTGATGTGGCGTTATGCTGCAGCCTCCTGTGTTCAATGAAGATACCGATTCACCAGAAGCGGCCGCAATGGATGAGGACGCCTCAGTAGATGAGGCTCCCACAGTTGTTGAGACTGCTACGGTGTACGAAGAAGGCTGCACCACGGAATGTGTACCTGTTGGCAACCTCTCCGCACCAAGCACACCCAACCAAAGTCAAGCTGCAAGCAAAAAAAAGACGACGCAATAACCAATCTTTGTCGCCAGAAGAAATGTGGACAGAGCGGCAAAAGGTTCTTGAAAAGACAGCTGTACACATGCAGCCAACACAACCTTCGCAGCCTGATGATGCGTGCGACCACTTCGGGAGGCTTGTCGCTGCAAGCGTGCCCGCAATTTAAAAAAAAGGCATCTGTCATGCCAAGCAGAAATGCTGAGGCTTCTGGATACTTATATGGACATTTAATAACATATGGGTACAATAAAATGTTCATTTCATTTCAATGTTGGCACTTGCGTTTACTTCCGGGGTTTTCTGTACATGTTAACATCCAAGTGCGCAGACTGTCGCTGCCACGGTACGGCACCCATGTCGTTGAAGAAACAGCACATCCTATCACGCACTGCAGCACCAACAGCACCAATTCTACCACGCGATGCTGGCTGCCCGGATAGCAGTGACCCTGCTGGGCTTGCTCCGGCACATGAATCTGGCGCACTGATGACGTCGCTGCCAAGGAAGTTGTGCAGCGCGCATGCCACATTCACGATGGCGGTCACCCTCTCTGGCAACGCATTGATCACTGTGTGAAAGCAACGGAAGCGGTTCACCAATATACCGAAGGCATTTCCAACCACACGGCGGGCCCTGGATAACCTGAAAAGTAAAAACCACATCAGAAATTGGCATGACAGAGAAAGTATCATAAATATGCTATGCATCTGCCTAGTAAACAGCCTTACCCAGGATTGCACAAATTAAGTTTTCACTGAATATTTGGAGCCACCAATCCATAATATAAGTTGCTTACATCATAAGTGTGTACTATCGGCGTCAAATGAAACGCGAACAGCAGAGCGCGTGGCCCAAGCATTACCAACGGTATAGGCCTCGACAGCTGGTATGGTGGCGCTGCGGCGCTTGGACGATCAGCGCCGCCAGTAGCGGCCGCGCGCGTGAACCCGTCGTGACATGTTGCGGGCGCGGGCGCGGGCGCCACGCCCGCGCCCCGCCCCGCCCGCGCCCGCTCTGTGAGAGCAGAACAACTCCGCTCTGTGAGAGCAGAACTCCGCTCTGTGAGAGCAGAACATCGACATTTCGGAACGAGCAGTGCGCGTTATTGCGTGGATTCTGCACGACTGAACATGTAGAAAGATATTTAAAATGAAAGCAGTCTTCTTCACGGCAATGATCTTTACGCCAGCAACCATGTTTACGGCGCTATGACGGAAACTGTCTGCAAAGGGGCCTTCCGACGTCGTTGGCAAGTGTGTCGCTCAGATAAAGAGCGTCCACTGCGATCGGCATTCAGCTTGGCTATCAAAGCTTAATCAAGAGCTTGTATTATTTACGTTTAATTAAAAGCATTCCTTTCATCTGTTACGCTACGAGTTCCCTTTGAGTTTTGCATCCGTTCTCCTATTCAACAGGCGTTTGTTGGTAGTTGGTGTTCGGGCTAAGTAAGAAAAAGGTTCGTTCATTCCGTTCCTCTCGCTTTTCACAAACCGGACGCGGGTCTGGTTGACCTTCCTGCCTTTCCTTCCTTTTCCTCTTCCTTCCTTCCTTCCCTCGTTAATCCCGTCGTTCCGTTTTCTACACATTTTCCCAGTTGTCTATAGAACCATTTATACATTGCGAGAGCCAGCTGCACATGCAAGGCTGGTTGCCGAGGATGGTGCAAGCAGGCCGCCGCCTTCGCTGTATTTGTTAACAAGTGCGAGCACGCATCCTGCACAGACCTATCATGCGCCTGGCTCTCGCCATCGGCGTGTTCCCTTCTAGATAAGATGATTTTTAACTCTTCGTCGCAGGGTCGCGCCATCGCATTTCCTATAGTACGCAGGCAAAAATGTCGGAACACATAGGTAGAGTGCCGGGCTATCGAGCTTCTCTCGTTGCCCAAGAAGTGGGCACTGCATACGTGGGTTAGATGCTTCACAAGCTGTCGAAGGCCTCCATTTAGGCTAAAACAAGCAATGTCCATGACCACGACGAGCAAGAATGCGCAATAATAGCAAGAAAAGTGCTAAAAATGACGAGCGTCTGTTTTATTTCGCACGTAGCACCGCCCTTATCCAACGCTCTCATTGCTCATTCTCGTGAGCCTTCCAAGCAAATACATACAATTTTATTTTTTGGCAGCTTACCTGCAGCATTCCTACAGGTGCCATGACAGCCATACACGCAAAACTCCTGTTTGACCGCGAATTAGCTTTGTCCCTTCGAGCCACTATTGTTCCGCCCGTACGCACCCGCTCACAGTAGCGACTGATTAGTAGCGCGCCGCGCCGCGGAGTGGCGCCACTTGTTCAGTCAAAACTGTAGCGCACTAGGCCCATAGTGCGTTCCGTCAAGTCATCACCATTGACAGGTGCGCACGTCCGGTTTGGCAGCACTGCGCGATGCCCCTATAATGCAGTATTTTTGCTCGCGTTCTAGTTCTGACATGGTGACGATAGGGGCTGGCGTGGGCGTGCCAAGCGCTTTTGGTCGTTTCACACGTATTTTCTTTTATTTTTGTTGCCTTCGTTTCGAATATCAGAACTCGAACAGAAGCGAAAATATCGGACTCTAGGGCAATCGCGCAGTGATGCCGGGCCTGATGTGCGGAGCGGACCTGTGTAGGGTGATGACTGGACGGCGCACACTACACCTTCTGTAATGCTTGCGGCACGCGCTCCGCTGTTCATGTTTCATTTGACGCCGATTGTACATGCAATCAAGTCATACGCGAGAGTTGCCATAAGCTAATTCCAACACAGAACATGAGCACTACGAGCTACGGAAATTTTGGATAGTTTCAGTAGCTACGAAACTGCACTGCTACAGTTCTAAGTTTTGATGTCTTATGTGCAGTATCACGTGCAATATGCTTTTTACCTGTAATTAAATATCTTCTTGTTTTCTGTTACATTAGTGCCCCCGTAAGGTTTCAATAAATTTCGACCGATTGGGAAGGCGTCGTCCGCTACGAACACAGGTGGAACGTGCAAATCCGGTGAACTGGACACCTTGACAAGTTCTGGCAGGCCTGCTTTTTTGGTTGGGCACGTCTTTCTGCCAGAACTGTCGTTTGCCAGACACCCGCATCTCCTTCCGATCCTGGTGCGCCAACATCCTTGTACAGAAACTTGTAATTGCCATCAAGGACGGCGAAAAGCATAACGCTGAAACTTTTCTTATAGTTGCGGTAGACTGTACCCGATATTAGCGGCTTCTTTATGAGCACGTGTTTTCCATCGATTGCTCCAATACAGTTTCGAAAATTCCATTTTTGACTGAAGCCATCCATTACATTCTTCCACTCTTCCTTGGTTCTGGGTTTTCTTATGAAGTCTCCTCCGAGTTCTTCGTAAATGGCGCGGCATGGTTCATAAATAATGTCACTGACACTAAAATGACCCAGTCTAAATTGGCGGCTGAGTAAATGCTGGCTCTTTCCTGCAACGAAAAAAAAAGACGACGTCCTCAGACCATTGTTTGCGGCAGACGACAAAAGGTGCGAAGTGTCAAACTCCACCTGATATCCAGCTGTTTCAGAGCAGCAAATTATTACAGTATTAGCAAGAAACATTTACGCTCAGTGTTACAGCTACGTGTAAACAGATGAATGTGATCTTGAGCGCGTTCATCCAGAAATTTAGTGCGGCAGCGCGGTCGCACGAAACTGGTATGTAATTAGAGCGAAGAAAGTAACATCGCGAAAGGAACAAGGACGATGAAGAAACGAAGACCACCGGACAAGCGCTGTCCCGTGGTCTTCGTTTCTTCGTCGTCCTTGTTCCTTTCGCGCTGTTACTTTCTTTGCTCTAAATATGAACCAACTGGCCCTCATCAAGTTGTTACTGGTCTGTACTGCTCTTGCTCCTTTCGCATGCACGGTGCTTTCCGCAAAAAGATGAAAACATGCGGACGCTTACCCGAAGCGAGGTATCGCAGCGTGATTTGCAGCCGTGTTTCTGCCGATATAGATCGGCGCATCACAGTGTCCTCCTTTCGAATTCGAGGTTCCACGCGTGACAGCAGTCCCAGAAATTGCTCTCTGCTGACACGAAGCAGCCTCTGGTATTCTTCATGGTCAGTTTTTCCAAAGTTCCTTGTATAAAAGATTTTGGACGCCTAATTCTTTCCTTCCCGCCCAGTCCTTCTGCCAGCAACTGCGTTTTCTCCGGAAGGAATAGCTCTCCTCGTTAATTTTACACAACGCGACAGCCATCGCAGCCAAGCGTCGTTTCCTGTCAGCCTCCATGTTGTCGAATGCTCTCAAACCGGTCTGCTGGCAGCCAGCGAAGAGGCTGCGGTCGAGAGTAATCCGGCTCTCGTCCGCTTGGAACCCGTCCGTCGTGTGGATGCACCTGCTCGCGGATAGTCTGCGAATTAGCCGTTCGCGTCTATGACAAATCCGGATTCGGTCCGTCGTCTGAATGCACCATTACGGACACCGGCGGCGGCGGACAACTACGGCACCCTTGTTATGATCTCATAACGGCTTTCGCTGTAAAAAGTAATAAATTTTCTGCCTACGCCCCTGAAATGCACTTAGGCTACTGTGTCTAGTAGGAATTATATAAGTGCCACCAATTAACACATGTGAGAATTTTCATTTGCTTACACCCGGATAGTTCCGAAGAAGAATGTGCAGAAACTCCAAAAATGTTTTTGGGAAAGGCGCAGAAATTATTTAGGGGTATTCACACAATCGCTTTTATGTGTCAAAGAAAAAGGGAAAAATTATTTTTGAAAGCATGAGGGCCTAAGTGTGATATATTTACGGAAATATAAAGAAATTCTCAATCATGTGATTGCCAAATCCCAAAATTGAATTTTTTTACCAAAGGAAGTCTCACCCCGCCTTAAACTAGCTAGAAGTCCACATTTACAACTTAAGATGTTCGTGCTCTTCCCTTCGTGTGTATAAATTGTTGAACGTTAACAAGAAGTGAATGTTACTGCCTCTGGTATCTTAGAATGTTACGTATGAAAGTTTTTGAATACATCCTTTAGTACAACGTTAAAGACCATACGCAGGTGAGCAGCATCACATTGTAACACTTTTTGACATTGACGTGATCAACTTAATGTATTCTCCGGCTCTGATATTTCCTGTGATCTTCCCTGAACACTGTTTAGATTGCTGACCGAGATGTTTGTGTATAGAGCATGATAGGAGAAGAGACTACTTTGTTGACAGGCTGTTTGTGAGATGGTGTTACCTCTTGTATACGCTGAGTGTCTGTCATGGGTCTATTTTTCTCTTTATGTTCATGACAGCTTGAGAGCATTACTTCAAAAGCCAGGTGGCATGCTCATGAAGAGATTTTGCTTTGCAAGTTTTTTTTCAGCCCTCTGTATTATTGGGGCTTTTATGAGGTCGACGTAGAAAACTGAATAGTCTTTGATACAATTGCTGCCTACAAAATGAATATGTTACTGACCAGAAATGTTAGGTTTAATTCTCTCATTAGTATTAATTCAGATCAAGCTTGTAAAATTGGTAACCTTATAACCAAGCTACGTCCTTAAGAAATGTATTGCAATTGATGCATATTCACTGTTTCACCTTAAGTATGCCACAGGAGCATGGAACTTGAACAATAATAAACTTCTTAGAACGAAGTTATTCAGAACCAGCGAGCCTACTTTGTTACTAGCTTGCGCCCCTCTGACATCAGTATCGCAGTAAAAAAATACTCTAGTGTCGGGGACCATTTCAAAGGCCCGTTGCACATTTTCCAGGCCAACCCATTGATCAAATCTTGCGCTCCTGTTCTCAAGACAGTACTGAAGCCCTTTCTCTTTTGCCTTGTATATTTTTATATGGGTTTAATCATGTAAGCCCTGCTCATGCTCCTTTGGATAAATGCACTTACGTAAATAAACATTTTGTGCTGGTCATTTAATAAGTGACATGCAGTGAGTCGCAAGCCACTTGCTTCTAGTATAATTCTGTCTGCAGCATGTCGGCAGTCGCAGCTGTGGTAACTCTCGGCATTATTCCATATTTAGGTGTCGCATGGGGAGTAATCGCTGTGATGCACACAAGACTATCAAGCAGGCATGCTTCCAGCGAGACGACGATAATATTAACACCCCCGTCAATCGGGTCGTGATGGATGTAAAAAAGATTAACAACAGTTTTTTCATATTAGTTCAGTGCACTGATGCTAAAACAAGAGTACGTTTGAGTGCACTGTGTTGCGCATTTGCGCAACGGAATAATCCACGATAATATGATTTTAAAAAATACATACAACATCAAGTAAGACTGTTCACATAATTGTGCTATGGGGTTAAAACAATGCGAAGAGGCTGACGTCTAAAGAAGAAAAAAACAATTCATTTGCAAACCACGAGACGCCTATTTTCTTCATTTCTCATTGTCCTCTGTTTTAATACCGGTCCCTTGCAATATTACTAGGCCAGTAATGCGGTACCCTTCCGTGAGTAGGACACAAAAAAACATTTGGATAAAACCCATTCGCTCAAGTACAGCGATGCTACGTCATATACGTTCTAGTTCAATTTTTTTTGTTATTTCGCTGTAAAGAATCGAACAACCTGAATGACTGGTCGCATTTCCACTTAGGGCCACAACGGGGACTACTACTTTCCAATTTAACTGGTTATGATTTCCAACTGGGACCAGCTGCTTCCAGCTCAACTGGTCATGGTTCCCGTTGGTGGCCAGTTCAGTTGTAACTGGGAGCAACTGATAACTGGAACCAGTTGCAACTGGAATCAACTGGGAACCAGTTCAGTTGTAACTGGTACCACCTGATAACTAGAACCAGTTGCAACTGGAATCAACTGGGACCAGTTCAGTAGTAACTGGTACCAGCTGCTAACTGGAACCAGTTGCAAATGGAATCAACTGGAACCAGTTAGTTCCCAACTGAGACCCAGCTGATCCCAGTTAATACCATTTGAAACCAGTTGGATTCCCAGTTACACATTTTCACCTGGGCAGACGAAGCTGACGTCGCTCGCTGTAGCAGCCGCGCTTCCTTACGCCAGCGTCTTGTTGAGTCACAACTGGTCGCCTGCTAAAGGAGTGAGCTGCTAGCCTTACTTCGTATAACATTCCAGTTTGCTGCTATCGTTTTGACTGCTTTGCCATTGCGGCGAAATTGTCACTGTTTAAAGTAATACCTGACATATTTATCACTGATGTGTGGAAAAAAAAACGAATAGAAGCACCCGGCTTTGGCGCTTTTTGCTTGGTTGCACCGGGCAAAGCTCCACAATTCCATCCTCATCAGCGACACCCGACTTTGGGAGTTGTTTTCTGCGATGAAAATTTGCATGAAGCATCGCATAAGCTATAAAGTAGCGTTACAGGCGTTCATCACTCTAAAGAAGTTGGAGCGTATGTCATAGGGTTTTTCTGTGTCGAAGAAAATTAATCGCTTTATTGCGCGCTGCATATTTTCATTTTAAACCACACAAAATAATTTGCATGGGTTTACTTGCCAAAACCACGTTAGGATGACGAGGCGCGCCGTAGTTGGAGGACTGAGGATTCATTTTAACATATTCAATGTTAAGCGCAAAACTCGTTTTTAATCGATCGTCTACAAAGTGTTGCACTTGGTGTATCCTCGACAAAAAAAAAAGTCGAAAGAGGGTCACTGCACCGTGACTCTCAATGGTTATCCTTTTGATCCCTTTCAGAAGGTAGAATCAGAAAATGAGAGCCATCTTTTGTGCATGGATCATCTGACTCTCGAGGTAGCGCGTTTCGATCGGCTGCCGCGTTGGCGACGCTAGCATACACGTCATATATATATACCGTGTGGCGGCATTGGGCGCTGTCCGTACAGACGGTTTCAAGATTGCGATAGTAGCAGCAAAAGTTGTACCACAAGAATTTCGGGTCACTTCATTTATCATTCTCAACACTGAAGCGGAAACCGTGTTTTTAAGTGGTCTCAGAGTAAAAAAAGTCGCTTTTTCGTTTTCGGATAAATGGAGGGTGCATAAAATTCAATATGAGCTCTTATAATCGTGTGTGCAGCTGAGAAGAATATTTATTTGAGATATTTACCTAAACACAGAGAGAAAAGTGTAACTGTTCAAAGTCTGCGGGCAACTCGCCAAGGTTTTTCTTCCCCGCCACAGCGGTACTGTAATATGTTCGTGGACAAAAACGGAAGAGCAAGTCAAGTCTTTGTTAAAACTGTAGCTTTTCACAAATTCTAGACCGTTAGTAAACATATAATAAGGATGGTTTTAAGGAGCGAGTGCACTCTGTACGCAAGTTTTCTTTTAAAAATTCAATCTAGGTGTTAATTTAGTCTAACCAAAACGTTTTACAATGATGGAAACGGAAACAATGGATGTTTCATTGAATTAGTCACAATTTCGTTTATTAAAGGTCACAGCCACTGAGTACAAATTTTTTATAAATATTTCATGGTCACCTTTGCATAAATGCTGCAGCATTGGGCACCCAGGGTGGTATTGTTATGTTCCATAAACATAAATTGTTGGATAAACATTTGCAAGCGACTCCTAGCAACAGTCAGATATGAATACAAATTTATAGCGTTTTCTGGATATTGTCACGTGGTCGTGACGTCGACGAAGGCAGCAGGTGACGTGGCCAAGATGAAACTGTTTATTAGGCCGAACTTGTGGGCGGTAAACGGAAAGTAAGATTACAGCAATACACGCTGGCACTGATAGCGGCGAACAGAGCGTCGGCCGTCGATCAACTGAACTTCGCTAAAACGCGCCGGCTTTTATAAATCACGCGTCGAACATTCTAGCCTTATCACTAGTCGTCGCGCAAGCTCTGGAATAATCTTGAGTGTTCGCGTGTTATGCGCAATGTTAAGAAAACGATCTACTACAAACGTGAAGCTTCTCGAACACTGAGGCGCGATCTGCGCCGAGCATTGCTCACAGTCTTTGTGGGTTAAACAGATCACATCAAAATAACACGCGTGGCAATATATACTAAAAAATGGCACATATATGTTTTGCTTTCGTAGTCTTGGAATATTATAGCGACTATATTGCCCTCGGTGGCACCACTGTTCACAAATTTTAACGTTGACTGATGTTTATCAATTACAGCAATTTACACATTTTTAATAATGTAAATTGTGATCGATCTTTGATACTGCCATTAGGGCTGTGACACCTAAGCACCTGCTGCCAGCTTATGCAGCTGCTGCAATGTAGGCGCGCTAACCATAAAATGTTACATTTTGAAATATTAATTGCCGAAATCACCGTCTGCGCCGCCTTGTGGCAAGCCGTCTTCTGTCGCGGGCATTGCTCTGACGGAATTATTTGTGAGAGCATTGTTCTGACTGAATTCGTCAGAACAATGCTCATGACAGTAGACGGACCGCCACTAGGCGGCGCAGACGGCATAGGTATGCGGACGGTAATGATCCGTACTCTTTTGCTCACGGGTGTACCTTCACTCTTCAGTATACAGGGTGTCCCAACTATCACGCAGCACGATTTAAAAAAAAGACGAACGGCGTTACACGAAGCAGACCTAGTGCATATTTTCCCAGTATACTGTAGTAGCCGCTACTAATTTTTTTCGTAAATGAGAATTAAATAATTAGTTATAATTAAATTGTTAACCCCAAAAATACTCACCTACTTATCAAAATATCAATGAGGCAGATGTGGGCGTGTTGAAAGGACATCTTTCTGTGCTACTTTCAACAACGTATTAATTACGTGCTCATTTTTTCCCGTTAATAAAGGAAGCCCGCGAAATATGAAAGATGACACGTGACTACACTGCTGCGCGCATCAGGACGCAGCGCCCTAAAACAGGCTCACTGAGAGGTAGCAAGTATCAACGAAAAAAAAAATGCAGAAAGAAAAAGAAGAATATGAATCGCGCTACCTGCCCTTCCCGTCAGAAGAAACGCACCGCTTTGATCTTACACAGTCCGGCTGTAATCAGAACAGTGCGCCGGCGGCGTTACCAATGAGAACAGTTGGCCGTGAGATATGGATAACGATAGTGACGTAGAAATGAGCGGAAGGAATCTCTGCAAAACTGCAACGTATGTTGTTGGCGCCCGACCTGCACCCTTGTCAATGTGCGAAACGCTGTCTCTGGCAACGAAAAAGAGGCAAAGCGGTTGCTTGCAGTAAACTTATTTGCGGGCGCTGCTTTCTTTTGCGGGTGGGGCGCAGTCACATGTTATTTTTCATATTTCGCGGACTTTCTTTATAAAGAGGAAAAAATGAGCAGGCAATTCGTACGTTGTTGAAAGTAGCACAGACAGATGCCATTTCATCATGCCCACATCTGCCACATTGACATGTTGATAATTAGGTGAGTACTTTTGGATTGCGATTATAATTATGACTAATTAATTAATGCTCATTAATGAAAAAAAATTAGTATTAGCTACTACAGCATACTGGGAACAATATGCACTAGGTCTGCTTCGCGTAACACTGTTCCTCTTTTTCAAAATCGTGCTGCGTGATGGCTGGGACACCCTGTATATGGAAGGAAAGGCATCGTTGCCTCTGGCCGAAATCGAAACAATGAACTGCATTTTTTTTCAAGAAATTTATGTCATTATTTGTTTTTCCTTTGAGCCTCTATTTGATAACTTGTGCATAAATTCTCTGTAATGCAATGAAGTTGCACAATTCTGGTACCATCCTTTTTGTGTTTGATTTTAGTGATTTCGTTCGGTTTATTGTGGTATGAAGTGGCAGCGTGTATTTTTCCTAATTACTTTATAACCGTGTAAATACTACGTTTTCGTTATCAAGTTGAAATCTTTTTTTATAGAATGTATGTAATACGTGAAGTCAGTCTTTTCCTATATGGTGATTACTACTGTGGTGAAGGACTTTGGGTAAAAACAGATGCCTGTTTGCAACAGCTTTCCCCCATGAAGAACCCCTGACAAATTGTTGAAAATAAAAAAAAATTCCGAATCCCAGCAGTAAAAGGTTTTCAGCCTAGTATTTCTTGGGACTCTTGTGAAATAAATGCAATTCAACAGTTCATAATTACGAAATGGCGCCACGAAGTAATACGAAAACACGAAAAAGCACACGAAACACAAACGCCGCTTGTGTTCAGCGATTGTGTTTGGTGTGCTCCTTCATGTTTTCGTCTTGGTTCGTGGCGCTATTTAGAAATCACGCCAAGGGCGTGATTTCTGACAATGATCTCGTAAAATGCACCGATGAAGAGATAACCGAAGCCTAAGCTGATCAAGGAGTGCTTTCCGCTCACAACATATTCATCAGAAGGGAAGGAAAAAAATCAGAACAAGACATATAGTGCTAACTTTCGCCAGCACAACCCTTCCATCTGCAGTACACGCCGCCTACCTACAGCTGAAAGTGAGACCCTATGTCCCGAATCCTCGAAGGTGCTTCCGGTGCCAAAAGGTACGGGCATGGGTCAGAGTCATGCCGATGAAAAGCGGCGTGCGTGAAGTGCGGTCTCAGCGACCACAGCGATGAGGTATTACCAACTATCTGCGTTGCATCAACTGCGAGGGACCACATGCTGCATATGCCCGAGCCTGTCCCGTCTGGCAAAAAGAAAAACAAATCAACACACTGAAAGTACACTAACATATCTCATACACCGAAGCTAGAAAACGAGTAGATTTTGCCCAGAAGGGCTCCTACAGCGAAGCAGTAGAGAGAAGGCGGGTACCGCAAATGGTGTCGGTCAGCACTCAGGTCCAACTACAGGGATCTAGTGTCAGCACTGCAGCCCTCACGAAGAGAGTCGAGAGGTGCACAATGTGCACCTTCCACTCGAAGGCCTGGAAGTCCCCACTGCTGCTGGTACCAGCCAGCGTAACGCAGAGACCACACAGACCTCACAAACGGTGCTGAAAGGAAAGCTACCTACCAAAAAAGCCCACACCTTTGCAGAGCACGTCTAACGAGGAGTGCCTTTGCGGAGATGACTCAATGGAAGTATGCCCTGCAGACACAGAAGAATCCGGTAAGGTTGCTGCTAGCAACAAGCCTCTAAAACAGCCTGTTCAGCCTCCGATTCCCCTTGGCAGGTGAAAAGGGGCCGGACAACAGGTCAGTGCCCCAGGAAAGAATACATGATCAATTTGTTTGTTTCTTGACCCTCTTGTTTACTTCATCTTGTCACCCACGTTTATAGTTTTACGAACACTACGTTGACATCAATTCAGCCGGTTTCTGCTTTGTTTTTTATCATGACATTCATAATACACTGGAACTGTCGGGGCCTTATACAGAACTTGGGGGGACATTAAAGATATTGTTACAGGGAGAAAAGACGTTGCAGATTATATTTACAAGGTGCATACAGAGGCGCACCCGGAGCCAGGCATACGAGATGGAGACAAGTCCGCTCGAAATCGGGGAACGTCGTCTTCTCTCATACTGTCTCCATCTTTATCTTCGATAGCGCTTCGTAGCAATATTATACAAAAAACTTTTCACCTGTACCACTTTGTCTACAAGAAACAAATCTAGGCCCGAAGAACATAAATTTTTAAAAGGTTTTACGGTCGTTCGAAAGGACCGCGAGAACGCCAGCCGTCTGTCAGGAGGAGTTGTCATAATCATACAAGGAGGCATTCTTACACGTGAAATCAAATTGAATACCTCTTTCGAAGCTGTAGCTGTAACGGTTTTATCTCACAGTCATCACCATCTGTTCAGCTTATATTCCCCCTCAAGAAGATGTGTCCATCCAACAATTCCATGACTTAACAGCACAGCTACCAGAACCATTTCTTTTAGTTGGTGATTTTAATGCTCACTGTACTCGCCAGGTGTTTTTAATGATTTTAATTGGGAGAGAGAAAGGTTTAGTGAAAGGCAGGGAGGTTAACCTGAAAAAAATTTTCAGTTTGCTACCCTGCACTGGGGAAGGGGTAAGGGGGGTTATATATTTTCCCAGTTTCTTTCCTTCCATTTTAATTGGGAGGTCCTGCACAGCTCAAACGGAAGTGATCACTTGCCTGCCATCTTCAAAATGACATCCACCTTTTCTATCACAAGATCAAAACCACGCCGCTGGAGGCTGGAACATGCGGATTGGTCTCTTTTTATGAAGAACGGGAAACTCGAAGATGCTCTTACACCCAGAAATGAGCATACACGAAATGAATGAGAAACTCACAGCAGTACTAATCGCAGCGGCAGAAAAACCTGTAACACAATCACGAACACTGTGCGAAAAAAGCTAAACCCGTGGTGGACACCAGAATGTAGGTAGGGTATTTTAAAAAAGATACTCCACCTACACAAACTCGATAAACCTCAAACAAGCCAAGGCCAAAACGCGTTATGTCCGGAGGCAGGTGTAAATCGTCATGCCAAAATATGTGTCCTCAGTTAACAGCTCAGTCACATCTAAAACGTTGTGGGATCATGTGAAGTTCAGGGGTGATTATTCACCATATGCTATTCCTTTACTCACAGCTCCAGGCATACAAACAACACTGCAAAAACAAGCTGACATACTAGGCGAACACTTTTATAATATTTCAAGCTCAGCTAATTACTCTGATGCATTTCTAAAACACAAACAGTCCGCAGAGAAGCAGAGATGGCCTATCACAGGATCATCACATCAGCCCTACAATGCTCCCATAACACTTCAGGAATTAAGCAGAGTACTTTGAAAACGGCAGTTGGGCAGGACCCCATTCATTATTCCATGCTTTCCATTAAAGCTCTACTGGAATTTTTCAACAAAATATGGGACACAGGCGTTATACCGAAATCATGGGAAAAACGCAATCATAATACCTTTCTTAAAAGCCGGAAAACCACCTACGTCCTCTAATAGCTACCGGCCCATCGCCCTCACAAGCTGTTTAGCAAAATACTATGAAAGCGTCGTAAATGCAAGACTAACTTTCGCCCTAGAAACAGAAAATCTACTTGACATTCATCAATGCGGGTATAAAAAGAATAGTTCAACAACAGACCATCTTGTACGACTAGAACACGAAATACGAAACGCCTTTCTACATAAACAACACTGCCTCACAGTATTCTTTGACCTGGAAAAGGCGAATTGACACTACATGGAGATTTGGCACATTAAAAGATTTGGCTGAGTTGGGGATCCGCGAAAAAATGCTGAAATGTCTAGCTGACTTTCTATTCAAATTGAACTTTCCAAGTCCGTCGAGGAACAACACTTTCACGATTATTCCTCCAAGCAAAATGCAGTACCACAGGGATTCCTGCTCAGCACAACTGTGTTCGTCGTGAAAATGAACTCGGTTAATAAAATAATCCCACGCTCTTTCATGCATTCACTTATACGTCGATGATCTCCAAATATCTTGCCAAGGATTGAACATGGTTACTTGCGAACGACAAGTTCAAATTAGAATAAATAAACTAACACAATGGGCAACCGAAAACAGCTTTCGTTTTTCTGCTGAAAAAAAAATTCCCCATCTCCCGCTAAAGGGAAGCATGTGTGGATGCGAAGCAGCGGGGAGATAATTAGCTTGAGCGGGAGGAACGTCGCCGCTCTCATTTCACGGCAGTGGTCCGGGCGCTCATCGCGGCGCTGCGCAGGAGAGAGAATGAGGCGCGTGCGCTCCGTCATTTTCATACCGCGGAACTACCGTGGCGCCCCCCAGCGGAGTAAGCAGCTGTCACACCACCTGTCGTTCGCGCCGCTCCGTAGAGGATTCCTAGAGGAAAGGACGGGGGGGACCGTAGGAGAGGAGAGAGAGGGGGGAGGGGACGTGCATGCGCTGTGGGGGGCGTGGGACGCGTGAGCCGCTCCGTAGAGTAGATGATTCCAAGAGGAGAGAGGGGAAAAGGACGCGCATGCGCTGTGGGACGCCGGAGCCGCTCCGTAGAGTAGAGTATTCCTAGAGGAGAGAGGGGGGAGAGGATTGCATGCGCCACTCCGTAGAGTAGATGATTCCTAGAGTAGAGGAAGGGGGTGAGCGTAGGAGAGCACAGGGGAGGGGACGCGCATGCGCTGTGGGGGGGTGTGGGACGCGGGGGCCGCTCCGTAGAGTAGACGATTCCTAGAGGAGAGAAAGGGGGGTGAGCTTAGGAGAGAGAGGGGACGCGCATGCGCTCTCGTGGTGTGGGACGCGGGAAGGAGGGACGGACTAAGCCCCCTCCAAACACATGCAAGCAAGATTAAGGAATGGGGTCAACCTGGGCGACAGACACCACCTGCCTAGCCATTGCTAAGCAGCCTCTCTGTGCTCTCGGTCATGACTCTGATGACTGTGTTAGGGTTGACGGCCTTCATATTACTACAGGGTTCTGGTTCGCATAATGGGTGCTTCCCTACTTCATGACAGTGGCCGGACGCGGGACGGGGGACGCGGGACGCGGGAAGTGCGGACAGAGCCCCGAGCATAAGATGCTTCGCATCTAAAACTGTGGTTGTGGTTTTCTCTCATAAAAGGGACTTATATCCAGACCCTGTCCTAAAAATCCACCAATCTGTCCTACCAGTCAAAAAAGAACATCAGTTTCTGGGGATGATGTTTGACAGGAAGCTAAATTTTCTTGCACACATAAACACTTTGAAAACTAATGCAAATAGGCCACTGAATGTGCTGAAAGTCCTGTCATGGAAACGCTGGGGCTCCGACCGGAAGTGTCTTTTACACATATACCGATCCTTAATACGCAGCAAAATAGACGACGGATGTGTAGTATATGGTTCAGCCAGACAGTCGTACCTCAGGAACTAGAGTCCAGTACCCTTGGCAACTGGCGCTTACAGAACGTCCCCTGTTCCGAGTCTGTATGCCGAAACAAAGGAGCCATCGCGTGAACAAAGAAGAACACAACTCATGCTGACTTACATGCTCCGAGTTCGATCATCACCGGAACATGTATGCTATAGCATTCTCAAGCACTCTAACACAAGAACACACCATGCAAATAAACCACAAGCCATGAAACCTCTCATACTTCGGCACGAAGAAAAGTGTCGCTAATGCAATATCCCAGAACAGGCACTTAATGTTGCAGAAAGGCCAACTAGATTAGCTCCTTGGTGCGCTCAGTACAAGTAACACAGCGCCTACAACGAGTTTTACACAGATGGTTGAAAGACACACGAATACGCGGGATGCAGCGTTGTATCAAGAAAATGGGAGCATATTTTTACAGCTGAGTGTTACGCGTCATGGATGGCTGTGCAAAAAGTGGTAACTGAAAAACACAAAAAAGCGGTCATCTGCACAGATTCCCTAAGTGCTCTCAAAGCTCTCAATTTAGGATCTGAACGAGAACCTCTAGTTGGCGACATCCTACGCACTTTCACATTTAAATGCGGGCCAATCAATTTGTTTTTGCTGGGTCCCAAGTCACGTTGGGATCCCGGGAAATGAAAAGGCGGACACGTGGGCCGCTATTGCCAAACATCGAACTGTATCAAATATAAAGGTACCTCTGAGGGACGGGCTTCAAGCTATCCTCGGAGCTCTTAGTGACTAATGGCAGAGTCATTAAGAAATTGCACCTCATCAAACCGGTACTAGGAGAATGGAAAACCTGCTATCACAAAGAACGTTTCATAGAGGTCATAATAGCCAGACTCCGAATAGGGCACACACACCTCACACACAGTTATCTACTCACGAAAGAAGCACAGCCAATATGTGAAAACTGTTACGCTCCACTAACAGTACTGCACATTTTAATTTAAATACCCACACAAGGAAATGTAGAGACAGAAGTGCGGGCCTTGTCACACGGCCCTTTTACGTCCTTTGGACTGAAGCTGCAAGGTGCCCATTAAGCCCTGCTGCGCCTACGTCTCCAGGCAAAATTTCGCGTCTAATCACACTGAAAACATTCTAAATCGTACGTATGATAAAAAAAACCATAATTTATTTCAATCGACTAAAAAAAAAAGAACTGTTTGGCTTTCACAAGAGAAACGCGTACCTCCAAGCTTGTTGGCAGCAATGTTGACAATGGTGCTGGCAAGACCGCACGCTTGTTTTGGTGCGCGTTTTCTCTGCGAGGGCTGATTGTGAAACGCGATGCAAGTTGTCAAGTCGGGCAACCAACTAGACCAGGTTATTGTATGAGAAGAGCACATGTCTCACGTTTAGTCCATGAAGCCCTTCCTGCGGGTAGGTCCCACAACAGTTCGCATGTGCTGCCGGCACGACTGCAGTGGACGACGGCGAACCCGCGTCGTCGATTGCTGTTGCAATGTTGAACTAGAATAATGAGCAGCGCAATAATAACTGAAAGAAAAGCACAGAGGTAAATACAACGGCGTGCACGGACTCGGAGACGAAGTGGCAGCACGACGGTTTTTCGCGAGGCCTGGTGTGGAGAGTAGTGCACTTATTCGCGTAGTGTTTTACAGACGAGCTCTTAAACATTTCGTTATGCCGTGCAGAGTCGACAGAAAACTAGGCCAGCTGTGCTTCAGCTCACTTTGCCGAGCAAGCACCTGCCATAGCCGAGCTCGGTTAGTATAACTTAGTTACAGCTAGTTAATTAGACCGCGTAAGATAAGGTCAGTTACATGACTTAGGTCGCATAATATGACGTAATTAAGGCCATGCTTACTGTGGCCATACTAACTGTGCTCTTGATAAGTAGGTTATTAATAATTAAAACTTTTTAATGAAGCCTGTGCTAATTATGACGTTGCTAATTAGAACCTTGTTAGACCATGCTTATATAGAACATGCTAATTAATACATTGTTAATTTTAACCGACATAATTAAGAGCGTAATATTCCATCGTTCAGTTCACATAGCCACGACGACAATTCGCCAAGCGATATAGTTCTACGCTCCTCATAGCCAAGCTTTGCAATGCCTAGCCAAGCTTAGCAACGACTTAGTCCAGCTAGTAGAAGCCGACAGAAGCTATAGTCAGTGGCAACCGGCCAGAATTCGCTCTTTTTTGCATGCCACCGCTCTGCAAAGCAAGTACTAGTTCTCAAAGAATCGGCGAGTGGGGTGATCCCCAGGCGATATGCGTGGTGTATCCTAGCGATGCAAGAAACACGTATCGCGTTGCAACTTGGCGCTACCGAAACGATGCACGCCATGAACACTCCGAGCGCCTGCCGCTTCTGTATACTTCAAAAGCGTACAATCCCAAGCTTTTGCTGCATCGAAGGACTACTAACGAGATTGACGTGGAGGTACGGTCGAATAACAGTACGAAATACCTTCTTTTGGAAGAAACAAACATGACAAGAAAATCCGAATGGCGGCTGTCGGTGCAGCGGTGCCTCGCCTCTCGTTTCAGCACCAGACTAGATGTTGCATTTTTGCTTGGTTATTTATTTATTTATTTAGCAATACTGCCAATCTCACAGGAGATCATTTTATGGAGGCCATACATGTAAAACTGAAAAGAGGCGTCATCTAATCGTTTGTACCATGCAAAGATATAGGTAATCAATGCATGTAAATCACTGGTAGCAATATACATGGTAAGACTACAAGTCATGGCAAAAGTACAAATTACAACGATTATAACAGTGATGCTACAGCTCCGCCGATTGCGCCTAACTGCGCGAAAGTTCCCTGGCTGCTACATCCTGCTACATTTCCTCAAAATTTGGCGAGTCTGCGCCCAACCTACCCCAAAGAAGGGTGTACGCCGACTTTCAGAAACGGGTCCGCCTCGGTGGAACAGTGGCTACGGTACTCGGCTGCTGACCCGAAGGTCGCGGGTTCGATCCCGGCCGCGGCGGTCGCATTTCGATGGAGGCGAAATGGTAGAGGCCCGTGTGCTGTGCGATGTCAGCGCACGTTAAAGAACACCAGATGGTCAAAATTTCCGGAGCCCTCCACTACGGCGTCTCTCATAATCATATCGTGGTTTTGGGACGTAAAACCCCAGATATTATTATTATTATTACTTTCAGAAACGGAACTAACTACTTGAGGCTCCCCCCATTGAAAGCGACATCGCAGTGCACCTGTGTACGGGACGCAATCCGAGCCAAGCCAAACTGGGCCCTGTCGGCGCTGTTGTGGTAGTGCGCGTAGCTTGAGTTGCTGGGTGAACGTCAAGTTATCAACTCGACATCGTGCCCGCCAGGGCCGTACCTAGGAACTTTTTTTCGGGGGGTGTTTATGTGTAAAACGGCTAACTTTGGCAATTGGTGGTCGATGTGAAGGCATGTAAATGCTTTACTATCGCCCGAAAAGCTAAAGCATGAAAAAAATTTCGGGGGGTGTCAGAACCCCCTCAACTCCCCCCTAGTTACGGCCTTGGTGCACGCGACTGGGTGCGAGGCTTCAACGACAGCCCTTAGTGATGGCGTTTTCAAAGCCGAAAAATTAGCATGTTTTCCCTGTATTTGGCGCTTCTGATAATGTCAGACATTATTATTTTGAAGGGTTCTTGCTGTACTTGTTTACATTTTCATTAAAAGGCTCTTGAATTTAGTAATTGAAATAAGGACGCCACCGTTGTTTTCACACATGCGTGGCTACTTTTGGCTACTTATACTGCCCTTGACTCAAGGTTATGGCTATCTTTTGGCTAGTTTTTCCAATTTATTGGCTATTATTTGTCTTTTCGACCTGACAACCCTGATCGGCGGCTTATCGGTTTAGACCATAGGCGGTGACAGCGCTGACGTCGGCAAAAAACAGATGCATGTGCATCACGTGGCGGAGCTGAGCGTTGTGCTGCTAATATTATGCATTGTAAGCCGTATCGCTGCTGCTGTGTTTGGTCAGCGCTCGCATGATAGCTATCGAATTGCGCTCAATTTTACATAGCATTTTCGTAGTAACGAGCAATTTTTAGTTCGTCTACAGTAAACCTGCTATTGTATAAAAATGAGAGCTCTTTTTTTCTGCGTTGTGCAGGCCATTGCGCGAAGTTCGACGTAGACATTCTTCATGAGAGTGACGAAAATGAAGAGAAAATGTCCACGTGGTGTCGTCAAGTGGACGAAGGAACTGCTTTTTGTGTGTTTTGAAAACAAAGCATCAACTGTAAGCAACATGGCGTAGCGGCAGTAAGGCGACATGCAACCTCGAAACGGCACGTTCACTCTGCGAGTCGTCTCCGAGACGTTTCAGGCGTGCTGCAGCGACCAAAAACAATCCAGCCAACTCTTGAGTTCATCAGTCCAGGGAACGCTTTGCATGGTGATAGCGTGACTAATGCAGAGACTCTTTTCGTGCTTGGCATTACACTCAAGGACCCTCCATACACTTGGGCCGACACAGTAACTGCCTTGTTTCCCAAAATGTTTACCGACTCTGAAACAGCCAAGCAATTTTCTTGTAAAAGATTTAAGGCATCATACATAGTTAGCGATGGCCTTGGGCCATATTTTAAGAAACTTGTGCTTGACGAGCTGAACAAGCCAGATGTGTTTATTTCTGTACAGAGGTACAGAGTTAGGTATTTCTCAAACAATATGCAGCGATTCATCGTGGAACACCTGCAGTCAGTCTGACTGGGTTCGGCAACTGCAGACATTTTGGCAGGTGACGTGCAGAAAGCAATGATGGACCTGCCAAAGAGGAACATAATTTGCTTTTCTAAAGATGTTCCAAAAATGTAATGAAAAGCTTCCGGAAAATGATACAAGGGGCATACCCACACATAATAGGTGGAGGGGAGTGCTGCTTGCACAAGGTGCACAACTCCTTTGCCCGGGGCTTAAGTGCCTTTGGCTCAGATGTTGAGGCTGCTGTGGTCCATGTTTGTTACTTTTTTTGAGAATTCCTCAGCACAGAATGAATTGTTCGAAACAGACCAGGGAGCTTTTGGTCTGCCAGACAATGTATTTTTCCGCCACGTCAAGTCGTGATGGCTCACTTTGGGACCGGCCATGGAGCGCTTAATTGAGCAATTCCTGGCTGTTAAGTCCATCGTGTTGTCAGATGCAACGGCTGCCGCGCAGGCCAGGTGCTTGAACGTTTGAGGAGGGATTCTCTGACAAAGCCCTGTTCGCGAAACTGTTATTTATTAGGAACGTTTCGGAAATTTTTGTGTCGTTCCTATCCCTCTTTCAGGGAAGCGAACCGCTGGTGCACCGTCTGTATGAAGAGATGGTGGTTCTAGTGCAGAAGGTTCTTGGCCGCTGTGTAAGATCTGAAGCTTTCCCTTAAGCAATACATTACAGGGAAACTGCGCGAGAAAAACGTGGACAAAGGAACAGACAACAGCACAGGCGCATAAAGCAACTGAATCTTTATTCAGAAAAACACAAAAATATAAGGAGCACTAAAAACCACGTGTCCAGGTTGGAACAACGATAATGAACTACACATGCGCATCTAGATACGCAATCTCTGTACTATGTAACGCTACAGAGGTCTTGTGCTGTTGTCTCTTCCTTTGTCCACGTTTATTTCGCGCAGTTTCCCCCCCCGTAATGAATTACCAACTCGCCCAACAGTCCCCTCTTCCCGTTATGCAAATGGGGAAGATTCGCCACGTTTGGTTAATAATGCACCCGCGGTGTGGAAGCCGCTGTAGAAGTAGGGGCAGACACTGAGGCAGCTATGTATGACTGAGAGACAGCTGAGAAAAAGGCTTTTCGGTTGGGTGCAAGAAATTTTTACCTAAAGGCCACTGAATACCTGCTGTCGCGACTGCCATTTCAAAACATGACACTGCAGAGTCTCCGATGCCTTTCTCCGAAGGGCGGGGATATCCTGACATAGCCGAGCTAAGCCACTGCAATTTTTTTTGAAATTGGAATTGTAGTTGTTTTGCACTTGTGACAGTTTTGTTTGTATCTTTTTACACTAGTTTATTGGAGCACCCAAGCAGAAGTTCCTTGGCAGTCATTTCGCATTTGCGTTCCTTCAATGAAGTGTATTCAAATTTAATAGGCATGTGCATGAATGGTACCCCTCATTTGTATACCAGTGTACTGACTGATGTACGTTCATTCTTATGTGTTTGTTTATTAGCCTTGCTGCTATGCGGGAGTCGACTTATTTTGTGCAAAGTTTATTCATTTGTCGTTGAGTCACTCGTGTATTATTTTTTACTGTAGAAAGTTTCTGCTGTGATATTTAATGTGCTGTTTCTGTGATGATTGGTGTACTACTCTGTAGAAACTCCTGTTATATTCATTTTTTCTTGAGTCATTTTCTTATGAATGCTATGTTTGTATATCATATGTTCATTGAACTGTTTCTGGGATGTTTTATGCACGAGTATGTACAAGCTCATCTGTGATACGAGTTACAAGGAGACAACACACACACACACGCACACGCAGACACACACACACAACAAACAAACAAACAAACAAACAAACAAACAAACAAAAAAGAACAAAGTTCACAGAAACTGCTCAGCATGTACATTTACGTGTACCATATCTAAGAACACATTTAAACATGAAGCGTTAGTAACAGCAGGGCTAAAATGGTTCTGTTCTTTCATGGTTTGCGGGAAATATAAACATTTAAAGCGATTTGAGTTACAAGTGCATTCCTTAGGTGTTTGAGAGTGCCTGGAATGTGTTAACCTAGAACGACTGATAGAGGTTAGTCCAAAAACTTTAGTCTTGCTATTTTTGCCGACTTTGTAGTATTAATACATCAGGTTTGTTTAGTAATTCCGTAGGAGAATCCGTTTGGTGGTATTTATTATAAATGAACATTACTGCCTTCCTGCGTACCTCTTCCATTCTTGCGATTATTCAACACTGGTCTAACAAGCATTCTGTATGACAGGAGCTTGTACCTGGGGGGCGCCAGATGAAGGCGCCTTGTCAGAAAGAAAAATTGCTTTAGTGCACTTGAAGTCTTATTGTTTACATGGGTTCACCATCGAAGATCACCCGTTAAAGTGACGCCTAAATATTTATGCTGAGATGCACGAGTGAGAGGTGTGTCATTAATAGTGTAAGTAAAATAAGATATTTGTTTTGTCTAGTTACGGTAAGCGCTACAGATTTTCTAGCATTAAGAGTCACCTGCCACTCCTCACACCAGGACAGACTCTAGAGCGTTATTTAGTAGATGATGATTATCAGCGGAATTGATTTCTCGATAAAAGATACAATATAGTCTGAATATAGCCGGATGTTAAAGGGACCGGGAACTGATTTTTTTCGACTGAGTTTTTTTACGGCGCGACAGAAAGCTTTCCCTTTGTAGTGTTAGTAGCTGCAGTAATTAATCCCAAAATCCACGTAGTTATTTTGTAAGCAGAATTTTTCGATCTGAAAGGCTCCAAACAAACATGTACTGTACCTTTCCTCCAGCAACGCTGAGAATTGATAGCGATGCCGCTAGCCCTTCTAGCGACTTGTCGTTGTTCTGCTTTCGCAGGAGTTCTCATAACTATGCTTAACTACCTTTATTTTGAGCTTTTCAACTATATTTGAAAATAACAGGCTGTTGAAATGAGATGATGTGGCTTTATACAGCTTCCCTGTATTTGTACCGCGTTGCGTGCGCCTGCGCCCAAGGTTGTTGCGCCGGTGTTATGGATGGTTTGTCCTGTCGCCGTTACTCTCTCGACACTCGAGCCAAGCCAAGTAATCGAAAACATAACTGCGCCTATGCACGGCCGCGCCGAGTAGCAGCGCGCGTCATTTCGGAGACGAAGTGTAGGTAGCTAAACTATGTCGGAAATGCGAATCCTAGCTCGCATACGGACCACAGCAGTGAAAGCGAAGATCCCGATTTTGGAAGGCACCCCATCACCGCATGCTGGCTGTCTAGGCAACGTCGACTGGTGAGTTATTATAAGTTGCAGGAAAGCAAAGCTCCAATATTAGAGGGCTACGTGAACTTAGGGATGATCTCCTAATGTACGCAGGTGTGGGTGCAAGCACTGCGGGCCTTATGCCGACGGTGGCCGAGTGCATCTGCTGCAAGGACATTGCGGAAATCCGTAATGAACGGCTCTGCGTCACATTAGAAGCTGACTTCGAGGTTCTGTGTCTGAACACTGCAGTGCTACGGGTCGCGTATATAGAAGACTACGTTAATAGGGAGGATGCCGAGATCGCAGACGACCATACGTAAGCCAAATCGACTGAAATTATGCCTAGAGCCTACAACTTCCTTTCTGTTGGCAGGCGGTACAGGTATACAGCATACCGCCAGTTTACCAGGTGGACGTGGGGTTACCTTGGGCAAGGAAATCCGCGCGTACTGCCGTCTTGCGCGGTGTGGCGCATACGGGAACAATTCCCACCTGCAACGTACCGAGGGTTCCCCGCAGGGGCGTCTGCGCGAGAGGCGTTTGGTGTGTATGCTGAAAGAAAAGTTTCTTAGTTGCCGAAAAACGGGGTTCGTGCTACAACCACCCGTTTGTAGCACGAACCCCGGACCAGGACGAATTTCTCGTCAACTAAGAAGCTTTTCTTTCTGAGAAATCCGTATGGATTTCCTTGTGGCTTCGTGCTACAAACGGGTGGTTGTCTATTTTTCCTTTCTTAACCCTTCCGCCACCTTGCGGGATTCCGCAGAACTCATTTGCAATATTTGTGTCCATGTGCTTCGCGTTGTTGATGAATTCGCCCTCGCGCTGTCAATTGCTAGCTTCCTGGTTAGCTCAATTTGGTAGAGCGACCGCCCCGGAAAGGCGTTGGTCCCGGGTTCGAACCCCGGACCAGGACGAATTTTTCGGCAACTAAGAAGCTTTTCTTTCTGAGAAATCCGTATGGATTTCCTTGTGGCTTCGTGCTACAAACGGGTGGTTGTCTATTTTCCCTTTCAGAATAGTTTTAATAGGCTAACTGAAAGCCATGCATTCTCAAGCAGACAAGTTGTACCTCAGTATATAAACCAGCTAAAGAGGCAATATTCTGATACATACAACACAAGCCAAATAAGAAAGCACATGTCACTGCCAGCTGAGGAACAGAAAAAAAACATTACAGAAAATTCAAGCTACGAGTATACAAAAGTGATAAAAGAAGTGAGCATGCCTTAAAAAAGTAAGATGGTGTGGTTCTATTCCCACAGCTAGCACATGTTTCTAAAGCAAAAATACTGTAATGCGTGAAAAGTTGAACATTTTTAAGTGTAAATTTTCAGTCAAAAACCGCAAACAAGTAACTACACAGTACAATACGTTTTGCAAGCGATAACTTGAGAGAATTATCTCGGACTACTGAATTATGTGGATGTCCAAGATGGATTGGGCATCAAATTCAGCATGCAAGCCAAAACCACACTCACAGGAACTGTGATGATAGAAACGGGCCAGATGGGTCATTGCATAAAGGCAGCTAGCCGGCGGTCATCTTGCGTCGTAACTTGCCCATTCCAATAGAAGTTAAAACATAATTCTAGCATAACCGAGTGGGACAGAAGAAGTCGATGTTTCACTCCGCGAAGGACCAGTGCTATTATAGTCACGCTCTTGCCCTGACACATAATGAAGACCTCTGCCCATTCATCATACAGTTCTTTCCATCATATTCATGCACAGTGAAGAGACAGTCTTTTCTGAAATCCAGCTCAGAAAACAAGTTTTTGTTATTGACAGTAATTGATGCTCCACTGTCAACAAGAGCTTTGACGTTCTCCCATTAACTTGTGCGGGGCACGTATACAAACTTGGCACGGTCAGTGAGAGAAATTGTTGTACTTGGGACAGGTGGTCTTCAAAACTTCCTTGGATACATTTCCTTTTCTGCGTCTGCCTGGTGTTGTTCACTGTAGATGGGCCGGGTTCGTGAATGTGTCTCGCCATCCAAGTGCTGGAAACGTTTCAGGGGTAGTCACTTCTGTCGCCGCAGACTGTCGATGTTGAATGAACAGCAGCTTCATAATTTGCAGTGGCTGCTCTGGCGTTTGTGGTGTTCTCAGCTGAACATGGTGCTGCATGCATTTAGGAGATCCCAATGTGATGAGTAGAGGCCGGATTTTTAGGCACTAAAAATCGTGTTTTAGGCGCCAAAAATAGGCAGGAAAAACACAGTTTTAGGCCCCCAAAATCGTAAATATAGGCACAATAAATTTTTACAAAAACTCAAATTTTCGAATAAGGACGTGTGCGACCTGGTCTACGACACGAAAGCAAACAAATGTTATATTTTATCATTGTACAAAGGCGTTAATGATTTAACATAGCCATGCAATGGTCCCTTTTCGGGCACGGTTTCCAGAACACGGTCTCTCCTTTTATTGTCCAGAATGGTAAGTTAAGAGTGTAGCTGACTGGGCTAGTTGGTTATGCATACTTAAATTAACAGCGCAAAGAACAGACACCACACAAAGGAAACACACAGGACAAGCGCTTGTCCTGTGTGTTTCCTTTGTGTGGTGTCCGTTCTTTGCGCTGTTAATTTAAGTAGGTAAGTTAAGTGTCCACCATCGCATAAACACGCCCCCTGGGTCTGCATCTTTTCGGCATGGCTGGGAAGGGCAGCACAGGATTCAATAGCCAGACCGCTAAAAGGCCAGAAGGGTCTGTTAGCCTCGTATTGGCCGGGTCTAATAGCGCAGGGCCAATTTCTCCTCTTTGTGTGAACACCATAAAGGGCCCCTTACCAGGTTTGAGCGTTTCGAGATAGAAATGTAATGCATGCACTGCGCTAACGATCACGTCTGGCAAGATTTGCAACACTACGCTCCCCGGAAGGAGGTGAAATGTCAGACTGAATGCCTCGTGCCCTTTATCTCACGGGCGCGCGCACCAATGTGGGGGGAGGTAAAGTTCAACAAGGAATGGTCCTGTGTATGTCACAGTAGTACATGAAACTGCGAGAATTATTCGAAGCTACATGTGTAATTTGTGCAATCTGTTGCTTGAATAGAAAAATGAAAGTTAATAGAAATATGAAACTGAAAGTTAATAGAAATATTAAAACATACAAACTGAATGTGTACGCGTTTTTCTTTAGTTTTTTCTTCGAATCGAGAGCGTTGCGAGACTTAGCTGCCATATTTCTTGTGTTCGTGTTCTCGCCGTTCCCGCGTCGTGCCGGCGCCAGCCCCTGACAACGCTTAGCATGTTTTTGGTGCATCGTCCCTTACAGCAGTTCCAGCTGTGCGACGCGTTGTGTCGTGATAGGGATACAGGATCCATGCCAGCCTCTCCAAACGCATAGACGGATCCATCCCACAGAAATAGGCAGTACACTATAGAGTGAACGCCGAAACGATACAGCACCGCTTGTGTGCACGACCTGGCTTGGGCATGTCATGTGCACATAGTGTAATCTTGCGTGCGCATGGCGTGTTGATGCGTCAACGTCGTGTGATCTTTCGGCTCCGAGTTTCTCTGATACCGAAGAGGGCAGGGAAGGAATTTGGCTTGCGAGTGGCAAAGGTTTCAGGCTCACCTACCGGCATCATGCTTTCGCGGCTCGTAATGAACCAATTAAAAAGTTCTTGTGGTACAAAGCTATTCATTGGGCACGCGAACACCTCCAGTATCTGACTAAAATTTCTCATGTGACCTGGTGAAGCGCCTTTTAAGAGTAAATTACAAACGAAACAAAAGCCATGTGCACATCTGATTTTTCTTTTACCTACTTTCTACTTTCCCCTGACGGCACTCCATGGTTTCGCATTCGCTCTCCATATTCCTGCTGCTGCGCGCAGGCAACTCCTGTTTTCTGCCCCCCACCAAGCCCAAGTCTTCAAGGAGGTGTTTCAATTACATGGGAACACTGGACTGGAAAACCGGCGGTAAAAGCCCCCCCGCCACGTCCTCGGTCATAGACGCCACTCTCCTCTTCCCGCCTTTATTTTCCTCTCCCCATTCCACTGCACGCGCTGGGACGTGCTCCCATTTAGGGCTGCAGAAATAGCGTCTTTTCCTCTCCCCTGCTCCAACCGCTCGCGCCATGTCAGTGCGGTGGGGTAAGGTGGCCGGCGCGTCCCATTTCACTGCTGCTACCGGGTGCTTCTCGGATGTTTGTTGAACTAGGGAACTAGGTTGTTCCCGCCATAAAGTTCCGAAACGTCAATTTTGCCCGGTAACATGAATTACGGTCTCAAACTGTACTCGAAAGCAAAATTTGAGGCTAAATAGCGTTCATATAGGCACCAATTTTGAAAATAGGCATTTATGGGCACTTATAGACATTTAGGCACAAACCCCAAAAATAGGCATTTATAGGCACTATAAAAACACTATAAAAGCCCTCCTTTACCCCTAATTCATGCTCATATATCAAAGTGGCGCGATAGGAAAGCAAAGAAAAAAATAGGCATTTGCCTATAATCCGGTCTCTAGTGATGAGGCATACAAGTGATGAGTCGGACAGTGCCGAGTCCCCCTGCATGCAGTAGCCTCCATTTCACGAAAAAGTAGTCCGTAATCGGACCACAGAGATATTTCAAGGCTAACGCACGGTCCCCACTTTCAAACTTGCTTTCACAGAATGTTGCTAGAAAGCTGTGCCTCCATTCCCCCCAGGGATCTTCTTCCTCTTCTGTGGCTTGTATCTCATACCAAGTCTTCGCAACGCCTCCCATGAAGAACCACATGTTCATTACTTTATCCCGATCGTGTTGCCGAAAATTCTTCAGACAGGCCTCAGCACTAATTGGCAAGGATCCATCATAGATCTCTGGCTTGAGTAATTCTATTTGTGCTTTCAGCGATTCGTCAAGGCTTGTCTCCATTATAATCTCCAACAGACGATGCTGCCGTTTGCTGTTTTCTTCCAGTATAGCTTGATTATATCTTGCAAAAGGTCGTTCCTTCTTAAAGCGCTGTTTGTGTCAGTGAATGCTTTCTCTTCATTTTAAGTCTGGCTTCCTGTGGTCCCTCCTCCCTATGCAACCCAGCAGTATGCGTGATGGCCGCTTGAAGTTTGTGGTCACTCATTGCTTTCTTCGAGAATGGATGATGTGTCGCCAAACAGTCAAAGCTTGCACGAACAGGACGACTTTCCACTATAGACACAGCATTCAAGGCTCACTGTCTTGAAATCGTCCACACGGCTTGCAGAGACATCGGCGCACATGGTTGTCGGAAAATCGAACCCATTCAGGTGCGTAGCACAGGGATTCTGCAGCAGACTGCGCCAAAGTTGTAACGACACCATGGATGCCATTACTGTTTATATCAGTCTTTCTTCTTCCTCTCCCACTGAGAACTGTACCCTAGCGTCTTCTTTTACGTCTTCTTCCTTACACTTCATCTGACTACTCTTTGCGGAACATTCATGCACAGTACGTGTGCTCAACGTTACTAGAATAAATTCAGTTTCAAAGCTCCGTATCTCCGCCAGCGGAGGAGGGTGGTCCGAACGGTGGTCGCGAGAACTAGTGGCGCTGCAGTTAACTCTTGCGCTACTCTCGGCGCATCGTCTGCTACGACGGCGGTCCGCCGCGCTGTTGCTCGCGGCGGCTTTCTTGTTGTGCTATAATCAAACTTAAACATTTATCATGCTTCCAGTCGGCATTATCGCGTCGCATATGAGGACTGCTCATGTCGATACGCATACGTTCACCTGTATGCATTGTCCCGGATACGTTGCTCATTGGTTGGCTAAGAATCGATGCCCGGGCCTATATTTGAGCTGTCTACATTGCGTTTAACCTCCAAGTACGGGAGGTTCTAAGCGAATGAGCATTTTCAGCGTAGTTTTTATGACGACCGCTACCATTTCAACCACAGCCGTCTTACCTAGACAAAAAACGACCCAAAACGTTTGTAAAAGCCTTCATATGTGCAAACATATAAAGAACTGCTGGGAATAGTCTTACTGGGGATGCAAAAACGTTCTAGAAAAACAGTACTCATGTTTTCTACTATTTGCAAAAAGACGTCCTCGAAATAACAGGTACCCATGCTTTACACACTGTTTACCAGACAAGTCTTCGCGACGGCTAAGCAAGGAGAGTACAGTGCAAAATGTTACAGCAACTTCACCTTCTTTCTGGCAGTTTTTTCCACCTTTTCAGAAAGCTGTAGCTCCTGATTGATTTTCGTGCCAAAAAAAAAGGACATTCTCATCACAATGTAAAAGATCACTACTTTAGCCATCGCGTCTGATCATGAGCGGTACAGCTCAAAAGAGGCAGTGTCAATCACTCCAAATTTTCAAGCACAATCCAAAAGAGGTCACCAACTATGGGGTTTTCATCAAAGGCCTCTAGACAGCTTTCTCAATTCCTTTTAATTTACAAAGAAGGCCTCGTGGGGATGACGTAAGCAGTCTTTTTGGGATCACCTCATCTGAGTGGGTGCACTTACGTGTGGTTTGGGAGCGGCTGCGCACTCCTCAGGGGTACTTGTGAGGGATGCTAGGCAGTCGTTGGACGTAGTTACTTCTTCCATTTTTCTGCGAACGTACCCACAGATGTACTACACTCACGGTGTGTTACTTCCCGGTGAGCTACGCTGCTCCGAGAAGCGGCACCGATATGTGCAACACCCCGTTACCTGCGCTAAGATTCAGAAATGGGAACACTACGATTAAGAAAAAGGTCTATTGCTGTAATATGAAGGAAATGTAACAGAACCTGGTCACTGGTAAAACATGACCACCCTATACACGATTTTGTTGGTTCATAAGGGCAACATATCGGGCATGTTAAAGCAAAAAAAAATCCTCTGCTGTGAAAACAGCGCGACAGTTGACAATTGATCGAATGTCAATGTGATGCAACTCTGAGTATCGGCAGCATGGTTAATCACCTGCCTTTCGTCTTGCTCTTCTTTTTCTGGTGGCTCCTGCAAACTGGGCACTGGTCTTTAGAGGGGCGTTATGCGTTTTTTGGGGGATTGGCGCCTTTGGTCGTGAACATTTCGGCTTCGATATATGGGATGGAAGTGCTGGGCACAAGCGCGGAAGGGTACCGTGCGCGAGCTTCCACTTTCCGCATGAGATCACCGCTTCTTGTCCAGCAAAACCTGACGGCAGTGTTTTACAATGTCGTCATACTCAAATTGAACGTCATAGACATTGTATTTCGCAGTGAGCTTTCTATCTTTACGATGCGAAGCTTGCTTACACCTTTTCAATTGCGTAGTGTTTTATGGAGGTCCGTCGCGGTTGACATTGATTTATACCGCAACCAAGAACAAATTATGGTATGCAAATGGTAGAAAACAAATTACACAGATTACTGAATTCACTTCACCATGCTGGATTTGAAACCACAACTATAACACGGTCTCAACTTGTTTCGCTTATCCGGTCACTCTCTTGGGTTATTTTTATGGGATGTTACAACTACATTTCAGAGTGCGCCTTGATCATGCTCTCAAATTACGTTGTTGGATAAACGACTGTCTCTTCACCTATACTTATATGTATATACACTGTACATTATTTTAGCGCGATAGCGTAAAGAGCTCATTTCGCAGAAATTCCGGTGTCGGCGCCAGTGTCGGCGTCGTTAGTTGTGACCGAAAATTTAAGAAAGATGGAAATAAAATAAATAATTAAAAAGTTTCATCCGAGTGAGAATCGAACCCAGGCCGTCTGCGTGGCAGGCAGGTGCTCTACCACAGATCCACGCTAATGATCGAAACTGAAGCGAAAAAAAAAACACAATATGAGTGTCCTGTCGCAGAATGAGTTTTCTTAACGCACGTAATACTGCGTGGCAGAAGCGTAGAATCGCGCCAGGTGTCAAAACCAAGTGGAACTGCGCAACGAGTGGGATGTTTTAGTGGCCCACCCATTACAAAGCGCTCAAAGATATGTTCGCGTGTTGCCTTACGCACGCGTAGTGGGCCCTTCGCTGTTTCGCAAAAGGAACAATTATAGCATAGTGGGCACTTACGAATCGTTCTTGCCGTAGACATTCTACGATAGTTTGAAACGGCCAATATTATGCGCACAGTCGTTCGTTTCGTTACGGCACGGTTGAGGCATGCACCGAGAACCGAAGCCAGGCCGGCGATTGAGAAAACGATGTGAACGGGGCCCTATTAAGTTATCGCGTTCTACTTTTGAAGGCGGACCTCAAGCGTCCTCCAAGTTTTGAAATTGTTGTGTTTGTAACTGTTGTCTAATCGTTGTCACACAACGTATATAATACTCAACCGCGTCACATGCACCATGTCCGCCAATTGTTCCTGCATGTAATAATAATATTAATCATAATTTTTAATTGCAAAACAATGTGAACTCTCAGGTAACGTGCAAAGGCTAGACAGAAAGGAAATTCCATTACGATCGCGCGTCTACTAGCCCGTCACCGCAGGGCGACCTAAACCGGGGGCTATGATCTGGTCAAGCTGCTTATAGCAGCTTTTATCTTGACCCCTGTCATTGTGTTACTACAAAGGAAATATAAATAAATAAATAAATAAATAAATAAATAAATAAATAAATAAATAAATAAATAAATAAATAAAGTACCGTGAAGCCCAGTCGTCATTGCGGTCTCCACTCTCGGAGCCCGGCGCAAAGCAAGTCAGCATACCGCACCGTAGATAAATCTTCTCCTCTTCGCTACGCTTCGTACATGACCCACGAGTTTTCGTACAAGACACTGCGCAGTGTCAAAAACAATCCCAGAAGTGACTTGTGAACACAGCGCACGATTCGCGGTAACCGCATGCACGTCGCTGGCGCCGATCACATCATGCGCCGGCCGCGGGAGCAAGAGTTGACTACAGCGCCACTAGTTCTCGCGACCGCCACGTGGATCACCACTCCAGCGAAGCTTTGAAACTGAGTTTATTCTAGTAACGTTGACGTGTGCTGTGTGCCACACTCAGCCCTGACCTCTGGAGAACATTGAGCACCTCCTTCGTCGTCCTGCCACCTCGATCAGGACTCCCACATGCACACAGTGATATTCAACGAAGACTGTGTCTGTATGCGGGGCGCTCTGTGGTGGTGCAGATTTGTTGATGACAAAGAAGAATGGTGAGCAGCACAAGCACGCTGGACACTACGACATTAGAGGCAAAAAAATAGGCTTTTCTGGCTGTGTGTGGTGGCCTTGGAATCGAGTGCTGCATCGAAACACCTGCCTCATAGGTCAGCCCACGCGTCATGTAGAGGGGCATAATATATGGCCACTTTAGGCACGAAGCGTCTGTAACAGTTGAGCATGCCCAAGAAACAGCGGAGGTATTTCGCAGTGACAGGCCGTGCATAGTTTTTAAGGGCCAGGATGCGGTCACGCAAGGGTCTAGTCCACAGGCGTGGGCAGGGTTCCCCTTCAGGGGGGCAGGGGGGGGGCGAAGGTTCATCGCAGCGCCCCCCCCCTCCCTATTAAGTCAATGTATGGGGCAGACTTTGCGCCCCCCCCTCCCTTAGGTGACTAGGGGGGGGCGGCCGCCCCCTCTGCCCCCCCTCGTGCGCACGCCTATGGTCTAGTCTCTTCTGAAGAGATTTGATGGCCAAGAAACGTGACGACGTGGGTGCCAAGCGTGTTCTTCAGGACGTTTGTGAGGAAGTTGTGGTCGTCGAGATGCTGGAAGAGTTGACGAAAGTGTGAGTGGTGGTCCTTTTCATTGGGGGAGAAGACTATAGCATGTCGTCTAGGTAGATGAAACAGAAGTCTAGGCCGCGGACGTCGTCGTCGATGAAGCGCTTAAAGGTTTGCCCCGCATTGCGGAGGCCAAAACTCATGAAAGGAAATTCGAATAAGCCGAAGGGTGTGATAATCGCGGTCTTTCGGATGTCATCCGGGTTGACAGGAATTTGCATGTAGGCCTTTACCAAGTCAACTGAGAAGATGGTGCTGCCGTGTAAGCGGTGGGCGAAATCATTTATATGACGAATGGGGTGTACCTATCAGGGATGGTGCGTGCGTTGAGGGTGCGATAATCTCCACAGGGGCGCCAGCCATCGTTCTTCTTTCGTACTAAATGAAGCGGTGAGGCGTAAGGTCCCTTCGAGCGGCGGGCAGTACCTTCACGGAGCACGGCTTCAAACTCTGTTTGGGCGATTCTAAGGTGGTCTGGAGCTAGGCGACGGGCGCTGCAAGAGACCGGGGGGCCGGGACTAGTGCGGATGTAGTGCACGGTTGAGTGGCGCACCTCTCGGGGACACCCGCTAGGTTGTGTCAGACCAGAAAATTCTGCGAGGAGGGCATGGTATCGTGACTGGTCTTGAACGGCAAAAGCTTTAACGCTAGGCTGTTTGGGTGGTCATGCATTGGCGCGGCGCGGAGTGGCCTGTTGTGGCGTCAATAAGTCGGTCATAACGGCAGTCAGGTAAACGATTGCAGAACGCCGAGAAGTCGGACCCGATGAGTGGCTCTGCAATGTCGGCGATGACGAAATTCCATGAGAATTCACGGTGTAGGCTTTTGAGGTTGATGATGAAGCAGAGCGAACCGTAGGTCTTCATGCTCGAATGATTCGCCGCACTTAGCTCAAACGATGTGCAAGGACGCTTGTCGTGCAGGAAGGCTCGGGGAAATCAGCAGATGTTGGAACCGCAGTCGATAAAGAATCGTCGCTTAGTGACTTGGTCAGGGACAAAAAAGTGACGGCCTCTTAATTGGCGGCTCGCGGCCATCTCTACGGGCTGCCGTTGAAGTTTCCCGGGCGTCCGGCTATGCAGGGCGGTTTTCATTTCCGGGCTTTGTCACCTAACCGAAGATGGTAGTAGGAGCGGCCGTCATTGTTTCCTTGCGATGAATTGGCGTTGCGGTCTTGGCTTTGGAGGCGTTTCCCGGGACACAACGTTGGGCGTTGATCCAGGTGTTTTTGAATAGAGTCCAGCTGACGGACGATTTCGTCAATATAGCTTGATTGCTCGGGGGTAGTCTGTGGGGCGCCGACGGCGTGGACGGAAAGACGCCGTGGTAAAGAGGCCTCGATGACTCGGTCCGCGATTTCGGTGTGCTGGTCCACACATTCGGCGGAACCTGAACGATGGCCTGTGCATGAGATGATAAACACTGAAGCCAGATTATTCGTAGGAAGGAGTTGTCAACAGGCTTGCTGCCCGCGAGGACACGCATATAGCGCAGGAGCTGCGATGGCTTGCGGTCACCTAGCTCTTCGTGCTGAAGGAGTTGACGCACTTTCTTGTCTTCTGAAGGTGAAAGCCGTCGGATCAGTTCCCTCTTCAGGTGCAAATAGCAGTCGTCAGCCGGATGACTTGTGAGTATGTCGCGGAGCTCAGTTGCGTAGCAAGAGTCGAGGTGGGCGACGACGTACTCGTAGCGCGTCCGGTCCTGGATGATACGTGCCAGGGAAAACTGCGCCTCGGCTTGAGCGAACCACATCTCAGGTGACTCTGGCCAAAATGGTGGGAGCTTGACGGCGGCGGGACAGGCATCCGTGTGGGCGGCGGCCGCAGCAGGGGTAGCAGCTTTGTTGGAAACGACCGCTGGAGCTTTGGGGGGCGTAGCCCAAGCAGGGCTGTGCAGAATCGTCAGGCGAGTGCGGTTCCTTTTGGATGCGTTGCTGCTCTTGGTTCTGGATCACCTGTTGCTGGACCTGCAGTTGCTGTTGCTATTGCAACACAGGTTGTCTACGACCCACCATGCAAGCAAGGGATACAAATGAACAACGCGTTCTGACTCGTCAGTTTCAATAAAGCTCAGAACGGGTCCTGGTGCCAGTGAAAAGGTGCACTGGCCTATAAACCCTAGCTCCTAGAACGCAGCAAGCGCCTTGACACAAGTGCTTGCTTTGGTAAGCGTGTGTATGCTGCTGTCATGGGTGTAGGTCCAGGATTTGTCTTCTGCTCCTTCATGCTCTGGTAACTCTCACTACAGCTCTCCTCCATGGCTGCTTCTTGGACAGTCTGCAAAGTTCCACATCAAAAACAGGACACAAACCTTGTGTTAGAATATGTCTCTGCGTTGTGTATTTTGGCTAGACTTGTGAATTTTTTGATCCAGGCAGCTACTCAGGCCATTACCTGACGTAGCTTCGATTATCAAGAAAAAAACTGCCAGCTTTGCGCGGAACACACAACACAGTCACATTGAAAGCTGGAAGAGCAGCCTTTCTTGAGACCGTTGTAAACTCGTGGAGCAACTACTACAAATAACGTTTAGAAGTGCCTTCCACTGGGGCTAGTTGGTATGGAATTGGGAAATGAAACGATGTGGTGCATAGATGAAGAGAGATGAATGACACAAGAACACGAAATGGAAGGTCCTTGTCCATTTCGTGTTCTTGTGTCATTCGTCTCTGTTCATCTATGCAGCACATCGTTTCACTTCACAACTACTTCAACTACACTTGCATGACACCCTCTACACCATGAATCATCGTATTTTTTGTGACGTAGGGAAGCACCCACTACGCCATCATTCGTTATTCTGCAGAGCAGCAAGGTACCCACTACAGATCTGTAAGGCATTATGTGCACTTCGTTGACGCTGTGGCTGATGACGATGAATTATTGCTGAGCCCTTTGTAATGAACTGGAACTTTTAAATGACCCACTAGTTGCACAATTCGCATTGTGTGACGCTCGGTCATTATTCTACTCTTCTACCACGCTATACGTATTACACATGTTAATCTGATCCCTTCCTTGAGATGAAGCGTGCATAGTGTGTTTCTGTGAAGAAGTATCATGCATCAGCGTGGCTCTCTGATAGAACAACGCAGAGGGCCTGGGTTCGAATCTCATTCTATCCTGCATATTTCATTTTTCATTTCATGCAGTAGCGGTTACGGACACTGGCGGTGCAGAAAACTACGGCACTGTTACCTCATAACAACTTTCGTTGTAAAACTGACTGATTAGCGTGTGCCGTCAAACCAAAGGGGCATTACACATTTTCACAAAGAAACTTACCATAAGTCGCGCTCTCTTTGACTGGGCAGACGACTTCATTTCCTATTTTGGACTTCAGCAGCTTCCGTTTGAACAAAGGCTCGCCATCACTGCCACAAGCTTGCTGACGGGTACTATTTGCATTGTGGTGCAGGACTGCAAGCTTGGCTCTGCAGAGTGGAGCGAAGCGATAAGACATTTAGGTGCAAGCAGTCTTCAAAGAATTAATGTAAACTGAGCTTGACCTAGCAGACATCAAAGCTGGTGAATACGCAACGGACTTCGGGGCGAAACGGATCATCAAGGAGTGGAAAGCCTCCAAACATGATGCCTGTGCATCCGAGGACAGTTGCTCAATGTCTTTAAGTAGGCGAGCGTTCAGAACTGTCCCACAAAGCTCCTTGTAAACTTCACTCCGCGCAAAAGGTAAGATGCACGATATACAGAAACTGTGTGCAGCTACATATTGCTACATCAGCAAACGCTGCTTCACATTTATAAAATTTGTTGCAGAATCCGCTAAGAAAGAATTATGCACAACAAGAATCAATACACACCAGGATCAAGCCAGTCCTTGTGAGAAAGCTCTTCGTGCAGGCACCGATGATATGGCCCCTCATGGCCACTGTGGAGGTTTACAATATGACTTGTCAGGCCTGCAATATAATGTGACACAGCCTGAGTGAACAGTATGAAGTTCCCTTCTCATTAGAATGACGGTTCGCAGATCACTGCAGTCACTGATTACCCAACACGCAATCCTCTCCCTGCACATGAAAAGTTGCTGTGTTAGTGCTCAAACAGTCCTGCATTTTCCACATGAAATATTGCAGATTGCAAAAGTGATCATTGCTGACTCCTTCTAATAAAAATTTAGCTAGTTGGCAGCTGAACAAATGGTGTTACATCAAAATATACTTCTAAAGAAAGGACTCTGTGAAGATTCCAAAAAATTAAAAATTTTGAGGGCACTTTTTAATAAGTGGAATGTGATACTAGATCAAACAAAAAATCTCATTTCACATCTCACACGCATAATTTTAATTGACATCATAAGGGCCCATATTTAACTACTTTCTCAGTGCTTATTGGCTTGCTGAAAAAATATTTTTTCAGAAGTGGTTTTACATAAACACAGTTAAAGGGGCCATGACACCAAATTTTCGATCATAATCTGTGTTATGTGGGTTAATCCTCGAGCATTCACAAATGAGCTGGCGAAATTTTAGCGCATTTGGTCTAGCACTTAATTTACTATTAAATATTTTTACAAACGCGCGAGCTGCCGGAGAGTCGGGCCACACTGGCGCCCTCGCGAGCCTTGACATAACAAGCAGCTTGCTGTGCGAGCGTCTGCATTCCGGCTAACGATATTATTGCGTGGTCAGCTGCGCGTGAAATGGAAATATTTGACCTTTATTCTGCTTGGCACCAACATTTAACGAATTTCAGCGGCTGAACTTGTGGCAGAGGACGATGGCACCGCTCTTCGCTGCATGGGATGTCACAGGCGCCATGGCAAAACGGCGGTCACCGGCGGTGGGCGGGATTTAAAGCCGGCGCCTTCTAAGGCCTGTTTTACACTGAAATATTCTTTTACGGCCCACTTTTCATATCTGTATGGGCATAATGGACCCTTCTACCTCTAGTTTTCGCTGAAAACTATAAATTGGTGGGTGACCGTGTCCTGGCTCCTTTAATGTTTCAGCCATGAAACTTTTTACTCTCTGGTGTTTTGTTTTATTTTAAGCCACAAATAAAATTACACCATTTCAAGCAATTTTAAAAAAGCTGTAAAGGAAGCGGTCATAAAGTGGCTTCCTTTAATTCAGCCTTAAATTACGCATCAAGCCCTCCAGATAACAATAATAGCTCACTATGCACACTTGCCTTTTAGTTTGTGTTTTTCAGATGTGCGTTCGGAGAAAGAATTTTTAATACAAGATAAATTTGAAGGTCTCCATCCAATATCATTGTCAGTAATGAACTGCTGAACTGATGAGAGACACGTGATGCTGGTTATTTTTCTAGCACACACACCTGCACTCTGCCTCGTTGCCAAGTAAATGTGTGCAAGCCACCTGGCAGGCAGATAGCACATGTCATTATCAATGGGAGAGTTTTGCAGTGATACTTGGTGACTGACAGGCAGAGGAAGCTAGGGCACTATAAATATTGCTGAAAGCTCCCCTAGTTCACATTACATGTCACGAGCCACTTACTCTTCCACATGCTGATCCGAAAGAGCCCCATTACCCTCGGACATTGCAACACTGAAGTAGAGGTGGTTGCATATCGATTGAATCCATCCATTCAATATGGCACAACCAGTCCTCTTTGCAATGCCCTCAAGTTTTTTACCGCAGACTTGAAATACACAAAAGTGCATATACTGGATGATTTGGCATGATGATAGTTTGCTACGTTTAAGGCACCCTATACACTTCTTCACCAACTAGTGCCCGCTATAACAAAATTATGTGTCACATATTTATATGTAGGCTATGATAGTGAACAAGTCTTCGGCCTACTAACCTTTCACAACATGCCAGCTGTCCAGGCCATGCTTGGGGCCTGGCTCTTCCTCCCTGATGTATTTGCCAATGCCAGGGTGTCTGTCGGTGGTGACTGATGAGACCTCCAAGCCTTTAGACCGCACTTCGCGAAGGCATTGTACAAAGCCCATTTTCTCCATTTGCGGACTTGTTTTCACCTGTGGATCCTTCAAACAACAAAGAAGGGCAGTAAAGCTACAGGTAAAGCAATTAAACTAGACTTGTGCAACAGAGAAGAAATTCAACTCCGTTATCGGCGAAGCTTCTTAGCTGAACAGTAGCAAAACACATTTCTGTTGTTTCCAATTAAATCACACACCTGAATCCTTGCGCAAATAAGACTTTTCCATTTCAAAGTGTTTGCACATAATGCTTCAGCGAACATTTGAAGGAATTTTAACATCTGCAGTGAATAATCGACGCACGATGTATCGGAAAGAGTTCAGGTCAGAGTACTCAAAAGTACTTGAATACTCAAAAAGCTAATTGTTTCGCACATTTCATCGAAATGCACACTTCATGAGTCATGTGCTTTTTTTTCAGGAAACCACGAGATCTAGCATATTGTTTTCTGGTGGATTTATACTTGCATTTACAGGTCCTATGTAAAAAAAAAAACAAAAAAATAACATAACATTGAAAATGCCCAGTGAAAAAAAAAAAGAAAAAAAAAGAATCTGTATCACCTGGCCGACCTGCACTTCACTGAAGTTGAGGTACTTTCTTGCTGTCTGTGTCCAGCAAAGTGTAGAGGGCTGGGCGAAGATACCTTGAAATTGTATGGCGATATGATACAAGATGCTCAGGAAAGAAGTATTTGGGGATACATATACAAGATACTGCCGCAACATTTGTATCCGATACGATACTTGCCAATTGTATCTTAAGATACTTCGATACATTCGCAAGTTTGTTGTTATAGACCCCGATAATGTAGTAGCGAACACCTGTACGCAAAAAGGTACGCTTGAGAAAATTTTATTTCTGAAACGGTACGAATTTCATTTCATTTTAATGGAATGTCTGTTCATATCTCAAAACTTTTGTCCTTCATGGTCAAAGTACATTAGTTTGCTTCCGAAAGAACTTATTAGTTGTTTTAGCTGCTTAACAGGGCAGCTCTTTAGACACTTCGCTGACAGCGGTTCTTGCTTATCATTTCTGTAATTGATGGGAGTCGCTGCTGAGCTTCCCGACCAGCTAGCGGGTTGCTATCTAACCATACGAGCTTCTGTAGGAAGCCTTGGCACGATGGCGCAAATACCGGTGTGCAGTTTTACTTTGTCCATAAAATACCGTTTATGCAATACTGAATCACCGGTGTACAGCAGGAACAAAGCTGGCAGCGATAATTCCTGTGATGAATTCTGTATACGTAGGGCACGTAAAACTGCAATTACTTTTCCTATTATTCGTATCTGCAGGCGTAAAACGTTCGTTATCTATGTACTCAGTCACGCGCAATAATGTTTTTTTTTTCAGCGAGATAACATGTGCACCGCAGAAATGCCTGAGACCTATTGTATATTCACGTGCACTATGAAGGAAGCGGCAGTCACTCTGGCAGAGACGACTCTTTATGGGGCTAACTTGGGCCCAGAAAACTAAGTAACTCAAAGTACAAGCGAAGCGCGTTGTACTCTGATAGCGGCAATAATTGTCATCGGTATTCAGTAATTTGATCAGCGGCAGAACGCGTCGTGTTCTATACACGAGTGATCGCACCTTCCAGCGTTATCGCTGGTGCTCGCGTAAGCTCCCGAATGAACTACAGTACGCGCGTACTCTAGTTCACTCTAGTTCAAAACGTGAACCGGTCGGCTGGTGCCCTCCCGAGTGTATATTACAACGGGCTACGGCACGTCAGTGAAAACAAGCGTGACCCCCCGACTTGAGAAGGAGGAAGGAAGCAAACAGAAAGGGAGAAGGCAGGGAGGTTAACCAGAAAGACTTCCGGTTGGCTACCCTACACTGGGGGGATTAGGGATGTTGCTCCCTGGTGCCACTCAGTCACCCCTGAAGAAGGGTCGGAGTTGGATCCGAAACGTGGGGATTTTTCATTTTAAAGTAAAACTATGTTATTAATTTAATTGAATACGTTGGTTGGTGTCCCTTTCCCAATGCTACTTAAATCTAAGAACCCCCGCAGGGGCGTCTGCGCAAGCAGGCGTTTGGTGCGTAGCGACACCACGGACCCGAGCTAACGGGGGAGTTTCGACTCTCTCCCACGCTTAGCCATGCGTGGCTTCGCCGTGTCCGGGGAAAAGGGGATCCTGGGGGTTGAGCCGACGCCGGGTGTTTGGACCTTTAAGGCCCCCTGGTAGAGGCAACACACCCCTTTGGCCCCGGCTTCACGTAGACGGCACCCCTGGGCTGACCCACCCAGGGGAAATCGGCAGTCGCCTTTTCCTATCTCTCTCTCCCTACATCTTCGTCTTTCTCTCTCTTTTAATCTTTCCTGTCCTCTCCTCTCTTCAAATTACTTCCATTGTTCCTGGCGGCGAGGGTTAACCTGGTGTACAGTATCCAACCTTGGGTATGTTATAGCGGGTTATAGTAGCTTCGTACAGCTGGCGTCTGCGATACCTGCGGGTTTTGTAGCGTCCCCTAGTTGGGCTCGATGGTGGGCGGCTGGCCTCGCTACCGAAAACAAGAAACTCCTTATGGGTTCAACTTCTTTCCCAAACCTCCCCAATCGCCTTTCTTTCTAAAAGAGGGCGCACCGAAGAAAACTTTCAGTTTAATGCAAAGAACCTTGATAACTTTCCACGTTTCCACATCATCCACACCGAATGTCCAGAAATAACAGCAAGAGCAGTGTCACCTTTTCTAGTTTCAAAGTGTCTTACAGACACTATTGGAGCCGGTTACAAAGCCACAAGAATGGCCAGTGGAGACATTCTCCTAGAACTTCCAGCACAAGGCCCAGTATGACAAGCTCAAATCTCTCACATCTTTCGGCAGCACTCCTATCACCGTAACAGCGCACCGTTCCTTGAACACAGTCCGTGGTGTGGTTTCCGACAGTGACCTTCTAAATCTCACCGAGAGTGAGCTCCTTGACGGATTTAAAGACCAGAATGTTGTCCAAGTGCAGAAAATTAAAATAAGGCGCAACGACCAGGAAATACCCACAAAGCATTTAATCCTCACCTTTGGCACTGCCACACTCCCAGAGCATATCCAAGCAGGATACATAAAGATGCGCGTCCGACCTTACATACCTAATCCTCGCAGGTGCTTCAAGTGTCAGAAGTTTGGTCACAGCTCTCAGAGCTGCCGCGGCCGAATGTCATGTGCAAAATGTGGTGCTCAAGAACATGCAGTCGAGGATTGCAACTCTGACCCGCACTGTTCGAACTGCGACGGAGATCACCCTGCGTATTCGCGCTCTTGCCCTGCGTGGAAAAGAGAGAAGGATATTATAGCACTGAAGGTTAAAGAAAACATCTCTTTTAATGAAGCTCGGAAACGGTTTTCATTTGTCAAACCATCTTATGCCGATGCGGCGCGCGCGGGGGTGACGCCGTAACGGCCTTTTGCAGCTGCGCGGTTCACGCAGAGTGGTCCGCGGGCAACTTCTGCCCCCGCACAATCATCCACACCTACAGCGGAAGCAGCCCGTGCTGCTCCGCTGCCAAAGAGCATGCAGGCCTCCGGGTCCTCACTCCCCGGGCCATCTGCTCAGGCAGAGAGCCCTAAGACTCGCACACCCGTACGCGTAAACCGCGATCGGGCATCCAGCGTCTCTGCCGAGGCGATGGACACAACGCAAAGCCTATCGGCGCCTCAGGCGCCGAAGGAACGGCGTGGCTCAATGGAGCGCGCCAAAAAAGAAAAGCCCCGTATTAGGGGCCCCGAAACGGCTGACTAAGCTAAGGTCGTCTATTTAGACGCACAGCACAAAAACACACTCAAAATGGCTACACAAATAATACACTGGAATGTTAGGGGTCTTCTCCATAATCTCGATGACGTCATAGAACTCTTACAGAAATACAATCCCAAGGTGCTGTGCGTCCAAGAGACACATCTGAAGTCATCACAAACGAACTTTCTGCGTCAGTACGTTATGTTCCGCAAGGACCGGGATGATGCCACGGCTTCGTCCGGTGGTGTAGCTATTATTGTAAACAAATCTGTGCCTTGCCAACCTCTTAGTCTCCAGACGGTACTCGAAGCAGTGTCTGTCCGCGTCATTCTGTTTGACAAATTAGTCACTGTGTGCTCAGTATATATACCACCAAACTATAAACTTAACCGCACAGATTTCCATCAGCTCATTGATCAGCTCCCGGCACCCTACATTGTTGTTGGTGATTTTAATGCTCACAACACTCTGTGGGGGGGACACCCGCTGTGATGCGAGAGGCCGACTAGTAGAACAATTTCTGCTGGGTTCCGGAGCATGCCTTTTTAATAAAAAAGAGCCTACCTATTACAACGTCCATCGTAACTCATATTCATCGATAGATTTGGCGCTTGGCTCTCCTTCTCTTTTCGCCGAGTTAGAATGGAATGTGATCAAGAATCCGTACGGCAGTGACCACTTCCCTGCTGCGTTAAACTTGACAACACCACATGACTTTGCCCCTCATATTCCCAAATGGAAAATAGCGTCCGCTGACTGGGATAAATATAAAGAATCAACACATTTATCTTGTGATTTTATAACTAATCATAACATCGATGGCGCAGTAGCATTTTTCAGTGCTTTTATTCTTGATGCTGCTGAAAAGTGTATACCGCAAACAAATGGTCACTCGGGTCGAAGACGTGTTCCCTGGTGGAACGAGGACTGTAGGGATGCGCGTAAGAAACAAAATAAAGCCTGGGGTATTCTGCGCCGATATCCCAATGCAGAAAACCTCGTGGAATTTAAAAAAGTGAAATCACTGGGTAGGCGAACACGACGTCAGGCAAGAAGAGAGAGTTGGGTGAAGTTCCTTTCCGGCATTAACTCCTACACCCAAGAAAGGAAAGTCTGGAGTGGCCTCAGAAGTCTTAAGGGGCAGGAAACTCATCCCTTGCCTTTGGTGAGTCAAGGAGACACACTGGAGGACCAGGCCAACACCCTTGGCGAGCACTTTGAGCGGGTCTCCAGCTCCGCGCACTACTCAAAATCTTTCCTAAAATATCAAGAAATGACAGAACGCAAAACGCTCGAGTGTAAGTCTAGGACAAACGAGCAATACAACACTCCATTTAATATTGCCGAGCTTAGGGCGGCCTTGAACTCATGCCAGAGCACAGCACCGGGACCCGACAGAATTATGTATGATATGCTCAAGCACCTTCACAATGACACATAAAGCGCTTTACTTGCCCTGTATAACACTATCTGGGCTGCCGGGTACCTGCCGTCCACGTGGAAGGAGGCCATTGTTATCCCTATTCTAAAGGAGGGCAAGGACCCCTCTTCAGTTACCAGCTACCGTCCAATAGCCCTTACAAGCTGCCTGTGTAAGGTGTTCGAGAAAATGATAAACAGAAGACTATCGCATTTTCTAGAAACCAACAAACTTCTTGATCCTTATCAATGTGGTTTCAGAGAGGGCCGGTCCACTACTGACCACCTTGTACGCGTCGAAGCATACATCCGCGACGCGTTTATCCACAAGCAATACTGTCTGTGCGTGTTCCTCGACATGGAAAAGGCATATGACACCACATGGCGTTACGGCATCCTCAGAGATCTGTCAGACATGGGTATCCATGGTAATATGCTGAAGATCATAAAAAGCTGCTTATCCGAACGAACATTCGGTGTCCGTATTGGGAATGTCTTGTCCAGGCCATTTACTCAGGAAACGGGGGTACCGCAAGGTGGTGTACTTAGCTGTACCCTTTTTATTGTTAAAATGAATTCTTTACGCTCATCGATCCCAAATACCATGTTTTACTCTGTATATGTTGACGATGTGCTAATAGGGTTCAAATCGTGCAACTTCGCAATTTGTGAGAGACAAGTGCAGCTTGGCCTGAACAGGGTGTCGAAATGGGCGATCGAAAATGGATTTAACCTGAATCCGCTTAAAAGCCAATGTGTCCTATTTTCAAGAAAACGAGGACTTGTCCCTGTCCCTAATGTCGAACTGCACAAGCAGCTTGTACCTGTAAGCACAGAACATAAGTTCCTAGGCATTATTCTTGATGCAAAGTTGACATTCATTTCCCACATTAAATACCTCAAAGGCAAGTGCCTCAAAACAATGAACATTATGAAAATCTTGTCGCACACAACGTGGGGCAGTGACAGAAAATGCCTATTAAACCTGTACAGAAGCCTCGTACAAACACGCCTAGACTACGGTGCTGCGGTATACGACTCTGCTACACAAAGTGCCCTGAAGATTTTAGATCCTGTACATCACTTGGGTATCCGTATTTCCACAGGTGCATTCAGGACCAGTCCTGTACCGAGCCTTTACGTAGAATCCAATGTATGGTCACTGCACTTGCAGAGATCGTACACTAGCTTTATGTATTTTCTGAAAGTAAATTCAAACAGTGAGCATCCTTGCTACTCAACCGTTAACGATACCTCAGGTGCAACTCTGTTTCGAAATAGACCTTCACTAAGAGAATATTTCTCACTTCGTGTGAGGAAACTCAGCCAGGAAATGGGCATACCACTTTTGCAATATCAACTAATGGCTCCAGAAACATCACTGCCGCCCTGGCAGTGGCAGATCGTGGATTGTGACACATCATTTGTTGAAGTAACTAAGCATGCCCCAGACATCCACATTCGAGCACATTTCTTAGAACTTCAGACTAAGTACTCCTGCCCGGAATTTTACACGGATGCATCAAGGTCACATGCCGGCGTTTCTTATGGAGTCGTGGGACCATCGTTTTTAGAATCTGATGTACTTCATAGATACACAAGCATTTTCACTGCAGAAGCCTATGCAGTAATGTCGGCTGTGCAGCATATTATGAAAACAAACCTCCGAAGGGCAGTTATATTTACAGACTCCCTTAGTGTTGTAAGGTCATTACTATCATTCAGGAAACACAAGAACCCTGTACTACATCAGCTTTACTCATTCCTTTGTGCACTGTACAGGGGCGACCAGCATGTCACGATATGCTGGGTGCCAGGCCACAGAGGTATTGAGGGTAATGTCCTGGCTGACGAAATTGCGAAATCGACTGCTACAAAACCCTGTAATCCCACCGCAGCTATCCCTGCTATTGACCTGAGACCTTCCATCAGAAAACAACTGAGACACCACTGGCAAAGGTCGTGGGACACCCAAACTTCCATTAAACTACATCTGATTAAACCTCACCTAGGGACATCTACACCGGCAACAAAATCACGACGAATTGACGTCCTGTTATGCAGGCTGAGGATAGGGCACACATTTGGTACCCATAATTTTTTGCTAACTGGTAGTGAACCTCCTTTATGTGGTAATTGCGGTGAAATACTGACCGTCCTCCACGTTCTTCTGGAGTGTCGGCAGATCGAGGCTCTAAGAAAAAAGCATTTTCCTGTAGCTTACAGTCAGCACATACCTCTACACCCAGCAATGTTTCTTGGCACAGAGCCTCTCTTTAACACGGAGTCCCTTCTAAGCTTCCTCAATGACACCCGTTCCTTGCAAGTGATCGGTCCTAGAACCTCGTAGCACTGCCTCGCTCTTGAGGCTACTGTTACGAGTCTAACATCTGTATAGCACATGCCTCTCCACCCTTGTGTGCAAGGGCTTTGATGAGGCAATTGTGCTCGCTTACAGACCTGTGCTTTAGTCCATCACCCCCTTCAAAAGCAATCCAACTGTACATAGCACATTCCATCAGTCATTGCGATAATTTTATTTGATATAAGTATTTTTACGAAATGCTTTGCGATTGGTTTTTAGGCCACTATACAGCCATACTTCATCTACCATGGCGCTCTTTGGCCAAGCCTGGCCCTTGCGCCATTAAAATCCATACATCATCATCAAATCTAAGAACGTGCGCCGATAACATTTCGCCTCCATCGAAATGCGGCCGCCGCGGTAGGATTTGCGCGTAATCTTAACAGAACATCCGAGACAATCTGAAAGATTCCTGAAACATTGCGGAGCGGTTTGCACCGAGCGTTGATAACAGTTTATTCTTGTTCAGACTCGATTACACGAAAATAAAAAAAAGAAAGTAAGAGCGTTTGGGTGTAGTTGCACAAATCGTCGCAGGACAACGCCGTTATTCATGCCATGGTCGCCGATAGCTTCGATTACATGGCAATGAGTGAGAAAAAAAAATATAGGGAGGACTAAAAAAGGAAAAATAAAGTATAACTAAAATAGAATAGCCGTTCCGTATGAAACATTCATAGTGAAGAAGTATAAAAACATGATACAAGCGGCACTCCTAATAGATATGACAATTAAGCATGAAGTATCGCCAACTTACCTGTTAAGGATAGACAATAAAAAAACTCACTGCCTCTGAAAAATTGTCTGAAATGGCTTGTTGGGGCGCTCATGAGAAAAGCGGACCATTTGTTATAAGATCTTTCAGGTGGCTCCTAATTATTTCCATTATTATAATGCAAACTCAATTTCGTGAGCGAACGAAGAATAAAACAGCGCTAAAGACGGGACGAGAAGAAGACACAGACACGGCGCTTCTCGTCCCGTCTTTAACGCTCTTTTATTCTTCGTTCACTATGCAGCAACCGGCCCATTCAAGAACACTGATAAAGTTCAATTTCTCAATTTTACCAAGCAGTAAGCAGAATGTTTGGTACTGTATACTCAAGGCACGCCCTTATAATGACGCATTTGTTTGTCAAATCGCCTTGGCAGAAGAATAAACTCAAGTTAATATCAATGTGTAAACAGTAGCAGAATTAAAGCAGGCAGTTGAAACAGAGAGCATACTTTGGCTTTACTTTAGAAAAAACATATTGCAGTCATAATGTGATGTCTGGGATGCAAGAGAAGAACAACTAAGAAAGCACTTCTGCTAACAATCATATTAGGATTGCAAGAGTTCTTTGAATAGAAATAGCAGGAAGAAAGCGATATCGCACGTCAAGATATCGTCTGATGGGTAAACGCTTGTTCTATTAGGTCTAGCATTGGTAGCGGCAGTGCTATGATTAGAATCTTATTTCCGCATAAGTCAATCCCGTGTGACTCAAACTTACATCCACAAGATCCTTCAAATCGCTTATGTGATGCGTGAAAGCCACGGGATGCAAAGCAACCTCGTGCATCAGATTTCGTAAAGAAGTACCACACAGGAGAGTGGCATCAGAATTTGTGCGATCATTGCCACACGCATTGTGATACGCGGCGCTGGTAAGTGGCTAGGGGCATGGCACTGACACAACAAAACACAACAAAAAAAGCAAAAAAAATCGAGAAAAGAAAAAGCACATGGTCAAGTGCACGATCGTCCACGTTCGCGCACTTGTTTTTGTGGAGACTGAGCGAGCGCTGTCATGTTACTCTGCCTCACCAAAAGGGACGCGCTCACCTCATGGCCTGCCCTCACTGGCGGACTCTGTTGGAAAGTTTTTTATTCAGGAGGGTTAGTGGCAACAGTACCAGCTTGAGAAGCGGATTTCAGTCAGCGATTATTGTTTCGCATGCTAGTGTTGCGATAGCAGTATCTTGTATCTTAAGACACACGATACATTACTGAGTGCATTGGAAATACAGATACAGATACTCGTCTTGCGAGACGTATCGCGATACAGATACAAGATATCTTAAGACTATCTAAGATAGTATCGAAAATGCATCTATCTTCGATACTGCCCAGTCCTGCTGTAGAAGCCTATGTTGCATTACCTTCGTTATGGCCGGCACAAGGCAACCCTTTTGGTAGATGTTATACGCTGATGCATTGAACACTTCAATGTTCACTGAAGCCAGCAACCGCAAAACTTTGATCGCACTGGCACCACTGAACAAAATGGCCCCAGCTAGCAGCACATTACCCGCTGCCATGCCATTTGTATTGGGTTGGCTGGACCAAGCTTTCTCATGGCCTAGAACGCATGTGGCCTTCACGGTCAGGGAGGTTTCTTTAGTGCGTTTTATTATAGCGCAGCTGTCTCCACACTGACCACGAACACTGAGAAGCTTCCAAATACGATGTATTTCCTTTCTTGGTGCAGCGCTGTTCCGTCCCTGCGAAAAGAATATCGTGTTACTATAGTTCACAGTACTATAACAAATGTGTCGAACATACGTGCTGTCATCTGACAATGGATGGTAGCTGGTGCCGTTGGCGTCATTCAAAGGTGTTGTACGGCCACTGCCAGGGGTAGCAGGATCAGAAGCCATGGAACGATCAGCGTCAGCCCTTTTTAAAGGCGTTGACACAGATGGAAGGGCGAACAGTAGCACAGGACGACTGGTGTTGCCCGTGCGACTACACAGTGAGCAATCCGCACAGAAAACATTCCTGTCTGTCTGAGTACTGCTGCTCCTCGTGTTGGTCTGGCACTGCGTCCCTAAGGCAGAAGACCGATACTCATACAATAGTATTTTACACATAGGTAAAATAATATTGCATGGAATCCAAACAGACAGATAATGCGAAAGAAGTCCAAAAACACAAAGAAAAGCAAAGTAAATGTCAGTCATGAAGTATGCATACTAAAAACTAATGCCACCTCTTTGTCCTTTCAGATAGTACCTGTGCTGTTGGCCCTACTTATTTCCAAATTTTGCTTCAAAACATAAAGCACAGACCAGGCCCCTTTTTATGACACATGCTTAGTTGAGGGAGCTGGTGCAAGCCCATAAAGAAAAATCCGTAGAAATGCAACCAGAGTAAGCGAAGGCAATTGCATTACAAAGCAAAAAAAGCCATGATAGAGTCTGTTCAGACAAGCCATGCCGTGAAGAAGAAAAAATGTGTGCCATCTCATGCATTGCATAAAAGTGCAACTGCTCAGCAAGTTTTAAGCAAGCTCGATGTGCAGTCATGCTGCAGCTGGCACAAGTTGTCCAGTGACAGCATAGGATAATGCAATAAAGTTTCACTGCAAATGAGTTCTGCAGAATCCCGCAAGGTGGCGGAAGCATTAAGAAAGATAAATTAGACAACCACCTGTTTGTAGCACGAAGCCACAAGGAAATCCATACGGATTTCTCAGAAAGAACAGCTGCTTAGTTGCCGAAAAATTTGCCCTGGTCCGGGGTTCGAACCCGGGACCAATGCTTTCCGGCGCGGTCGCTCTATCAATTGAGCTAACCAGGAAGCCAGCAATTGTCAGCGCGAGGGTGAATTCATCGACAACTCGAACCTCATGGACACAAGTAATGCAAATGAGCTCTGCGGAATCCCACAAGGTGGCAGAAGGATCAAGAAAGAGAAAACAGACAACCACCCGTTTGTAGCACGAAGTCACAAGGAAATGCGTCCGGATGGTTGTCTATTTTCTCGTTCTTAAGGTTTCACTGGCGGGAAAAAGTGCCGTCCAGATGCAGGTTTATTATCTCAAACTTTCAAGTCAGTGCCTTTTCAGTGCACAGTTGTGTCCGAGTTAATAAAACGGCTGTGCTTCAAGCAGAATTAGTGTTCCGGCTGTCAGGAAAATTTAAGATTAAAAAGTTTATAAGAACAGCTTATATCTTATATGGAGGTAGCTGTACTACAACGAAAACACTGAAGACATGGTCAAGAAGTTCTGGTAACAGACTGTTTTGGTTAGGAAAAAAGGCAGGCTCCTCGAGTGCCAAACTTAATGCACTAACATGCTTAGTTACGGCATTAAATATGAAACAAATTGTACCTACTGAACGGTATCTTGGAGTGGGCTTACAGGCAGAATACGAGCCGTCTTTTGACGCATAGTTGTGGTCGTCATGTTCCATCTAAAAAAGAATTGCAAGAACAGTATGCTGAGTGTGCTGCTAATTCATACTTTGAAACACAGCATGAAACTAAAAGGACGAAAAAAAAAGACAAGGAACAAGTGCTGTATTATAACCACAGAATGTTTCAACAAAGCACAAATTCGATAAAATGCACTAGTGATAACATAAATGATATTGAAAACTTTTAAAATTAGCAGCAAGGTACTTCCAGCATATGATACATGGCAGACGGCCATGGGACAGATACACAACCTGCTACCTGATTAGGGTAAGCCTCCACTATCACGAGCCCTCAATTCCTGTACGTTGACATTACCTTGGACTGGCACCTGACGAGGGCGATAGTTCCTCACACCCTTCGCTCTGCTGCCTTCAAGGTACTTACAGCTGCTCGCGCCGATGGTGTATCAACTACCATAGCAAGGAATGTTTTACAGCGAAAGCTGTTATGAGATCACAACAAGGGCCGTTTTTGCGCCGTAGTTGTCCGCCGCTGCCGCCGGTGTCCGTAACCACTATCGCTCGAAATAAGAAAAAACTAACTAAATAAAAATACCTATGACAGAACGGGAATCGAACCCGGGCCCTCTGCGTGGCAGCCCAGCACTCTATCAGTGAGCTACGCTGGTGCTTCCCCGCAGGAGCGTCTGCGCGAGCAGGCGTTTGGTGTGTGGCGACACCACGGACCCGACCCGAGGTCGAGGCCCCCCCCACCTCGACCTCCTCCCACGCCTCGCCGTGCGTGGCTCTGCCGTGTCCGGGGAAAAGGGGATCCTGGGGGTTGAGCTGACGCCGGGTGATTGGACCTTTAAGGCCCCCCGGCGGAGGCAACACACCCCTTTGGCCCCAGCTTCACGTAGACGGCACCCCCGGATTGACCCGCCCGGGAGAAATCGGCAGGCGCCTTTTCCTTTCCTTCTCTACCTACATATTCGTCTTTCGCTTTCGCTTTATATCTTTCCTGTCTACCCCTCTCTTCCGTTTACTTCCGATTTTTCCGGGCGGCAAGGGTTAACCTTGTGTAGTTACTCAACCTTGAGTAGTTATATTTGGTTATAGCGGCAATATACGGCTGGCGTCTGCAGCCTTATACATTTAAGTACTGCAGCGTCCCCAAGTTGGACTCCATGGTGGGTGGCCGCCATTGCTGCCGAAATAAACAAAACTATGATGGGAACACCTTCATTTCCATGACTACTGGATCGTCTCCCTCACAAAAGGGTACGCACCGAAGAACTCGCATGTTTCAACCGCCCCGGCCTATCGTTTCCAAAGTTCCATGTCATTCACAGCGAAACCCCAGAAAAACAAGCCAGATAAATTTCACCATTTGTTGTGTCAAAGTCACTGACCGAAGTCTTCGGACCAGGCTACAAGGTAACTAAGATGGCTAGCGGCGACGTTCTGCTTGAACTACCTCAGAAACACCACTTTGAAAAGCATGGTAACCTAACAACATTTGGTAGCATTCCAATATCTGTTTTGCCTCACCGATCCATGAATACCTCACGCGGAGTTGTCTCAGAAGCAGACCTCCTTGACTTGTCCGAACAAGAACTGCTAGAAGGGTGGAAAGACCAAAATGTCAGTGATGTAAAACGAATCATCATCAGACGCGACAATAAAGAAATACCTACAAAGCACCTCATATTAACATTTGCATCCAGTGTACTGCCTTCAGAATAAGAAACAGGTTACATCAAACTCACCGTCCGCCCATACATTCCGAACCCTAGACGATGTTACAAATGTCAACGATTTGGCCACGGCTCGCAGAGCTGCCGTGGTCAGGAAACTTGCGCAAGATGCGGAGGCCAAGGCCACCCTTCTGACAACTGTTCTAGCACACCACACTGTATCAACTGTGACGGTGATCACGCAGGCTATTCACGTTCCTGTCCAAACTGGAAAAAAGAAAAGGACATCATCACTCTCAAAGTAAACGAAAACATTTCGTTTAAGGAAGCGCGTAAAAGGTGCGCACCTTTCTACAACACACCCTACGCTGATGCGGCGCCGGGGGGCAACGTCGCACCGGCCTCCGCCACAACTTCGGCCCGTGCAGAGCGAGTCGTCGGCTGTGGCACCTGCCCCCCAAGGCGGCAGTAGTTAAGTCTACTCCGCCGACTCGCGAACAGGGACTGGCGACTCCAGGGTCGTCGGATCCCAAGGCCTCGTCTCACCAGGCGAGGCCCGAAACCCGAAACACCGGCCCGCACCTGCGGGCATCCAGTGCCTCCCAGGAGGCAATGGAGTTAGATATATGCGGGTTAGACTCTAGAAGCTCGAAAAAAGATGTCGAGCTTAAGCAATTTTGAGGAACATTGCCCGGTATGCAGTTTACCTTACTTGTAGTGTGCGTATCATGAATATTTCCAGGAACGTGCTTGTGTATATTTGTTCTGCGCTTTTGAATAAAACTTCTGTTGTGAGTTCTTGCTTGTCTTCATGTGGTCAAAAAAGTCTTCGTCTTCTTTGTTGCGCCGTCTTCTGAAGCAATGTATCCGTACGAAGTCGCCGAACTGTCAGTCCTATTTTACAGGTTTGAAAGTAAGTTTTTTTTTTAACACGAAAGTGTTTTATGCCGGGGTCCACCAAGATTTTAATGACGTATTTCCGTCAGGGAAATGACGTCGAAAAAATACACATCATCAGAAGACAAAGAAAAGAAGTTCCATCAACGGGATTCGAACCTACGACCTCTTGGTCCACCACATGCAATGCCGGGCACGCTATCCACTGCGCCACGGCCACATACCCTGCACGCTTTAAAAACAAGCCTTTTATATCTACCACTGTCCTGTCACAGTGATCTTGCTGAAGTGAAGAATGCATTATGACCGTGAAATGCACGATTAGTTCCTTCAAAGCGTTGTTTCTACGCGTCCATCCCATTCGGCAAGTTTCGAATAGGAAAAGCGCAATTTCGTCGACGCATTAACATACTGCCAGGTGGCGACCCTACCCCTAGCGTCTTCCTCTATCATAGCATCCGTCCATACCGAAAATAGCCCTGCGACGCGCGAGTGCTTTGCGTGGCTAGCGTGGCCGTAACACTGCGTTTCTAGCTCGCCCCGTGAAACATCGCAGCCTGCCCACGGGGAAGACACGACGCGCGTTGCGTTTCCCTCTGATCGGGTAGGGTTGTTCAATAACTCGAATATGCCTCGAGTAGGCGACCTTAGCCCAAGTTCGGCGTCCAATCAACGACGCTCTTCTGGCTGTCACACCGCTTTCTCCGACTTCGCTTCACTGTTCAGCAACCGCAAGCATCCATGACAACAAGGGTTTGTTTAATCATTGATCATGGACGCTAGTCGTCGGGATACAGATGTACCACCAAGCGTCAACGTGGATGCATCCACGTGAAACCGCGCTATGACTGTCAAACACCAATAGACGTTGCGCAAACTCTCGTATATCAATGTACAGTAAACATTCAACTACTTCTGTAAGGACACGTTTCACTTTCGTGTTATACCGATTCCTATGACGGAGGGATCAACCATGATTTTTTTTGCCCGTACAAAGTTGTGGGCTCTTAGATCTCGATACTTGCGTAAATTTACATTTAGTAATGTTGAATACTATCATGCAGGCCTTGCAGCGCGAACAGACCGAGTTAAGCTCGTTGTGTGCGTCAGCCTCTTTCTCGTGTCCCGTGCTTTTGCTGGTTTCCTTCAAGTATGTTAGAGAATTTTACAGGGTATGCGAGAAGTTAGGCTGCGGTTAGGCGGCAAATGTTGTCACCTGATTTATTGAATGCAATTATCTTCTTCCGAATTTTCCACTATTATGGAAGAGAAGCAGTGTGTAGAGAGTGTGTGAGTAAATGGGTGCTTCTCCGAAATTTTGATCTGATATTGCTCGTTTCGTTGCAACAGCTGGCCGCGTTTGACGGAACGAGTAAGACGCCTCCTCATCCTCACAAGCCTAGGCTATGGAAATGATGTCACACGCTGCACAACCTCGCGACAGCTGCGCTCCTTGACAGTTTAGTGTTCTGCTCGAGATAATATACATAGTTCGTCAATCTGCAGAGATTAGCAGCGATTCTTCAAGTGGATATGAATTTGCTCCATAATGAGCCTCCATTCTTACGTTCGCGTCGATGAGGTCTGATGTTAAACTTAATCCATCTATTTTTAATTACTTTTCAAATGTTCACCCCGACTCATTTTAAACTGTGTGCTGCCATGACAGAAGCCATTTCGCTGAATGTGCGGAACTATCTAGTCTTTTGTATTTGACAACATGTGCGGAAACAAACACCTGTCGAAACACTCGGTGTAGAGAATACTAGAACTCCGCTTCATGCGCACAACTAAGCCGCAAAACGAATAGTGACGGGTAAAGATCGCTTTGACGGTGCTTTGGCGTTCACTCAATAAGTGTGATGAGCTTCAACGATTTCAAAGGGTGTAAACAACAAACAAGTACTTCGTTCGCAATGTCGCCTTCACGCACACACATTAAGAATGAGCGCTACGGCTGGAATAAGTGCCCCACTATGTAAGCAATGACCATGCTTTCCGAATGCTAATTTCTGATTCAGGTATAGCGTGCACTGCTTCCTTCCAATATATCGACGCCGCAACTTGCATATGCTTAAGCGATCCTCTAGGAAAGTGAACGCGCTTTTCTCTGTCGCTCGAGCGTAGATGCGGAGAATGATGAGCGTAAACAGCACGAAGGAACCGAATACGTTCGTTAATATGTGCGTGACAACCAACTTTTTTCGGCCTTTGGTTGAGTTTCGTGCTTCACCTTTTCTTTTTATGCTATGGAAAAAGTTCTTCAGCGCGGTTCAATGTATGCACAACGCAATTATGCATTTGTAACCTGCATAATTTAAGAATGGCTATTATACATTCAACACTTGATATTCATGTCCATCGACGTGGTAAGCGAAAAACTTCAAGCATACTTTTCTACATGTGATAAAGCAAACAAGGAGTCTCACACTTTGCAGTGCATGCTAAACATAAGGCGCGACGCTAATTCACGAACAGATTGATGAACTCCATCTATTTTTTTATTGATCGGCAGTAGCACCTCGAATGATCGAAAGGTTCGTTGCGCCCATAAGCAAGAAAGTTTAAAAAGGATTACGTGCCGGTGTGTATGAAGAACCGCGCATCCAGTGCTGTAGAAGTTTACGTGCAGAAACCTACGACGTCTCAGACTTCCGTAGTGAAATCCATGTCCGCATCATGGGAATAGAAGGCACAGTGCGAGCCTGGGCACTGGTTTGCTCCGTGTACTGAGAAACCGAAGGCACCTTTTAAAGTTCGGGAGGCGTAAAATACAGGTAAGTCGCCTGTGCCACATTTCTTGATACTTCATGTGCGAAAGCGGGTGTGTGTGTTTTTTGCGCGCTTATATATCGTTAGATAAAGGCCGCTGGCGAGTAACCGGCGTGCGTGCGAAAAAAAAAAAAAGACATTCGACAGTTATAGTATAGCGTTATCGTGATAGCGGGAGTTAAGGGAATAGCGTTACCGTGCCGCAAACGTTCGTTTCGGACAGCGCGTTATAGTTTAGCGGGATAGCATTTACGCACCCAAGCTGGCACGGTGGCGTCACCTATCGGAGGGTGAATGCATTAAAAAGAGTGAAAAGGAAAAAAAAAATCTGAGAATTCTCGCCTGTATCCCCGCGCGCATCAATATTAGTATTTTTATTTAGTAATAATAAAAGTAAATAAATATGAACCACGCATCAAAAATGCGATTTTTTATGTTGCAAAATTGTTTACACCGATCTTCTAGTTAGGCCTAGGGACGTTCGAAATGGGAAGCGATCTCAAAAAAATTACACCATCTTCCCAAAGGGAACCCTGATGGAATGCGAAGCAGCAGCGCTGCGCATGGGAGCGGTAGAGAGGGTGAAGCGAGAGAGAGGTGACACGTACAGACATGTTTCAACGCGTACGTTAGGCGCGCGTCAGGCGGCAGCTGCGGGCGCTCCGGTGAGCGCGCGGCAGGCGAGAGAGAGAGTGACGTCAGCGCGCACTGCGAGGGGAACGTGACGGCAACGCGCGGCTGCGGCGTGACCTACTTGGCACCGCTCCAACACCTGCGGCGAGGGGAGCGCGTTGCGGCGCGTTCGTACGCACGGAGGGACAGCGTTACACAGCCTAGTCAAATAGCTGCTTCGCATCTAATAGGCTAAATTTTCCGTAATACTCGGTCGTCGAAGCTACCTTGAAGGTAAGCGAAGCCATTTTGCACAGTCGTTAGCTACGAAAGAAGTGTATCCGTCCCCGCCAACGCTAAATTCAGTTCGAAGCGGGCGTCCAAAACCGCCGCCATGTTTTACGTACACTACGTAGACCACGCAAACACGGTAACGCTAAATCTGAAAAATAGCGTGCGTGCGGTACACGCTACGGGTCTTTTAGCGTACAGCGCATGCGCACTTCGATCCCGCTATTCCGCTAAGCCCGCTATCCCGCTAAGCCCGCTATACTATAACTGTCTCTTGTTATTTCCTCTTTCTAGATTTAAGTGTATAGTTCCTGCGGTGAACAATAATAATGTTGAATGCCATTCGCCGCACTTAAACATCGGCACTTTTTGACCTAGGCAGTTTCACACAATACTGACCCGAGCCCGTGAACTAAAACACGTTCTTTCTACTTACCGATAGGTTATGTTCGGCTGAGTAAAAGCCTTTATTTTATATTTTATTATTTTTAGTTTGGGGCGCCCTAGCCAGCTCGAGAACTATCTAGAACTGGCTCGAGAACTGCTTTCACATTAGCAAACAGGTGCTTTCACGTTACCTTTCTCACTAACAATCAAATGCTCTCGCATTAAGCAAATATGTGATTCTTGTGTCAGCGTGCCGTCGGTATTGCTGCATAATGATGCATTTCAACTGTTAGATTTAGATGGCCATTAGACGGCGTCGTAGGGAACGACATTTTAATCATTTTCAGTGGATTCGTCTCCGTACGCTGAGTTTCGAGCTCTGCAAGTGTTTTCAGTGCTGTCATATTGGGAAATCAATTGTTTTGTTTAGCTGTGTCCTACACTCTGCCCCCCACCTCCCCGAAGGGAATCGTGAGGAAATGCGAATGCATTTCTTGCGCCGACACCGACTTCTGCCATCGCCTTGAGAGGCGCCCAGCCAGCGAACGGTCGAGAGTTCTCCGCGGATGCCGCCGGACAACGCCGCCTGACATAGCCCGACTAAGAAATGCATTCGCATTAAAAAAAAAGAGTATGTGTGACTCTTTTTCGGAAAGTTCTGACTTGCGACGTATACGACACTCTTTGAAGATATAGATGCGCGAACTTTCTTGGTGGCTGAGTGTCACGGAATGCCACTTTTTCGACGCCTCGTCACGCCGATTAACGCGCGCCGCACCCACCCCGCTGACCAGCGTGCCGGCTTGGGTGTGAAAAGAGTTGTTTCTTAGAGCCGCGAAGAGCAGCAGAAGGGAGTGTGCTGCCGAGCGGGGATTTGTTCAGTACCGCGGCGACGGCAGGTATATTGAAGGCCGCAGTGTGCCCCGAACTTTCTGGCTGCAAAACGCTCGGCATAAGAATGGAGGCGAGATCCGTTCCCACGGTAGGAGCTGCCCGTGCACGAGCCGCCTACGCAGTCACCGTAAACGGGTTGTCTCTTTTGATTAATGGAGAACCCTCCCCTAATTAAAAAGGGGCGTCGTCAATATTTTGAGGGCGGACTTTGCGACAATGGAATGCGCATGATTGGACCCAGGTGGATGGTCCCCTTTTCCCCCCAGGAAGAGAGTGAGGGGACACGAAGGGGATTTAAGCGCAGGATATCGCCCTGCTAATCAGTCTAGCTGCTTGACAAGCATGGAGTAGAAGTAGATCAACGAGTATCTCTCCTAGAAGTTTTTAGTGTGTGCTTTGTATCGGCTGGCCACCTAAACTTAGCCGTTCGCCTAGTTGAGACACGTCTGCAACGTAGGTCATCGGGACTTCAATCTCAGGTTAGCTCAACCTGCCTGAGATCTCCTTCAAGCACTAACTCCCGGAAACATCGGCGTTGCAACTCGGACCCACCGACATCGCAGTCGTGCCAGAAATCTTCGGGACTTCTCGCTTCCGATCGTCGTGGACGCAACGCTGCCGGTCATCACACGTATGCCTTCACCTGTTTATACCATCGAACTTTCCCGCCTTTATTGTTTTTTCATTCCGTTGTTTGTTATAGCCGTTAATTGATTTTGTGTATTTTTGTACGCGTAATTATTGTTCGACTCTATTTGTATAGTGTTAGTTTACTTGCAGTGTTGTATTTAGAGTTCTCGTGCCGCAATAGCTCGAGTAAAGCTGTTGTTTGTTTTTGTCCAAACACGTCTCCGATCTCTTCACTGTTTCTAACTTGCGTACGGAAACGGACCAACCCGCTGTCATTCCCGTCGCCGACTTCGCGATGGCGACGCTTGAGTAACAGCAAAACTCGTAACACTGAGAGGCGGTGCGCTCTAGGAGAGTACCTTGAATATCTTGGGAAGTGTGTAAAGGACTCTTCCCAGAAAGGTCACATCATCACTTCTGAGAGAGTCAGACGACTCCTGCCGGTACCACTCCTAAGTGGGTCAAATGACGCACACCGAAGTGTCAAGCTAATCTAGAAATATTTCAGCTAGTGAACTGAACACCGACTGATTCACTCGTGCGCCTCTCGTGTCCGCGTATTATGGACCCGACGGTCTGCACCGGCTGAACTGGACGCAGATGCCGCTTGCCCTCCAGCGGAAGTTCAACACCCGTTGCCTCTGCTTCGTTTGTCCCCAAAGGACAGCTTGCTTCTGCATAAAAAAACCCGCCGGCGCTCCACGCGTGCACTCGTTCCTTCGCGTGGATCGGACCTTCCCGGCGGCTTAACTCGCCGAGAGGAGGTTGCGCTCAGGAGGATTCGCATGGGCGCCGCCCTTGACTCCTGCCACCCGGCTACATGGACATCCGGTGCACAGCCTCCCCCAACGACATACCCCTTCTGCGTTGCCCCAGCCACAGAGGCAACGCTCGATCTCCTACTGGGGACCTGTCCGGGCCTTCACAAGGCTCGCGCCCGCCACCTACGCGGCCTTCACTACCACCCCGGTCGACCACCTGGCTTAACGCGCTGGACGCACGGTCCTCTGCATCGACCACTCCTGGCCTTTATACAGGAAACTGAACTCTTTCTTTTTATTTAACTTATGCCGTAGGGCATACTGGCGCCAATAAAAAAAAAGAAAACATTTGCCTCCTCAAAGAGAGTGACTGCTAATGGACTTACAGTTTAACAGTTCGTCCACTTGCCGTTGCTCCCCAAAGGAAGCGATGTTCGTGGAAACGATGTTCAGGAAGGAAGCGATGTTCGAGTTAGTTCCCTGAAGGAAGGAGCCCCTATTCATGGCTTGCACGTGACGTCACCATTGCTGCGGTCCCACTGCAGCGGCCATATTTGCGAACACCCGCAGACAGAAGCCGCACGTACCAGCTGTACGAGTACAGTGTTCAGTACTACGGAGTCGCACTGCCACGGTCACTCTCCATTTCGCGAGCCGTTTCTTGGGCATCATGCCACCGGCCGGCACAAGGCAGCCGTTAAATGCGGTGTACTATTCAGAACTGATAGGGCAAGCGCGGTCTCGCTTTGAGGAAAGCGGTTGTGCGAAGGAGTAGATACCTACACACGTCGACCCGGAACGGACACGACTGCGAACATATCCGCCTTTCCAGAGGTGTCGCAAGAAGATATCCTGAACTATTTGGCTTTTCAGCCCTAACTTTGTTACTCTGGGCGAAATGAAGGCGTACAAGTCAATGGCATCGCACAACTACTTTACCAGAGGCTTGGTAAAGAGCCTGTGTGCAGAGGAGCTTCGCGACCGTAAAGTGATCGTGCTTGTAGAGGTAAGTTTAATTGGTCCATCAAATTGACCAAATTTAGTGGACATCAAATTATGGAATAGCGATCGATGTACAAACCCCGCTAAATCAACAAATGTACGAAAGCTACAGTGGTTGCTTTCATTATTTTATGGTTTATGAGATAGATGGCACCATTCATCTCCTCGCAGCTTTCTCGCTAGGCCTGCTTGCAATATTGCTGCATTTGTTCTCATTGTGTGTATCGGCAGCCTATCATAGCTTCACGTGACTTACCAGGCTTGCCTCGCCCGCTCATGGGAGTGAAAAGTCCTGGCTGCCCTCTTGGACTTTTCACTTGCGCAAGCGTTGGCTGTTGGCAAATACAATGCCGCAGTAGCTTTTAGGGGTAACAACGCTATAATTTTAGATTTCAGAGAAGCGAAAATCTTTCTCTCAATTTTCTAAAGTATCCAATTTAACGAAAGAATTCAAGCTTAGGCGTCACTTCGATAAATTGAATTTGAACTGCATTCATTTCCCACGACATGCCTCTTCGTTAACGAGTGTTTTCTTTTGAACACAGATTATGAAAATAGTGTTGTAGTAAACTTACTTTGTGTTGTTGAACCATGTGCCACTGTGATGATATTCGTTAAGCTGAACTTGATTTCTACATGGATTATGTTTCTCCTCAGTCGCGAATTTTTGTAAAAAACACAATAAATAACACATTAAAGTGGAGTCACAGTGTTCGAAAGTCTTTGTTTTATAGACGAACCGAGAACACACTTGCTGTGCAAAATGCGTTTTGTTCTTAGTGCGTGTATTTCTACTGGTATACTGCAATCTTACATAAATCCAAGAAGGTGGGATTATTTACAGACAATACAGTTTACACTCGACCTAACGAAAGCCGATTCTATGTACTTACCGAGGTGGCGAATAAATTTCCATTCTCCGGCAAATACCCATAGGTTGACCTCAACCTGATTTAACAAACTAAATCGGTAAAAAAAACTTAGTTAAACGAGGTGTTTCCTGAAATAACACAGTGAAGTTGCGGTGATTTTTTTTTTAAATTTTGACCGCGAAGGGTTTTCTTCGAGCCGTGCTACAACGCTATCGAATTAGAACATTTACGCGCCCTAGTTACGGCCCTCGATTTACTTTGACGAGGCTGCACGCTGTACCCATGCATGGCACAACGGACCCGGCAGTCATCAGTGCTGTTACGTGCCGGATTGTGCTGGATGCGGCGGTGGTTGCTTTCGTTATTTCGCGATTTACGTATGCGACAGATAGCACTGATCATCGCCTTGCATCTTTCTTGCTCGGCCTGCAAGCACAATTACTGCTTTTTTTTCTGCACGATATCACACATCGGTAGCCTGTCATAGCTTCATATGGCTGTATACGTGGCCTGCATCGCCCGGACATGGTGTCGTCTATATCAGGGCCGCCCCTTGCAGGATTTACAGATGCGCAGGCGCGGGTTGTCGTCAAAAACAATGCCGTGGTAGCTTTTGGATGTTGGTGCGTTGCAATTTATATTTTGTAGGAAAGAAGAATCGCTTTCTCTATTTAATGAAATAATTCGGGCATAGTCATTACTTCGGTAAATCGAGTTTCAACTGTACACATTTTTCGCTGTCCGAATATATCCGCACAAAATTACTACCATATAAAACATTAACTCTGCATGAACACATAATGAAATCTAAAATGTTATAATAAGGTAGAACAGATCTCGCGCCATACTGAAAAGGCGGACACAGCACGTACAAGTGTGGTGACTGTATCTGATAATGCACTAGCAGGCAAGACTCCTGCGTGATTGTCCATTGGAAATATGAAGCACAATTACCTTGCGCTTGTTCATAAAGTACGCAGAGTAGAAATAATTGGGCAAGGGACAAAAGCACGTCAAGAAATACATTAGTTTGCTGCACGTAGTCCGAAACATGACAAACCAGTAATACATGCGTTCAACACAAAACAATGCGGCGGGCTATCTCCAGTTCTGCATATCGTGTATGACTTATTTCACCAGTATGCCAATATACCGTAATCCAGTATATCTGTGCCTTCGGTGATGGAGCATCACTATATATGCAAAATCAAA
>JALIZH010005117.1:0-28262 GCA_030522465.1 Rhipicephalus appendiculatus
CAAGGAACGGGGGAAGTGAAGACGGCGCTTGTCGAGTGAACCGCCACGCAAATACTCCTCGGAAGTGGCCGCCGCCACAGCCGACACGAGCACCAGCGCATAGCTTAGGGAAAATGGGGAAACAGCAGCAAGATCATGCGGGAAGGAACGGGGAGACGCAGGAGTTGAAAGGTGAGAAGGGACACGTAGGGAAGGGCGGGCATCGACGACGGACGCAAGTAAGCGCGCTTGCACCAACGAGTAAGTCGAGCCGGCGCACCGGTCCCAGCAAACGGTCATCTTCCCTTCTGTTTCTCTCCTCCCCCGCCACTTCTCCCTTCTTGGGGGAAAGAGGAGTGCATAGGGAAAACGAGGGAGAGGAGTGAGCGCACTCGGAATCGATTTGCAGCAGACGTCATCGGAGCACGCCGGCCAAGCAAGTCGAGGCACACACAGACGCCGTTTCTCTCGGATTCGAATCTCCTGCATGCCGGCTTTGCTTGTTCCCATATACTTCCCACTTTCTCCAAACCCACGACTCCCTTTTGCATATAAGGTCGCTGTCTTTGCTTTGCACCCTTCTTCTCCTACCATCTTTTCGTTTTCCTAATGGCCTGCCTGCGCTAGGATGAGAGGAATTCGGTGCAGTGGGAACGATCCAACAGCGCGGCGTGCATCGACGAAAACTCCGAGAGAAAGGAAACCTAAAAAAGCGAGCGTGAAACGGATGCGGCGATCCATTCAATTTGGAACGCTACTGGCCATCCGCACCTGTTCCTTCCTGTTAAGCCGCTCTGCCGCGAGGCACGGCCTTTCGAGCGCTTTTCCGCTGCTTCGGAGCACGCTTCATGAGGAAGCGACATGCCGACAGAAAAAAAAAATCTTGCAGAGCGGCGGAACACCAACGGTTGATCCCGACGTAGAAACCAGTGGCGTAGCCGGGGGTGGCACACCGGGCACGTGCCCCCCCTCCTCCCCAAAATTTTTTTGCCATGGCATACAGAGCGAAAAATGACCATTTCAATGAGGTGCCACCCCCAAAATCAAGGAGGTGCCCCCCCCCCCCCCGAAAAAAAATTCTGGCTACGCCCCTGGTAGAAACGAATGTACAATCGAATTTCATAACCGAGAAGACACGTGAAAGATATTCTTGTGAATGTGCAGATGCGCGCCGCACTGGTTGTCGGCGGAGCATACTGGTATCGTCCGTACAGTTATTTATGCTGACAAAACCTGTAGAGAAGCTAGTGCACGGGCGGGGACCATTCGAGGTAGCGTGTGCGATCCCTGCTTCTTCGTAATTGTCTGCACACTCGCGGACCCACGGACCGCCATATTTTCCCACTTACTAGTAAAATCAGGCTTCTCGTTAAAAATTTTTAGTCGCGGCAATGAACTGTCCAGGAGCCATCGATTAAAACAGCGCCCTTCTCTCAAAGATACCCACGATCCGCCTGTAATGAGCAACCATCGCAAAGACTTTCACGCAAGCTTTGAATTATACAACTTTAAAACAGACAGTGGGGGAGAATTCTGGGGGCAGATTTGCGCCAAGTCCGCCAAGAAATGGCGGCAAAAAAGAAGTCACTGACGCCTAATGTCGGCAGAAATTTTTTTTCTGGAGGAGGGAGGGGGCACCTCCTTGATTTTGAGTGGGGGCCGGGCAGGCACACATGTGGTCGAGTGCCATTTTGTGCTCTATATGCCACGGGAAAACAAAAATTTCGGGGGGGGGGGGGGGGCACGGGCGCAGTGTGCCACCCCCTGGCTACGCCACTGATGCGAATTCTGAACGCAGTTTCGTGTTGGGGAGCGACGACAACTGTGTTTGACTTTTTGGCTATCCGCAGTTGTAGCAATGTAACATTCGTTACATATTGTCAGGGAAACTGCCAGCGCTCGAGTGCTTACGAACAGGCGTCGCGAACCAAGCGAAACGCCGACAGACCCGCTGCGACAAGCGAAGCCAGCCACAGTGCACGTGCCAGCCCTGCATGCGCACGAGCTCCGACCGAGGAGGCCAGCACGCGTTACGGAGGAAGAAAACGAGATTAGAGGCCAGTGGATCGTGATATCGACAGAGAAAAAGATACCTCGTCGCTCCCCTTCAAAAGTTAGGGTTACAAATCAATGCTGCGCTAATTTTATCCTTTGGTGGAATTACATTAGGTTATAGCCACATCGAGGTCTACTCTGCGGTGTTCGATTACATACATGAAACAAAAAGATTACCATGCTAGGGTATATTGGCTTATTTTCATTAATTAATTACAACCTGTTATTTAATACTACCGTCAAACATCCCATCTGATAGTCTGACTGTTTGCCCTACAGAATTTTTCATTGATTAGGTATGTTTTTTTTTTTCCTTTTCAGTCTAAAGTTACAGCGTTTATTTATAGCTTTATAGGTATTAAACTCAAAGATCCTGCCACCGGGTTTTTGGCCCATCCCCCCTTTGTGGGTAAGCGCCATCAGCAAGAGCCCATCATCATCATCATCATCATCATCATCATCATCATCATCATCATGCTCCGCGTTCGCTCTCTTTCGTCCTCGTTCGCTCTATCGGTTACGCCGACGCCAGCCAACAACGGCGATGGTCCTCAACGCATGGAGCGGGCGCGCAAGAGCTGCGCTGTATAAGAACGCGTCAAAAAAACTAATAAAGGCGACGTTGAGGTAAGTGCTCCGAAAGAGCTGGATTGGGCGCAAGAGGGACGTGTATCGGAGTAGCTGCTGCAGCAACGTCTCTGCGCCAAGACTGGGTCGAAAAGGAGGATCGCCATCAATCATTAAAACGAACAGGCTTCGCGATGGCGAGGAGCCGTCGCCGGCTGTTCTTATAGTCAACCTTAAGCCGGTGCCCGGAGAATCCTCGCGTAAGCTTTTTCGCGAGCGCGTCGGAAATGAAGGCGCCCGCGAGGTCGAAGGATTTGGGAGCATGCGGGAAAAAAAGGAAGCAAGATGAAAATGGGGAAAGAGTCTGAAGGCTCAGCAATCACGTATTTCAAGTGCACGCCTTTTGGAAAGAAGAAGCTGGCTTTCCGGGTAATACTAGATGAAACACACCAGCGTGTTTTTAATGACTTTGTATTGAATGTGAGAGTGGAACATGAAGAGAGAACGCGTTCTTTATTTTTTTTTTTCTTTTTTCGGGCTGCAGCGTACACAGGGCTTTGCAGACGGTCGACGTCACGGGAAACTGCGAAGTACTCGTGCTGTATGCTAAGGTGGGCGACCCAATGTCTTTAGGTTACTTTCACTTAACTTATTCTCAATTTGGAGTTGACTTGTATGGGACTCGAGCAGAACAAATTTCGTGCGGAGGCTTGGTCGATGTAAGACAGACACAAACAAAGCACACTACAGCACGCAGAAACATGCTATACGACTATAACGTATATGTACTTTAAAAAAGTATTGAGGTCCAACTTGCGAAACATTCGGAAAGACTCGGGTACTGAGCTACAGTTGCACCGGATATAGTATAAACCGCGTCAATTGTGCTGGTCTGATCGTGTATTGAAGTGTAATAAGTCTGATATATATAGGGAAAATGAAAGCGGACGTAGGAACAATGCCACCGGTGAAGGCCACACCCACAATATTCGAATGGCGTCGTACAAACTGACATACAAACGCACACGTACAAGCGGCGCTAGGCAGCCAAAATGACGTGTAAAAACAAGCAAATGATTCTCTGCGTCAGAACAGATCGAGAAAAAGAGGCGTCGCACCCAGCAGTATGCGACTAGCCCGAGCCTATAGTTGACGCTTTCTTTTGGAGACGAGCCCTACGCGCGGTTCTATACACAACCATCTGCATGCTTACAGCATATAAGCCTAGAAAGACCGAGAGGTCGCGCGCCGTTTTTGTTCTGGCGAGACAATGGGAGGACTGCCGAGAGCACGATGCGCTTGAAGTGTGAGATAAGCAGGCGCATACGCGAGAAGCGTGGATGAGGGCGAACGAATTGCGCGCTCTCAGCGAGTAAAAGCAAGCAAGATGTGATGAAGGGGACCTCAGGTTCGAAGAGTGGGTAAACGATACAGGAGTCACGACAGCATTAGAGAGCACAAAAGGGTGCCGCCTCTCTTGCGCCTAATGGGGCCTGGAGAGAGCACAGTGCCACGTGGCGTCTCTCTCACCGATATATCTAAAAGGAGGCGCACGGGATAGGACGGGACCATACGGGAGCCGACGGCTCCTGCCACGGCACCAGATGCTTCGTTCTCTACTTGCTTCGCCCCCCTTCCGAAACAGGTCGCTCTTGTGGAGATTTGCGAAAGGTCGAGGCAACTTGTTGCTCCAAGGTGTGCATGAAGCAGCGGCGTCTTATCGTAGGGCACAGAACGAAAATGAAGGCACGTCAACATGACAGACGGTGATGCTTGTTCGTGTAGTAAAGTTCAGTTGATTACCTCAAAAAAGACTTTTCAGAATTATGCATTTGTCCTCGTCTCGGTTCTTCTATTTGCTTTGGTGCACTTATGTGTGGCGCAAAGTACATTTCGCGAAAAAGGTGGCGACGAGAAGACAAGAAAGTGGAGCGCCGAACTTTCTTCGCTTCACTTTCTTGTCTTCTCTTCGCCCACTTTTTCACGAAATGTATTTTGCGCCACAGTGAAGTGCACCAAAGCAATGTGAGCAGCAACACACACAAAAGGAAGTCCTTATTAGAGGAGGGGAGCGCTAAACAAACAAACAAACAAAAAAAACCCTACAAACTAACTAAGATTTCCGTTCTCGTCAAGAAGTCCTTGCTCAAAACGTTCTTTTCTTTGTCTATTCCACGCCTTGAATTGGAAAAGGCGATGTTCGCGCGAACACCATTAAGCATTGTAAGCTAAACCCAGTGACCCGTTTTGTGTCCAATTAACAGGCTGCAGCACCACCGCGGAAATCAGATTACCATTTCGCACCGTTTTGCACAAAGGAGCGAACGTCCACCGTCTTTGCGCGTGCAAACGTCCAATCCGCTACGTGCTCGGTCGCATGCCTACGAACTCTAAGCCTGGCTCGCTCCGTCACGGAAACGCGCGGCCGCCAGCGGACAAAAGGGGAGACGAAGGACGCGCCGGAAGTGGAAGCGGCGACCACCGCCACACATCACTCGCTTCTATTATGCTTCCTTCTCACCCACGGCCTTCATCTTCAATGCGCAGTGCAAGGCCCCGGTGATGGAGGTGAGGTGTGCGGAGAACAAAAGGCGATAAGTAATGTCGCCCGCCGCGGTGGTCTAGTGGTTACGGTGCTTGACTGCTGCCCCGAAGGTCGCGGGATCGCGTCCCGGTAGCGGCGACCGCATTTCAATGGAGGCGAAGCGCTAAAGGCCCGTCTGCTTAGATATAGGCGCACGGTAAAGAACTCCCCAGCTGGTCGAAATTTTCCGGAGCCCTCCACCACGGCGTCCCTCATAATCATATCACGGTTCCTGGACGTTAAAGCCCAACAATTACAACGATAAGTAATGTTTACCTGCGGTGGTCCCTGCAGCGACGGCGTTGAACGTCGGGACGACAATTTGCCTGTCGTTTTGCCAAAGTACACTGTTCTAGAAAGTATTCCAGTTCACTGTAGCCGAAGATCGCACGCCAGGGCACAACCAGAAGGCGATACGTGTGGCTATTAGATCGACGACTGTAAGTACGTTTACATAAGACGTACCACACTTCCTGGAATATATAAAAAATTCATGAACACAAGGTTGTCGCTGGAGCCGACGTTTCAACAAGCGGACTTGCCTTTTTCAAGGCAGCTGCCTTGAAGAAGACAAGACACCCCATGTTCCCGAATTTTTCATCTCTTCAATTTTCCATCGTACCATAAGCTTTTGCCTTATTTGGATTTCCTAGAATTACGGCCAGCTTCAAGAGCATCGCTGGTAATAAACTAATCCTGACTTGAGCATCAGCAAGAGGATGAATTGCGCAGCTATCCTCGCTCACCGTTTTTTTTTAATTTTTCACCTTTAATTGAAAGCTGCAACCCACGGCTTACGACACATCACCCAGGGCAGCACGCTACAATGCGTTCGGCAGTACAGGCTGTTGCGTGACAAAAGAGGAAGGCCTTTTCTGTAACCCAATTACCGGAGACCTGAGAGACGCGCAGTGGCTCCGACGTCTCGGATGACGGAAAGCCTGCAATACGAGTCTCGCCGTTTCCACTCTGTCGCTTCCATGCCGTCCACGCATCGGCGGCGAGGGACACGACAATGGCGTCCACAAGTCAGCAACAGCGTGCGTCAAAGAAACAAAAGCCTCCTTGCACTACGCACTCTTTTGTCGGGCACAGTGCCGAAACAAAATGATCAGATAGTTGAGCGCGCTACAGTTTTTTTGTGCCGCTCCTCGCATGCAGTTGTCTAACAGAGGCAAATGATGTGAAAGTACCAGAAAAAAAAGACAGGAGGTGTTATACACAACTAATGAAACCTATATAAAGACATTTAAGCCAAGGGAAAGCACGGAAGAGATCATTTACGATTTCCTACCTATACTGTAATGAATCTCACTTACACTGAAAGGAAGTGAAGATGGACCAATAATCACCCTTTCCTTTGGTGAAACCCGAACTCACAACCTTCGATTTACGCGTCCGATGCTCTACCATTTGTGCGACGACGGAGAGCGCTCTCTCGTACACTTCTTTGTAGTAATTCCGATCCCACCGACGAAAAGGGTGATTAGTCGTCCTTTTTAATTCCTTTGAATTTAAGTGGGAATCATTACAGTGCAGTTAACAAACCACAAATAACGTCCCCGATGCTTGCTTAATTGCCTGTCGGTTTCATTAGTTACGCATAACACAGAAAAAAAATCGGGAGAAGTTTACACTAGCCCTGTAAACCTTAAGAAACTGCGTAGCTGGTTGATCTTATGGGCTAGACGTGGTCTTTTTCGCCTGATGCTAGGTCTTTTTTTGGCGAAGACAGAGTAGAGTCGAACCACAGCCTGTCGAAGACCATGAAAGAATGTCCAAACTCCAGCGCCAGAATTAACGTGCAAAGCTGTCTGTGGCAGCCCCGGTAGAAGCGCAGCCCTTTCGTCGCTCGCACTCGGCGCGGCGGCAGCGTGGACTGTCTCTGTGAGTGGGCGGGACTGATAAGGAACGGCGCGGAGTTCTTTTTTAGGGGCGAAGCTCCTTATGGTCGAGGCTTGTCCATCAATCCGCCGGCGTCATTCGGTGTAGCCACGCTAGTGCGATGAACGATGTCGCTGCCATCACGACACAGCACATGCAAGCTTGCGTGCTGGCGTATAATGGTTACCTAGGTAACCATTATACGCCATGACGATGACGCTGATGGCGATGAACAATAAGCGCGTTGCAGAGCACATTCTATTTTAGGGGCGAATCTCCTTAAGGTCGAAGCTTGTACATCACTCCCCCGGTGTAGCCACGCTAGTACTCGCCGCTCCCGCTAGAGGCGCAGATGTGCTCTCATTTGATTTGCATGGCGCCCACTAGATGGCTCTGCGGCGCTCGCTCCCCTATATGTGCGGGACTTCCTTACAGACAGACTGGTCACTATCCGCATAGGGGACCTTAAATCACCACCCATCACCATGGGTGATTATGGTACCCCCCCAAGGGGGCTGTCCTTTCCCCGCTCCTCTTTAATATCGCCCTCATGCGCCTCCCGGAGGCCCTAAATGAAATTTCGGAAGTACGCCACGCCATCTATGCTGATGATGTCACGATCTGGAGCCGGTCTGGCAACCTGGGCCAGATAGAAGAAGCCTTCCAACAGGCCGCCTCCGTCGTAGAAAAGATAGGACGCAATAGTGGTCTGGAGTGCTCCCCCCACCAAATCCGAAATCCTAGTATATAGAAATAAGGCATCCGACAATACATCCCTCAACGTACAACTCAATGGAACCCAAATCCAAGAGGTTGAAACCATCCGAATTCTTGGGGCCCACTTCAATAATCGGGGCAACAACTCATTTGCTTTACATAAACTAAAAACATCCTGTCTACAAATTTCTCGCATGATTAGTCGGGTGGCCAACAGACGACGAGGGATGAAAGAACACGACATAATGCGACTCATTCAGGCATTTGTTATCAGTCGCATAACCTATAGCTTTCCTTACCTAAGGATCTTGAAAGCAGACGAGCACAAAATAGACAGAATCATACGTGTGACTCTCAAGAAGGCTCTGAACCTTCCCCCGTGGACACTCACGGAACGTCTGCTTCAAATGGGGCTCCACAATACCGCATCTGAACTATTCCAAGCACACCACACGAATCAAGTCATGCGCCTGGCCATTACTAAAACGGGACGGAAAACACTATCGGAACTTGGCATCGAAGCCCCCCATTCAGAGGAGGGGAAAACAACGTATCCCACATGAATGGAGGCAGGACTTCATCATCAAACCACTACCACGCAACATGCATCCACAGTTCCACGAACATCGACGTCGGGCACGGGCAAAAGTTCACAAGTACTCGGACGCTGAGGGCGCCTTCTTTGTCGATGCAGCTGGACCAGTGAACGGCAAATACACGGCAAGCGTCATTCATCGAGGTAAACAGATCGACTGTATATCAGCCCAGGACACAGACACAACTAGCATGGAAGAAGCCGGAATCGCCCTCGCCCTACGAAACCCCGGGTCCACCTTCGTTCTCACAGACTCAAAAGCAGCCTACCGAAATTTCTGTAAAGGCTACATTGGCCCCATTGCGCACCGAATCCTAACACAGCTATCGTCCCCACGCTCAGAGGGTGAATGGAAGCAGCTGATATGGATACCCGGACACTGCGGAGTTAGAGGCAATGAGCTCGCCCATGCCTCGGCCCGAGAATTACTCTTCCGGACCTCCAACCCCGGCATATCGCACCCACCCTCGGCTATGCGTATGGACCCGCTGCTAACATACGCAGATATTCTGGAACACCAAAGACTTGAAAGACGGAAACTTCCGCCCCCCGGGGGCCAAACCTCAGCAAGGAATCTCAGGTAGCGTGGCGTCGCCTGCAGACCTTGTCCTACCCCAACCCATACATATTGTCCAAGATAGATCCCGACACATACGCATCACAGTGCAGGTTCTGCGCCAATAAAACAGCCACCCTGTACCACATGGTATGGGAATGCCCACACAACCCACCTATGCAACCCAGGACACAACAAAACATTATAGGGTGGGAGGCAGCTCTGTCCAGCTCCGGATCCGAAGACCCAAGAGGCCCTCGTGAAACGTGCAAGGACAGCGGCCCGCGCCAATGGGATCCCGGACTAAGGATCCCACTCACCGATCTTCTCGAAGAACATCAAATAAATGTTTTATTCTCTCTCTCTCCGGCGCACTTGCTCCAATCTCGGCTCTCGGTGTCGGCGCGCTTCCTCTCTCTTTCGACGGTCGTCACTCAGTGCGCTTCGATACTACTACTACTGCTATGAACAACGAAGACAAGGCGGCGGCGGAGCCAGGGCTCGCGAAGCGGCTGCAGCGCGGGCCCTCAAGTTGTGCGAGAGAGAAGTAGGCGCCGGCGACGCAGACAAGCGGATCCAGATTTGCGGGCTCGTGAAGCGGCACGGCAGCGCCGGCAAGCCGACCCGGAGTTGAGGGCTCGCGAAGCTGCAGCGGCACGGCACGGCACGTCGGCAAGCTGATCCAGAGGTGGCGAGGGCTCGCGCAGCCGCAGCGGCACGGCATTGCCGGCAAGCCGATCCAGAGGCGGCGAGGGCTCGCGTCACGACGTGTCACGTCTTTGCATGATCGAGTGGGCAATGTACGGGGAGGGGGGGGGGGGTTATGGTTACCCGAATGATCCCCCGCAGCTTCGCCCACTCATCATCATTCACTTCGTGGATATGCTGTGATTTTTTTCCGTACACCCGACGTTTTACCTCGAGCTTCAAGAGCTTCGCGCTTATTAAGAAAAGAAAAAAAATCGAGAGCCTCGGACGATTCTCATGCCTTCGTACTATTGACATGGGCTGTGGCTAAAGCCAACCGTTTCAAAAAATGGTCCTGTATTTTCTTCAAGGCAGCTGACTTGAAGACAACACCACTTTCATGAATTACTATTTTGGTATTGTCACGAATGACCAACCGCGCCAAAATGTACTTCCCACTAATAATTTCTTCGCGTAGGATATGCCATTTACGCTTCACATTACCTGCAGGCGCTTCCAATGTAGTCTTGGCTGGCTATGGTGGGCTTTATTTTGATTGATTTCAGTTTTAAATTTATGAAGCATTCTCTTTCTCCTTCTTCTTCGTCTTATTATTATTATTATTATTATTATTATTATTATTATTATTATTATTATTAAAGAGAGAGAGAAAATTAACTTTATTAAAAGTCCTGAAGGAGCCTGGGCACCCCTTACGGGGGCCGGCCCGGTGGCTCCGCCCATGTGGGGACTGGGAGTCGGAGCTCGCCAGCCACCTTTTGGGCCTTCTGGACGGCCTGGTGTTGAAGGGCCCTGTCAGGGCTCCTGAGGTGGTTGATCCAGTCGTCCTCGGTGGCAGGAGACCCGAAGCAAGCGTTTAGCGCGGGACACTGCCACAGCATGTGATTTAAGTCGCACTTCGGATGTTGACATTTAGGGCATTCTGGCCTTATATCTGGGAGGTATTTTCTACAGATACAGGGGCTGGGGTAACTGTGCGTTTGGAGCAGTCTAAGCGTTAGTTGTTGCGCTTTATTTAGTGTTGAGTGAGGTGAGGGGGAATTCCTTTCTAGATAACTTATAGTGCGAGCAAATCTCGTGATAGGAGAGGAGTGGCTCCAGGTGCGTGTTGGTGTCCCCGGCCGGTGAGCCGGCCCGCATCCCCGCCCGGCGCGTAAGATCTCGCGCGAGGTTATGGGCCAGCTCATTACCGTTGGGGACCCCTGGTTGAACGTTGAGGCCTTCATGCCCCGGGAACCAGTGGATGTGCTTGTATGCGTTTATTTGAGCGGATGCTAGAACGCTTAGGGCCGCCTGGCATAGTGTACCGCGGCGGTATGCCAGTGCAGCGGGTTTGGAGTCCGTAAATATTGTGTCGCGCTGAGCGGGGGGCTAGAGCAAGGGCAATGGCCACTTGTTCGGCCTCGCAGGCGTTCATTGTTTGTATGGTAAGAGCATTGAGGGCTGTACCGTCGGGGGCGACCGCCGCAGCCGCAAAGTAGGGTTTGTCTACGTATTTAGCGGCGTCTACAAAAGCCACGTCTGCCGCATGTAGGGTGGCTGCTTTTAGTAAGGCTTGAGCGCGTGCCCTTCTTCAAGTCCGATTATGCACCGGGTGCATGTTTCTGGGAAAGGGTAGTACGGTGATTTTAGCGCGAAGGTGTTGCGGTAATGGTGTTGGATCGTTGACTTGAGTTGGGATAGGAATACTTATGTGCGAGAGGAGTTCCCGGCCCGCAGCTGTCGAGGACAGGCGTATGAGCTGGGACATTCTTTGTGCTTCTGTGATTTCTTTGAACGTGTTATGTAACCCAAAGGGCTAGCAGGCGCTGCGTGCTTGTCGTCATGGCTGGACCAAGTACTCGTTTCGTGCACTTTCGGATGAGGTTGTCTATTTTAGTTTCATCGCCTTTGCTCCACGGGTGAGCGCAGGCCACGTAGTGAACGTGGCACATTAAGAAAGCGTGAAAGATGCGTAGTAAGCTCTCTTCTGTGAGTCCCGCGTGTCTGTTAGCGACGCGTCGGGCGAGGTGAATGACTGCCTCAGCTTTTTTGGTAAAAAGTTGTTACGTCGGATACCTTATCGCAACAGTGTCTTTGATATAGAAGATTTACGACACGTCCTAATTATTTGGGGCAGCGCTAAGTATGCGCCCATGTGGACCTTTTCAACCGATAAGAAGAGCCCATCCTTTCTGTACTGTGGCACGGGAACACGCAGGCTGCCGCTATAGCTGACGTCGCTACCTCGGCAGTGCATTTTCTTTGAGAGGGGGAAAGGGTGTTACGCCTACATACAACTGCCCAGTGGGGGGTTATGGCGGCACCCAAGGAGCCTTCGTTGAAAAGGTGCACCTTGTCAAGCGAAGGCTCTTTGGCCGCAGCCATAATCGTCTCTGGGCTGCTGTTAACATACGTGACCCCACAAAATGCACTGCCGAGGTTGTGACGTCATCTTGCACTCCCGTGCAACAGCCCCAGAAAAGGAGTTGATCTTTCTCTCCGTTGAAAAGGTGCGCATAGCAGACGACTCCAAGTCAATTTACCCTGAGGCGGACGCCAAGTAACGCGAGCCTCGAGTTGTCACGCACGTATTTCTGGCCCCTCCAAGGCCCATCGGATGATGCCCCAGCAGCCGGAATGCGTACTCACCTGCGAGGACAGAAAATAAAGCAAGCACGCTTAGTTTAACGGCACACAGATAACAGACGATAGAAAAGCAAGTACAAATGCGTTACACTACACTGCTTACAGAATTGTACGCGATCACAAAACTTGCCGTATAGCACACTGGACAAAAGCGGTACCACACAGGCATGCGCACATGAGGTACACGAGTATGCACCATATTACAAAAGAAGGTGATGAGAAAATGAAGCAGTGTTACGAAAGTGGGTAATATGAAAGAGATCATATGCCTTGGGATACTTTCTTCTCGTGATACTTGGTGCATTATAGCAACAAAATGAAGTACCAGATGACTGTACGGTTAGTGTAATCATTGTATTGAAGTTCTAGTTGGGAACTAGACAGGTAGGTCACCCTCATTAGCAAAAATGTGGTTCCCAGCCAGAGTCGACGTATTCTACAGGCGATGGTGGCGGAGTAAGAACCATGCAGAATGCACATTGTACCAGGGTTCGGCTCAGTGCACTGCAAGGCCGACCCGCATTTTTTTTCGACGTTCCTACCCGCGTACGAACAATGACTGAAGCGCGCGGACGTACATTCGCATTCGGCAGCGTCCAAGCTTCACGTCATCCCGCATAGCGTTAAAGGAGAGCGACGACCGTTAACGTGGTTAACGCCGGCGTCAACGCGTCGACGAGGACAGGCATGCGGGTCCATTCAAGGACAATCAGAGCGTCGCGCACACAACTGTCCGTATGGGTCAACGAGCTTATTCTTTAGTTTCTAGACTTGTTTTTTTTTTTCCCCTTTCAGGCGTCTAAGTTTACTGTGCCCCACTTCTAGCAACGAGGTATGCGTGGGTGATGGCCGAGTCTACGTTCGGATATGCGTTCTGGCTATTTTTTAATTTTTTTTTTTATTTTTTCCTTCTTTCTTTTGCGTGAGCGTTAGTCCCTGCGGGCACCGGGATGCATTAAAGTAAGCATCTCGAATTGTCCACACTGTCAAAGCGACGAAAAAAAAAACCAAATGCACCTCCACTATCGTGAAACCTGAGGAAGTGCGTAGCACGGTCACGCAACGATTCCCGTTCGTAGAGTTCCCACTGCTCCGTTTACCAAGCCGTCGATGACGTCAATGTTTGACGTAAGCATGTATAATTTCTCCGGCTCTTATTAGGGAGATTCGTAAACTGGGTGCGCAGCATGCGCACCACTCTTTGATGGGCTTTATCGACTTCCTGCGTGTTACGGCAGTTGCGATACTATTTCTGATGCAACGTTGTCCTGCTGACTCAACGGTCACAGGTTCGAATGCTGGCTTGGAATGCCGCATCCAGATGGGAGCAAATGTCAGCAGCTCCCGTATAGTGGATTTCGGCCTATCGCAAATGAAACATAAGTGGTCAAAATTTTTTCCGGGGATGACCAGTACACGACATTCCTCATTACGCCGTTGTTCAGTTCTGCGACGTACACAAACTTAACTTGTAATATTAAGAATCTGGACAACTGCACAGTGGTCCACAGTGGTTATTGCGCACGACTGCTGACCCCAAGGTCGCGGGATCGAAGTACATCGGCCTCTAGCATTTCGAGGCCGGTGTACTTGTCATTTAGGTGCACATTAAAGAACACCAGATGGTCAAAATTTCCGAAGCCCTCCACTGTTAACGATTTCCCACATAATCACATTGTGCTTTTGGGGCATAGAACCCCATCACACCATCACGGACCAGGCCCCATTTCTCCCTTGAATTTCTTATGATTGGCTTCAAAATTGTACAAAACGCTTCCTCCGCTACATTTTTTTTATTATTACTAATATTATCATTATTCCTCAGGAATACAGGTATCGCGGACACATTTGCTGAGGGAGAAAGTGCACACCTTTTCGAGCTTCGGAGACTCGGCAACGGCGTACCGTCAGCGGATTGGCCTGACGCGGCGTGTAGCTCGCATGGCAGCAATGAAAGGTAGAAAGTAAGAAGAAAGCGAAGCCAGAGAGCGGTCCGGTGTGCGAAGGCGATATTGCTATGCGACAACGCAAGAACAGCGCAGTGAGAGAGTGAGAGAAACAATATACAAGACAGCGTAGGAGACACTTTATATAGTGCGGATGAGAGCGCGTATGGAAGATCCCAAGGCAATCATGGAGACTAGACGGCAGAAAAGGGAAAAAAAATGAAGTAAAAACACAGTAATAATAAATGGAGGCGAGGGAGGTCGAGAAAGATCGCCGGGACGGGCCAGGCCAAGCGTAGCCGAGCCGAGTCATCTAGCAAGCCAGCGAGTGCGAGTACGGGACCAGAAGTTGAAAACCCGAGGCAGGGACTCGAGAAAATTACTCGGTTCCGTGACGAAAACCAATTTTGAGCGTTCCTTTGGCCGCCATTCGCCGCTGCCCTGGCGATAGACAACTCTTCCCTCGCCTACCCCCCCTCTTTTTTTTTCATTCTGTTCCCATGATTCCATTTATGTTGTTCTTATTTCAAAGCTTTTGCTTGATCTTTCGTGGACAGGCCAGGCTTTCCAGAGCAAAGTATCTATGGTATGCGCCTTGTTTTACTTTTTTTTTTCCTAGACGCTAGATTTGCCGGAAGGCGCGCTGCTATCGTTGATAATTCCCACTCCCTTGATCGCCCTTTCTCAACCGAAACGAACTCCTCCCTTTCTTTCCGCTGTGATGACTTTGGTCACTTCACGAACCGCTGTCTAAGCTAAGCGTGCTGTCCAGGCTAGGAGTCCTGTGCTGGACGTAATTACGTTACTCTGACCACGACTTGAAGACCGCATGGCTTGACTCGAGATTCGAACCTCGTTTTAAGTCGATATCACAGGTTCTCCCCGAAAGAATGCATAGCAGTGACGTCTCTCGAACAGGGCTGGTGCTCCCACCATGTCGCACGACGAACGAGAGGCACACAAGCGTGAATGCGGCCCTGTCCTCTCCGAGCATTCGCTGCCAGCCCAAAGCTCGCAGTATCGAGATTACAAGATGTGTCCTACCACTGATCCAAAAGATAGCAATAGAAAGAAGGCCAGGAAGGATAGATTGGAAGTTTTAGAATAAAGTGGCGTACGATGTTTGTTTTACGCTCCTTTTTTAGGGCGAATGCCTCAAACGCCTCATTAAACGCGAAATTTGACCGCCGGCGTCGGAGTCCAGCGGCGTGGGGGACGAAGTGATGTAAAAAAAATCACGTGATGACGTCACCATGACGACACAAGCCGCCATACTTGTGACTTTATTGTCACGTGGTCGTGACGTTGACCCAAGCAGCAGTCGGTAATGTTCCAGATGAAACTGTTTATTAGGCCGAACTTGTGGCGGTAAACGGAAAGTCAGATTACAGCAATAAGCACTGGCACTGATAGCGGCGAACGGGAGCGTCGGCCGTCGATCAACTGTACATCGTTGGAGCGCGCCGGCTTTTATAACGCACGCGTCGAACATTCTAGCCTTATCACTAGTCGTCGCGGAAGCGCTGGAATAATCTTGAGTGTTAGCGTCTTGCGTGCAATCTTAACAGAACGATCTACTACAAGCGAGAAGCTTCTGGAACAATAAGGCGCGGTCTGCGCCGAGTACTGCTGATAGTCTTTGTGGGCGGAAATCGAATACAGTGAAAGAAACGCGCGTGGCATTATTATGACGTCACTGTGACGTCACGTGACGTCATTACATGAGATCGTGACTTGGCCGAATGCGGTCCGATCACGGAGGCAATGCAAAACCACGTGAGGTGCCTCCGATCTTGGAGGCAGTGCAAAGCGACGCTAGGTGCATAGAGCTCACGAAGGGTGGCGCTGCTAGATGAACACATCGCCTGAAGAAGAAGATGGCTTTCGCCTTCGAGTCTCCATACGTGAATGCGTAAGGTATCCTGTGAGTTCTTCCGGAACCGTCTTGTTCGTGCAGTCAATGACACGTACAGTCGTGCTGAATATGAGTTGCAACACGCTGGGTGTGGTTAAAGTGACCCCAAGCCTGAACAATAACACCGACAAACGTTAAATTGGTTCAGGAAGTACCGCGAATTGAGAGTTTTATACGCCAGTTTTTTTCTATATAGGTGTCAGTTTGCATTGTTGGTGCCGTTTTGAGCAGAGACAGCGTGTTGCAACTAATATTGAACGCGACCGTACATACTACCAAAGGTGTAGGAGTTTCCTTAGAGGGCAATGCCTGAAAGCTTTGAGCAAGGTATCGAAGTTTGCTGGACCAGAAAAGGCCACGGAGACGAGCTCAATTTGGTAAAAAAAACTGCGTTTCTTACGCCACTTTTCGAGGCAAGAATCGTACCGCGCAGTCGAGGTCTCCGTACAAACGCCTATACCGTGAGTAACAAAGTTGTCAAATTCGATAACCCGTCATAACATTCGAATATCCATGACCGAGAAATGCCAACCGTGCTCATAGATAAAAGTCAATTTCAATGAATGAATGAATGAATGAATTATGGCCGACCCTATACAGATTTCAAAAATATCGTACAATACGTTACACTGGACGGCAAACACAGCTCCCGTTATATACAAGACATTACTCTTTTGAGCTACATAAAAAAAAAAGGAGAGAGAGAGAAATTCGCTATCAAACGAGTCTGTACGGGTGTTATCTGTTAAGTTGTTATCCGTTGTCGAGACAGAACGCAAACGCCACAGTTGAAACAAGAATAACAACATCGATCAACTCGCTGTATTCTTTTTTTTCTTTTTTTTTTTCATTTGTTAGCGAAAATCGTCTGAGCGAAGTACGTACAGATTCATACAGCACACACAAGTGCGACCAATCGACGCACACAGATTGAGTAACGGGGCGAAAAGAGGCTCTTGAAAGATGGCGCTGCTAATGCATGCCAGAATGGGTTGCACGGTGACAGGCAGCTGACAGCGAAGGCGCGCAGTGTCTTCATCAGTGCCTCCTGTAGATTGCCTTTTTTTCCTTCCTTTCATCCTCTTTGCTTCGATCGCGCAGCGTCTGATGGTTTAACCCTTGCTGAGAACTGCGTCAGCGCGGAGCCGTCGTGCATGTCAATACTCTCGTCGGCAGCTGTTCTTTTTTGCCCTGTTCACTCTGTTATTTTACGTATGTGTGTGTTTACTCCTTTTGTTTTTACATGTACAGCCGATGTCGCTCGTCCTTAAGAGTAATTCTGTTCCTTCCAGCACAATCGATGAACCAGCTGACACATTAATAGGGACCTTCAGAACGCAATTTTCATCTGTCGAGGACAGGTGTCAAAAACATCATCATACCGCCGCGGTGGTCTAGTGGTTATGGTGCTCGACCGGTGACCCAGCGGTCGCGGGATCCCACCATTGTTTGTTATCCCTCGACATTCCCATAGCATGTGCCGCGGGAGTGGCTCTAGAACCACAGTTTCTGCACTTATCTGTCTTGGATATGTCTGGGTAAATAAGGTGTGAGATCAACGGTTTCGGATACGTCCTGGTCTGTAATCACCGCCAGTCAACTGACTGCCTTTTGCTTAGCTTTTGGTGAGGTGATAAGAAAACGCACCTGCCATATTTTTTTTTCTTTTATCATCGCCTTCATGTTGTAACCGTCATTGTCATCGAGGAGGAAACAAACAGAAAGGGACATGACAGGGAGGTTAACCAGAAAGACTTCCGGTTGGCTACCCTACACTGGGGGGATTAGGGTAGTGGAATGTAAAGATGAGAAAGAGAGAGGAGGGAAGAGAGAGATAGAGGCAGTGAATTCACTATAGTCATCGAAAAAAGAAAATAATCTTCATTCATGCAACGTGTTCACATTTGCCGGTTCGACAATCTCTCTCCCTGTCATGCCTTCGCTTTATTGACGTGTCTATAAGGTGTGCGCTTTTCAAGCTGGCAAGGAGTCATGATCGTCATGACCAACGCCAAGGCGTTGAGTGACGGGTTACATTCGTCACCGTCATCATTACCATGATGCACTGCGTATTTCTCCCGCGCTGCCTGATAAACATTGGACGGCGACACATCCGATCGTCCACCCGACGAATCACCAACTTAAGCCCTAACCACACGTACGCGTTACAACGCGTCAGCGCGTGGCGTGTGGACTCGGTGCCACGCCCTCCCCCTAAGGAGGGAGAGGGCGCGCGTCTCCACGAAGTTGCGCCCCCCTCTCTCTCCATAAGGAGAGGGCGCGGCGCCGAATCCACACGCCACGCGCTGACGCGTTGTAACGTGTACGTGTGGTTAGGGCTTTAATGTCCCGTAAGCCTCATTCACTCATATTCCATGCACAGCCATTCTTTTGCACCGAACAACTCATCGCTTAAAGGACCCCTGACAGCAAAAGTTTTGTTTGCGACTTTTTTACAGTAATTTGTAGCTTTGCTTCTGGTAATGCCGAAATTGAATCCTAAACGCTCTAACGCATCGTATAATTAATGCTAGCGTCGTTAATTCAGGATGAGTCTGCTTCAGTTCGAAACGCCGGCCTAAATACCATAAGAAACTAGCGCCCCACAGTGGGGAAGCGCCTGAGACTACATGCGCTCAAGCTTCGGTGACGCTGAACGTGCCGTTTCCAAATTGGGTGACCCGAGGGCGGTGAAGAATAAAACGATGTGGGTGCGTTGAGCGTGTCCCCCTCAGGAAAAAGAAAAGCATTCCTGACGCAAGCAGCCAAAACCACCTTGAGAGCAGCCCGACAACAGAGCGAGAGGGGTGACGAACAATAGTCCTCGCCGGGTGCCAGTCGGGTTATTGTGCGCACCCCGAAAATGTTCTCCGACCTCTGCAACGTCACGAGGGGAGCCTCTGTCTACGTAAAACCACAGAAAATGTCGATTTTACCAGAATATTCGGATGAGCACTCACCTTTACTTTAAAACCAAATTAAAATATCTTGTAGGCAACGCTCGCCCCTAATAATCGGTGAGAAGTGCCCCCCGCATGCAAGAGTCTCAAACGACCCAAGCACCTCGAGTTTCCAAATTTGGTGTCAGGGGCCACCATTTTTCGAAGGTGAGCTTCTCCTGTGTACAGAGACGGCTCTGAGGAAGTGTGAAGCTCAGCCAATGCCGATAATATATTTTGTTTTGATATCAAAGTCAAACTTCCCAATGGCGCACCTAACTAACATAGACACTACCTTGACGTCAGGCTACAGTACTAATTCCGGTCTGGCTAGTTGTGATGACGCCAGGTACAAAAACTTCCGAAATGACCGCTTGCGCGTCACGAAAACACTCCAAATGGCAGCTTCTGCGTCACCAACGGAGCCACGATGCGGAGAAGCCGTGGAATTGTCACGATATCTTGAGCGAGCACATGATAAGAAGCTCATACCGTGTTGTGGCGTCAGGGGTGCAGTAGGAACCGAAACTTTCGTTCGAAAACATGCTGCAATTACTTTTTCAGGGCGCGCTCACATTTAGCAATACATTTTTCTAGGTTCTGGAGGGCTTGGTGTTTCATTTGACGCAAAAAAGCGAGAATTGGAAATTTTCGTGTCAGTACCCCTTTAGGCCTCTCTCTCGAACAAAAAATGCGCGATTTTAAGTGCTCGTTGACTTCCATTGTTCGTACAGCACCCAGTACGCACGTAACGCCCTCACCCTCGTCTTGCTCTCGACGACTTTGTTCTTCATGCATTTCTTTGCTTTAATTTCGCTTCGCCGCCCGTCCTTTAGCAATAAAACAAGTATTTAAAATTTCGCGGCTTCCTCGTTCCAACGTAGCAAGGCTTGGGTCAGGCCCGTAGCCAGGAATTTTTTTCGGAAGTGGGAAGGGGGGGGGGGGGGGGGGAACGGGAGGGGGGGGGGGGGGGGGGAGTGACTACTTGTTGAAGGCCTCGAAAAACACCCATTTTTATTATTTGCCCTCGGTAAAACACCAGCTCCATCCGAATTTCAGGGGGGGGGGGGGGGGGGTGGGGCTCTAGGGCTTACCCCCCGTGGCTATGGGCCTGGCTTGGGTTATTCTTTTTGTTATCTCACTGTTGTTGTTGCCGTTGTCGTTGTCGTTGTTGTTGTTGTTGTTTACCCGCTGACGCGGATTGCCCGAGTAGGGGGCGTATTTTTCTAAAATTACTGCGGTGTTTAATTCGTAGAAGCTATAGTTAACTAATATATTGAATTGAAGTACCAATTATTGGTAATGAAATATTTAAAGCAGGCAGAATTTAGCCAGACATTCTTTTAGTCTCAGTGATGAATTCCTCAATGGCGAAGAAAACAACCCTGTGGCTCTATCCCAGACTAGCGGTCCCAAAAGAAAGAATAACCGGTTCTCTCCGCCCTCTTTGTGACGTCTTGGTCGTCGTGGTGACAGCAGCCATCGTGCCTGCCAAAAACGAGTCAACAGTTTTGCAGGGATTAAAAAGGAAGTCCATATTTGAAGCAGCAGCGCAGAGAAAGAGGGATTTTGAATTGTGGGCGGACGGCGCGTCCAAACTGCGGCGACAGAATGGAAACTGCTGTCTCAAGGAAGGCATGAATTTTTCAGGGTTTTTCTCCATTTTCTTTTTGTTTGCTCGCGAGTTCAAACAGCAACTTTGATATAAAAAGCATTTTATTTTCATCCTAACAACCAAGTCGAAAGGGGTGGCTGTCGCCAGAAAAAGGCGTCAACACTTTCATTTATTTTTTTGTTCCGACTTAAAAAAAAAAAGAAAAAAAATGCGCAACACCAATGCGTTCTGCTGGCGTCTTCGTTAACTCCCTCGAAATTTCGCCATTTCTTTCTTTCTTTACTTATCTTTTTCTTTTCTTTTTTTAAGAACATTTATTTCCCAGCTCTCGCCACTTTTTGCACGCTTTGTCCCCGTTCCCTTTTTAACTTTAAAAACAATAGAAGATGAAGACGGAGTTGCGGGCATTTTTCAGCCTTAAAACACAAAAGACAAGCACTCTGATTGGCTAATGAGAGGAGGCGCGTATACGTCTTCGTTAGCTGCGAGCGCGACTCGGTGGGAAGCCAGACGTCCTCCGAAGCAGACGACGCGCACGCTCGAGCAGACGACAAAGGACGCCCTCAAGGAAGAATAATGGAAAAAAAAAAGAAACTATCTCACAACACGTCATACTTGCATAGGGAAAAAAAACCCTGCCTTCTACATTCGCCACTTCGGTGATCTCAGCAGAGCATATACCAGGCTCGCTTTTTCTTCCATAATCGGTTGGAAGCATAAATCCCTTCAACGGCATCATTCACTCAGCCCACGGTCTGTTTACCTCAGCCTATCCCCTGGGAGCAAGGGCGGATCAATGTCTCCTTTACAGATCACTGGGCGAGTAATGAAATTGGTGCAGGTATCTAGCAATATGTGCTTCATTTATTAAGGGATCGGCTTGCCTTCACTTCTTGATGCTTTCCTCAATTTATCCTTCTATCTTGTTTTCTTCATCTTAGGCCTTCTTTTCACGGCCTCGCCAGGGAACAAGTCAACGGTGCACGAAGCCGAGCGTCTCTGTCTTTGCCAATGCTGAGACTCGCTCTACGCTCGCTGCTGTCGGAGACTCGCGCTAACCTCGTTAGCGGAGCTGCGCCGCTGACGATCCCGACCCGACGAAGTAGCGCAGCTGCGTCCTTTCCTTGAGTGAGCGCCGCTGTGACGGACGAGAAGTGTGCTGAATCATTTAAGCGAACCGCAAGGTCTTTGAGTCGAGCCGAGCAAGTGCTTGTGTGTTGTGGCGCGTGCAACATTCTTACACAAACACACGCACACACACTCAGACATACACAGACACACGCACTCATACGCACACTCACACACACACGCACACACACACACACACAAACACACACACGCACAAACACACACGCACTCGTACGCACACTCACCCACACATGCACAAACACAAACACACACGCACACACACACACGCACACACACACACGCACTCATACGCACACAGAAACACACACACACGCTGGTTCTTTCGTGTCTCACGAATGTACTTCTCAAAGGTCCAAAACTAAACAGAATAATTATTTGGGAAAGTCGTTGGTTCGTATGATCTCGACTCGACTGGCAAAAGAGAGGCTCACGCGTCAAGACGGCCGGAGTTCTCACCCATGGCCTCCGAGATTAGCCGGCGGCGCACCGTTGCTAATCTCGGAGGCCATGTCTCACCCTTCCCACTACACGTCCGCTCACCATCCCGAGGTACAGCCTCGAGATACACGTATAGGTACACGAGTTCGCCACACCTGCGCACCCGAGCAGTGCAGCAAAAGCCACCTTGACGCATCTAACAGGTTCCATCAGTGACGTGCAGCCCAACAGACTTTGCACGTGACCTTAGCACAAGGCGGCAGTTGACCAATAAACCCTCGCATTTTGGTCAAATGCTGCCTCGCGCAAATTGCACGTCCAGTGTGACACCCATAGCACTTCCTACAATATTTACTAGAGGGGACTCTGGCGCTGTGATCGTTCAGCCACCCCGGGAATGACGCGTAGTACACGGATTTGCCTAGTCTTCGTGCTTGCGGACTTCGAACGCACTTGTGGCTCAGTTTATTGTTGTCTTCCGGGTGTTGATTCGAATAAAAGAAGGGACCGTTGCGAACTTCGTGACCCGATTTGAATTGGTGAGCCTGAAAAAGTCAAGGTGGTGAAGTGGAACTGCTGAACCTCTTCTCAACTTCGTCTTTCGACAAAGCGGATTACAGGCCACACGGAGCCAAACGAAGCCGACAGAACGAAGCTTAGAGAAATCCGTGCAGTACCCATCATTAGGGTGGCTAGAAGGGGGGATGTGTGAAAAGCGCCCGCGGGAACCGGTCCCCAATGTGCACCGATGCCGCAAGGGGCGCTGTACGCAGGGGCGCATGGCGTTGAGCAGACGACGTACAGCGCAGCCTTGCTTGCGTCCGACGAACATGGCTCGCGGTATATTTTGCGTGCTACACTTTCCAACGTTAATCGTTTTTTCTCAGCGAGTGCAACAATAAGGGGTTGCATTCATCCCGTTCTTTGAAAAATAGCGTTCGCATGCATTATCATGCAGCAGGCTGCATACCGAGTAGCACTGCGCGCTAGTAATATCGTTCGACACATGTCGGGCATGCCACTTAATTTAAGCGCCGTGTTCCTTTTTTTTTTCTTCTGTCGTGCCATTTTACCAATTGCAATTATGCATCATTGCAATGTATTGAAGTCATATTCAATGCTTATTCACATTGTTAAAAACTTGCCTGCTCTCTTGGACCCATGGCTATTCCCTGGCTGCTGGTCAAAACGTCGTGTGTACGTTTTTTCAGCAGGAAAAAAAAAGGTATTAGTCGAAAAGAAAACGCCTTCGTACGTGAAGCAAGTTTATTTCATCTGTGCAATAAAAAGTCGACAGAACACAGGGCTTAGCCCGCCTGGATTTCATTTGTTGCTCCTTTTGGTTGGCTTCGTTTATAAATGAAGCGAGTTAAGCAATAAAAGCGTGAAACGGATCGCGTTAACATAATGACATGCTCACTGTAACCGACCTGTGACGCAGTGGCGTAGCCAGGGGGTGGCACACCGGGCACGTGCCCCCCCCCCCCGAAATTTTTTTTCGCCATAGCGTACATAGTGAAAAAAATGACAATTTCGAGGAGGTGCCCCAACCGAAATCAAGGAGGTGCCCCCCCCCCCCGAAAAAAATTTCTAGCTACGCCCCTGCTGTGACGTTTGCCCAATCTTTTGCTACATGTCTGCAACACACTGCGTGGAGGCGATCTGTCTATAAAAAATGGTCATCTTGTTCTCAATCGACTGAATTAAGTGGTACATCCCGTCTGACAGGGTAAAGGACACCACCATGGTCCCACCCGCCCCCGCCGGAAGATTTGGGGGTGCCATTTTCTTTGATGTTGAGGGCAAGCTGCTTTGCATAATTCCCAATCGATGCAAATAATCTGCTGTGTTGTCACATAGCCGGCGATGTAATAGGCGAGAGGCGGGCACCATTTATTCAGCATCAACTCTCGGTGTTACACGAGCCCACGTCTCAAACAGCTCTCTTTGTATGCCGGTGCTCGGAACAAAGACGCTTTTACTGTCGAAGACCTGTACCTATAGGGCTTTGCGAATATACAATTTTAGAACCGGATCGAATGCGAATGAAATAGTATGAATGACAACGAATCGAATACAAATTGAATACTATTCGAATAGTAAGGCAACAATTTTCGAAACAGTTCTATACTTCAACAATATTTAATTTGGAACAAATAATCGCAGACATTAACAAAGGAACGTTACGATTAACTTGAACCGGGAAAAAATGTCACTGTTATGTTAACTGCGGTGAGCTCGTGTAAGCAGTGACAGCCTATGAGAAAATGTTTAACTGTACGCTGAAATACAGCGGTTAATTAGAATTCAAGGAGGTACTTTGTCGCCACTGTTAAAATAAAACTGAGGCTTAAAACTGTCATCGCCTAGTAGAATAAACTATCTCAGAGTGCTGTTTCCTCTGCTTCAGCAGACTCATTTGTTAGCATCATTGCAATCATCAACTTTGGTATGCAAACTGCTGGGAATGCAACATTGTATGATTTACTTTTCTATTTTTCGAACTTATGTATTCGGAATGCAACGTCCTGTGATTTACAATGTTGTATTTCTTAATCCTATTTTATTTTTCTATATGTCCATGTGTTCTTAAATGCCACTCATGTACATGATCGTTTCTTTTTTCTTTTCTCACCACTTCTGCTTGGGCCCTGATGTGGCCTGCAGTATGTATAAATAAAGTAAAATAAAAATCAGCAACATGTTTCCTGAATCAATATGAATTTCGTGCATAGCAGATTGAGGATGACACTAAAGTTTTAAATAGAAGCACCTGCATGTAGCCATCTTCGTAATCCAACAATTAAAACAAGAAAAATGTTGCCTCGATGTTCTAATATGTGTTGCTCCTTTGGGGTTTTTCCGACAGTGCTAATTACTCGAAAAATACTCGGCATTCTGAATATGTGATAACGACTCGGATACTGAATTGAATAGAACACCATTCGATTCGTTATTCAAGCTTTCAAACTTTTCCCATTTGCTTTGTCGCTTTATGGAGCATTGTCCTCACTGCTCAAAAAATGTATGATCCGCGTACAATAAAAACCACGTAAACGTGGAAAAAAAACGAAAAAAAAAAACGCCGCCGCCGCGCTGTCGAGCGCTAGGCTTCTTCAGGGCAATCTGCGACGGCGGCGGCTGTCCCATGCAGCGCCCCTTGCAGCAGCGCCCCTAGCGGCATCGGCGCGCAGCGACCCTCTCTGGCAGGGAAACGCGCGGCGCTCAGCACACCTCCCCCTTCTAGCCACCCTACCATCATTCCCATGCTGGCTGAAGCGCCGTGCATTGCAGCTCCCCACAGACACTAGCGCCAGAGTTCCCTCTGGTGTATTCATAGGTAAACTCTATGGTGACACCCTCTGGCAAAAAGAGTGTTTCACACTCGCCGCCTTGGCTTTGAGCGCCGCTGGCTAACACTGCCAGGCACTACACGAACAGAAATTCCCAATGAGGTGGACGGAGAAGGCGCCTTCCCTCGTAGCTCGATTGGTAGATCATCGGGGAGGGCAACTTTTCGTCCACCTTATTTCAGTTCAATTAACGTCATAATTTCCCAGTAGATTTAAAGACAACAATAAATGGCCTCCATGTTTTCATTGGCCTGATTATCGATTGGGTTAATTTAATAATACCTGGGTTTTTACGCGCCAAAACCACGACATGATCACGAGGCACGCCGTGTTCTTTAACGTGCACTGACATCGCACAGTACACGGGCCTCTAGCACTTCGACTCCATCCAAATGTTTGCTTCGACACGTTGACTGGAAATGTCACCCCTACCTTGTGCCTGCATTTTTCTCAAAACACCATTTTTGGAAATTTGTGAACTTTTTTCCTCGGAGAACATAAGCAAACAAAACTCTCACAAATGTTAATTAGTGGCAACTGTAGCTAGAATAAGTAGCCCAGGTACATTTGTATTTTTTGGCATAAAAAAATCATTCATAAGTGACAGATTTCATGTATCGACAAACGTTACAGAAACAAAAAAAATCTTGTTGCATTGTACGCTCACAGTTTTAGTTCCAGTTGTGCAAAACGTTAATAGCTAGTGTGGAATAAAGGCATCTTCGCCGGTACAATTGAACAGAAATAAAGGTTTAATGACTCAAATAGAACACACGTTCCGGCAAACGCGTTCCTTGCGGCACACCATGTACGAGCTCTTCAGTCTACAATTCGTTCTCTTCTTTCTTCTATCATATTTTCAACAGCCACCTTCGTACAACCGCAACGCTCTGCAGAAAACATATCTTAACAAAAGGGTACATATATAGAAAATTTAAAAAAGAAAGAAAATAAAAAAAAACACTCCCAATACGATTTTAAACTATTTTTTAGCTTCAATGCAACCTGCGTCTATGTTTAAGATTTCTTGCAAAATTTTATAGTTATAACTTTAATTACCACTACTGTGTAGCCAAATTTTGAAACCGACTTTCAAAGTCTCACTAACATAACATGTCGACCTCAAGGCTATACGAAGTCATTATACAACCCCGAAATACCTCACCCTTTTCTATCTCGTATTCATAAACAAAATCAGTAGGATACACTTCGTGCAGTTACCGGCTTCATCTTTCTTACGCCAAATGCCTCGCAAAAAATATTCACGCCTCTTCTGCGATCTAAGAGTCACTTTTCAAGGAAGCACACGCAAAAGCTGGATGACGCCTTTTCCCTTTCCTTATTCCGGGCGCTTTAAGCAAAAAAGAACGAGTCCACAAAAAATACCCATTCACACTCATTGATCCCGGGTTCCACATAGCTGGGCGGGCATTTGTGCAAGGCAGCCGCAATAAGAAGTGTTTCTTCGGTCTGTTGGAGGAAACAACCAATCAGTGGGACCGCATCGAAAACGAGAAAATGACGCGTACAGAAATTACAGCGGTTAATCGTTAGTGATATTTTCAATGTGCCGGCGCCTCATCAGTTGCCTCATTTTGAGTCGTTGCTGCGCAGTGAGACATTCATTAGCCGCAAGGACATACACATAACCCCGTACGTGCCGTTCCGGAAGCCAGCCAGGCAAGAAAAAAAGAAAAAGAAAAAAGAGCTTTCTCACAGAAGCCCGTCATAAAGCATCATGATTTCTTTGGGCGCTTCTCCCAATGAATTTCCTGCATGTCTTTTTTTTTTTCTTCTTCTTCTTTTTCGGCACCCGGTCCCTCGGCGAACTCCAAATTGCGAACGCCGCTTGCATTTCCTTCCGCCCGGAGCGTCAACGACCAGGTCCCTATTCGCCTTTCTTTCTTACACTTTCGACTTAAAGTCGTTCTTTTCTTTTTTTTTTTTTCCATCCAGGATTTTTTTATTCCTCTTCTTCTTCTTTTCGTCCCATTTCATTTCCCTCACGGCGGGAGTGCCGTCCTCTGCGTCCTATATGACGTCCTCCAAGATTCTCTCCTTTGACGTCGCTACTTCTTTGCTCGTCCATTTCTTTTCGTCTGTTTCACCGCTTCTATCGTCGGCTGGCATTCATCTCGTGGTCTGGTCACAACAGCGTAGCATCCACGCAACCTCGACTGGACTACGGTCTCAGCCGTCGGAAAGCGTACGAGAAATTTTGATAAGGAAAGCGCTGAGGGCAATATCGTCCTAGCCGTCCTTTCAATGGCGTCGGCCCATATTCGTATATCTATTCACATGGTTCGTTTTATATTTATTTCTCGCATATATGTACTTGAACGACCCCCTTCGTTTTCAGCTTCTCTCGTAAATGCCGATGGCAGTGAGGGCGGGGCTGGCACTGCGTGGAATTGAAGTAGTTTTGCTTATTGAGCAGGAGCGCCTTGGTGAAGCTCATGAAACGCGAAATTTGACCCTGTCGGCGGGGTCTTGCGTGCAGTGGCGTCGGGGACGTGTGATGCAGAAAAATCATCACGAGATGACGTCACCATATGATGTCAAAATCACGTCACACATTGATGTGACGTCACAAGTGGCGCGATGTCACGTGATGACGTCATCACATCGCATCGT
>JALIZH010005121.1:0-62500 GCA_030522465.1 Rhipicephalus appendiculatus
GTAGTAATGTCCGAACTTTGTATAATCATCAAGGCGCTCGAAGAACAAGAGGAAGAAGATTTCTCTTTGGCGCGAGGGCACGCTCAATATGCAACAGCTAGCTATGCTATGTGTGGTTCTGCCTTCGTTACGTCAAGCGACAACGACTGCATACGACTGCATACGACTGCATACGACAGCCTGCCACCCTAAAGTGAACCGCACTTAAAAAAGTTCGAGCATTTATGATGCTGAAGACGGAACTCTGACATTCATCGCAGACTTTCCGGTTGAAAACCTAATTTGTGCGAATAATGAGCGCAGGACGTCCCACAAGTCGCTCTGTTCAAAAAAGCTAGCGCAGAAAAAACTAGCGGACTGCGTGGCGTGACGTCACGCCTATCACGCTAGCGCTCCGGCGGATCAAGGTCAATGAGACGCGACGAATGAACTTGCAACATATAGCGTCAGAGAGCTTACGCTCTAAAAATCAAATATATTGTTTTTAATTCACCGCATAAAGCTGTAGAGGAGGGAATTCCCGTTCTCTTGCACTAATCAAACCAGCGCTAGAATGTGCAAAGTTCATAAAATACCCAGCCGTCTTCTTTGACAAATATGTTAACAGAAAACTTCTTATCCACGGGGTCTGAGGAAACTTACTGTTGTGTCCCAAGCGCACCTTTGTTCCCGAGCGAGCCCCCGAACGTCTTGAGTGAAGCGGTACACCGTTCCTGCGGACGTCCGGTTGTCGACTCCTTCCCTCTCCCCCGCTCGTTACAAACGAGTCACCGCGCGTTTTCCCCGGCAGTTCGGCTGCCGCCTCCAAGTAGGAATAAACACGTTTTTAACCGTTCCTGCCTGTCTATGCTTTTTTGAGGCTACCGCGCCCCGCGCGTACGTCTCTGGGCCGACGAAAACACATCCGGACATAACAGTGGCGACGAGGAAGTGGATTTGGACCTGCGCTACGCAACGCTTTTGACAAGCTACAAGTCATGGCTACGCACGGGCTCCAAAATCGGCTACCCGAATTCAACGGCTCATCATGGTCATCGTGGTTTGGACGCCTCCAATTTTACTTCGAGGCTAACAACATCACTGATGCAGCAATGAAGAGAGCCAACCTGCTAACGCTGTGCGGGGGAGCAGACATACGACACAGTCTGTGCCCTGATTCAGCCACGCACTCCAGCAACCGTAGACTACGACGACATCGTAGCTGCGCTGCAGAAGCACTACGACCCAAGGCCATCAGAGGTCTACAGCCGAGCCCGCTTCCAACGGCGAGACCAACTGGAAGGCGAAACAGTGAGCGAATATGTGGCGGCACTCAAAAAGCTCGCTGCTGACTGTAATTTCTGAACGTTGACCTCGATAACTTCAGCTACTGCGCAGGAGGGAGGATCGACTGCCGCACCTGCTAACACCACTATGCTCCCCTTGGACGTTATGTTGCGGGACCGTTTTGTGTGCGGACTGCGCGACGAAGGTCTACAACAACGCCTGTTGGCGGAGACGAGTCTGACCTTCTCCAAAGCATATGACATCGCCCAGCGAGCGGAGAGCGCCGGTCACCAGCAGAGGGATATTCGACGGAACGTCGAACCGGTACATCACACCAGTCAGCAGTCAGGCCATTCCACGACTACGCCTAATGGAAGGAAAAAAACACAGCGCTGTTGGCGATGCGATGACATGCACGATCCCCCAGGTATGCCGATTCAAAACAGCTACCTGCAACTTTTGCCAAAAACGGGGACACATTGAAAAGGCATGCATCACCAAGCGCAAACAGCTCCGGCCGAAGAATTCAGTCCAACGGAACAACAATGTCGAGGCACAAGAGGGCCAGATGCCAGTTAACACGAGCACACCACGGACGTCATCGGCACTGTATGATCTAAACGCCGTTGTGAACCTCGGCACGAGACCAAAGATTACCACAGAAATCATGGTACACCAACGCCCCATCAGGTTTGAGGTGGATTCCGGAGCAGCGTGTACGCTCATCAGCGAGGACACCTTTCGCGCCACTTGGCATGAGAACGCGCCAGCTCTCCAGAAAGACGACACGCAGCTGAGAACGGGGTCCGGACATTCCCTTCCACTACTGGGCTGTGCCAACGTAGACGTGTACTACAACGGTCAGACCCATCAGCTTCCACTGCTTGTCGTCCACGGCTCTGGATCAAGCCTGTTGGGACGAAATTGGTTCACCTCTCTTGGAGTGGTCATTGGCGGAGTTCACCACACACCCAGCTATCCGTCAGTGGAGCAGCTTCAAGAGAAGTACCAAGCGGTTTTCTCCGAAGAAATACCAGGAAACAACTGACCTCCAGTCACACTGGAACTGCGGGAGGATGCGACGCCTAAATTTTTGAAAGCTAGGTCGGTATCTTTTGCCCTACGAACGTCAGTCGAGAATGAGCTTGACCGACTGCAGCAACAAGGAATCATCGAACCGACGCAACATTCAGAATGGGCTACAACACTCGTTGTCGTCCGAAAGAAGAACGGTACCCTACGCCTCTGCGGGGAGACTACCGGAGCACTGTCAACCTGGCGACAAAAGCATCTTCCTACCCACTACCGACCCCAGAGGAGGTTTTTAGCACGCTTCGTGGTGGAAGGATCTTCAGCACCTTGGACTTGACACAAGCCTACCAGCAACTGAAGGTGAGCGAACCAACGTCTGCACTGCTCACGATAAACACCATTAAGGGTCTCTACAAAGTCAAAAGGCTACCATTCGGCATAGCTGCAGCACCAGCAATCTTCCAGAAATTTATGGAGTCTACACTTAACGGGATCCCGGGAGTTTGCGTCTACTTGGACGATGTTATTGTCGGTGGCGCCTCCACTGAAGAGCACGCGGAGCGTTTGGAGCTCATCCTTGAAAGGCTATCAAATGCTAACTTGCGCATCAGCAAGGAAAAATGTGTGTTTGCGGTGCCTGAAGTGAAGTTTCTTGGACATCAAATTGACGCGCACGGTATTCATCCTACTGAAGACAAAGGGCGAGCAATCACCGAAGCACGAGCACCTACTAACAAGCAAGAGCTCCAGTCGTTCTTAGGGGCTATTAACGTTCTACGACCGGTTCCTTAGAAGATCGAGCTACAGTGGCCAACGATCTGTACCAGCTACTCCAGAAAGAAGTCCCATGGAATTGGTCGCCACGCCACCAAAAAGCATTTGTTGCCCTTAAAGAACTACTTCGGAAGTCTACTGTTCTGCGACACGACGACGAAAGGAGACCCTACTGCTAGCCTGCGACGCATCCCCGTACGGAGTGGGAGCAGTCCTCTCCCAAGCTGACGACCAGGGACGGGAAGCCCCGATTGCTTTCGCATCGCGCACCCTATCGCAGGCAGAGAGGAATTATTCCCAGCTAGATAAAGAGGGACTTGCCATCGTCTACGCAGCAGACCACTTCCGCCAGTACATTACCGGCAGAAGAGTGACATTCATTACAGATCATCGGCCCTTATTGGGTATCATGGGTCCCCAGAAGCCAATGCCACAGACATTGTCGCCGCGAATGACACGATGGTGCATCAAGATGTCGGCGTACGGTTACGAACTCGTACATCGCATTGGTAAGAAACACCAGAACGCTGACGCACTAAGCCGCCTGCCGCTGGACACCACAATCGACGAGCCACCCCCCGCCAGGTGACATACTCATGTTCGAGGCGCTGCGGAACCCTCCGCTAACAGCTCACACGGTAGCAGCATCAACGCAGGAGTGCACTGTCTTGAAGGAAGTCTACGCAGCTATACAAGAAGGCAAGGGGCAGAAGCTAAAGGGTGAACACTTCAACGCTTACCGCAAGCGAGCTACGGAGTTAAGCACTCATCGCGGCTGCATCACTTTGGGATCAAGAGTTGTGATTCCGGCAGCACTTCGCGGACAAGCCATGTCGCTTGTCCACGCAGGTCATCGAGGCATTGTTGCCATGAAGAAGTGTGCCAGAAGTTATATGTGGTGGCCTGGTATCGACCATGACATAGAATCAACAGTGCAAGATTGCCAGCCTTGTCAATGCAACCACAGAGCCCCACCAAGAGCCCCTATTCCTGAATGGGAAAGACCAGACACGCCTTGGTACACCCTGCACATTGATTTTGCTGGACCTATCGAAGGGTGTTCATTCCTGGTGGTTCTAGACGCATACACCAAGTGGCTTGAGGTAAAGCAAATGACTACAACAACATCGGCAGCAGTTATTGACACTCTCCGGTCGTTGTTTGCAACGTTCGGCCTACCACGCAAGGTAGTCTCGGACAACGGCACTCCGTTTGTGTCCACGGAGATTCTCAAGTTTTACAGCGACAACGGCGTCTCTTCTGTGACATCAGCCCCTTACCACCCAGCGACGAACGGACAAGCCGAGCGCTACGTGGCAGAACTTAAACGCGCCCTTACTAAATATCAGACTGGGACAATGCAACGCCGCATCGCGCGATTTCTCTTCAGGCAGCACAACACTGTTCAAAACACCACAGGGCAAACGCCAGGAAGATTGATGTTCGGACGAGAAATGAGAACCCAGCTTACAGCAATTGTCCCGGAGCCCTCAGCGGAAACCCCTCAGGGGGGAAGAAAAGCTCCCACGTAGCAGGAGAATTGAAATGGGACAACGCATATACGCACGCCAGTTCAACAGAAGACCCGGCTGGGTTGAAGCGACGGCACTTAAACGCATAGGTTTGCGGTCATGGCTCGTCGACATAGGCGGAAAGGCCACTCGCCGCCACCTTAATCAGCTACGTCGTTCAGGTAATTTGCCAAGGGAGGCTCCCTTTCAAGCAAGCACCCCGACGGAAGCTTCGTCCCACTTAGCCTGGCATCTCGCACCAGATGAATCGGCGCCGCCGCCGGCCGGCCCTGAACGGGAAGAAAATGACACCCAGCAAGCGGAGGCTCCTCTTGTTTACGCGCCCAGAGCGCCCACGCGCCCACGGCGACCCCCAGATCGCTTCCAAGCGACAATCTAATGGCGAATTCCACTGGTAGAGCGGGAGCAACTTTTCTTGCTCCGCGGCCGCGAATCTGCATTCCACTGGTAGATTCGGAGCAAGTTCGCGTTTTCCACTGGCAGATTCGGAGCAACCCACTCCGCGACGGAGCGTTCCGCGTTGCTCCGTCTTGCAGAGGCGGATTTCGCCGGAACTCCGCAACGCGGTGCCGTCATTTCCGGCACAGTCGGACAACTCGGCTGTTTTGGGCGTTTTTTGAAGCGGAGTCTGGTCACCCTGTGCACTTGTTTACATTGTGTAGTCTGACTCTTCTGGACGACCTAGACGAGCGGCGTGGTTTGCTACTTGCTCTGAGCGATTGCGAGAGCACAAGTTCCGACAGTATTAGCAACAGCGATGTCGACCGTACGTGGTCTACGAAATGATGTGTAACGAAATGTTTCCTGACCTGCTCTGCGCACGCCCGAAGATAATCGGCTACGCCGAAGAAGTTCAGGAGCCGGTTTAAGTGACGTATGCATAAACAACTTCCGGAGCGACCTCACGCGGAGCATTCACGTGTTCCACTGGCAGATTTGGCTTGGTGCAATCCGAGTGCTCGCTCCAGGATTTTGGCGGCCGCTCCGGATCTCCCAGTGGAATTCGCCATAAGGAGGGAGGAGATGTTGTGTCCCAAGCGCACCTTTGTTCCCGAGCGAGCCCCCGAACGTCTTGAGTGAAGCGGTACACCGTTCCTGCGGACGTCCGGTTGTCGACTCCTTCCCTCTCCCCCGCTCGTTACAAACGAGTCACCGCGCGTTTTCCCCGGCAGTTCGGCTGCCGCCTCCAAGTAGGAATAAACACGTTTTTTAACCGTTCCTGCCTGTCTATGCTTTTGAGGCTACCGCGCCCCGCGCGTACGTCTCTGGGCCGACGACACATCCGGACATAACACTTACCATGACTTGCTTCCTGCTGTAAAAATGCCTCGACATTATCGACGAACAAACAATACGAATTCGTTATTGCAACACATTTCAGAATCGCTGACCATGATGGTTTACGCAAGAAATTCCGCTTTGATATAACGTAAATAGACTCCGTCAAATAGCTTCAGTGGTATTCCATTGTGCGAATACTACAACTGCGATTTCTGGAAACTTGTATACTTTTGTGCCTTTCAATTCCACACAATCGACGCTAAACTTTTGTTTCATATGTTTTAGGCAGCACAAGAGTCGCACAAATACACCTTTCCTATGCATAGCTGCAGAGGCAAAAATACTCATAATATCTCCATAAACATTTAGCTTAAGAAACCAACCTTAAAAACCTGTTATCTGCATTTGTCTGTTTATTGACTGGATACCTTATATCTAAATGAGAAATGAGCTTAGAAGCATGTTAGTATTGTACAATACCATGAAACCAGTTATTTTTTGCATGATAACTTTGGTGTGGATAGTAAGAAACAAAAACAAGAACCGAAACTTAATGACCTACATTTCGTCGTATGCCATCTGGCGAAAGGCTTCCAGACTAGCGAGAAAAAAAGGACACCGCAGCCGAAATCGAACCTGCGAACGCGCGGTTGTGTTATCAGTGATTTCGAACTCTCGTCGTTCAACGCGCTCGGCTATCTCTCCAACGCGCTCCTGCGGACGAAAACCCAGTTTATATATCTACCACAATGAATTCCGCGACCTTGTTATGAAAACGGCGGTTTTGGAACAACTTTTTCGCCATTTGAAGCGTTGCTGCTGCAACCAGGTGATAGCTCAGTCATTGAAGTTGATAAATCCCCGGGAATATACGAATCGATGCTACCGTCTCGTCACAAATCGCATTTTAGTGCCCAGAAAACCGTCCTAAATTTGACCGTTTCCATAGACTCCCATACTTAAAACTTCGCCTTCAATTTGGAACGGGTTTTTGGACGTAAATAATGTTGCCGCTTACATGAGATGTCGGGATAGTTGCGTAGAGCCTTTTTTCCTCGGGAATTTAGTGAAAGATGGCTTCTATCATTAGTTATTCGCGAAAAACGAGGCTCTCCCATAGAAAACGCGCATGTTTCAAAGGGCGACCGCTAGAGGCGCTGTTCGGCGATGTCCCTAATTCCTGGACATGATAAACAGTTTCTTCTTTGACCCGCTCACTGTTGCCTTCGTCGACGTCACGACCACGTGACATCTGGTGGAGGTGCTGCCCGGTCCATGTACCGAACGCCCCCCTCCAGCCGTGAGCCAAGCCCACTCCGTGAAAAGGACATCGACGCCGACGCTGAGCAGCGAACCAGCCGCAGGCAACAAGGGCTACCTCCAGAGTTCGGGCCCCTACCGGATAAGACTCGAAAGTCCAAGGCCACGACCACTACTGCGACAACTATGGCAGCCACTGCACCAACTCCCGGAACGGTCGTGATGCAGCAGCCAAGGGAGCCACCGACTTTCCGTGGATCATCTTTTGAAGACCCGGAGACGTGGCTGGAGACGTACGACCGAGTGGCCAGCCTCAACCACTGGGACACGGAAGAGAAGCTACGTCGCGTCTACTTCTACTTGGAAGACGCAGCAAGAACCTGGTTTGAGAACCGCGAGTCAGCACTTCAAACCTGGGATCTCTTCCGCGGCGCATTCCTGGGCACGTTCACGAGCGTCGCCCGCAAGGAAAGGGCCGCTTCTTCGCTGGAAACACGGGTGCAACTACCAAATGAGAAAGTGGCGATCTTCGTGGAAGAAATGACGCGGCTGTTCCGGCACGCTGACCCCAACATGCCCGAGGAGAAGAAGGTCCGTTTGCTCATGCGAGGGGTCAAGCAAGAACTATTCGCTGGGCTGATGCGGAACCCACCGACGACCATCCAGGAATTCCTGTCGGAAGCAACAGCGATCGAGAAGACGCTGGAAATGCGAACCCGCCAGTACAATCGCCCAACGAGTCAAGACAGCCCAGCCGTTTATGCTCTCCACGACTTGCGCGAAACAATCCGAGTGATCGTGCGGGAGGAACTGCGCAAGCTGTTACCCTCACCGCAGCCGCAAGTAGACTCCATCGCAGAGATCGTTCGAGAGGAAATCCAGAAGTCGATGGGCACCTCTGAACCGCCACGGCCCCAGCCGCATGCCATGAGCTACGCAGCTGCAGCCCGACGCTACGCTCCCGCTCCACGCCCACGTCAAGAGGTCGCACCGCCGCATTTCCGCCGCCAGACAGCGCCGCCACCACCACCGACGCCATACCGTCCACCCGCCGGCCACACGTACCGCCGCTGCCAGTACCGACAGATGGGGCTGCGCGGATTCGCCGTCAACGCGCCGCGTCCGCAGCCAGGCGAAGGGCCTCGCGACATCGACGACTACATCACCGGAACACAGTGGACACCCCGACGACCTTCCCGCTCGCCGTCGCCCGGCCGCTACATGTCACCGCACCGCGGGCAGTACACTGGCCCAAACCGGGGCCGGTCGCCTAGCCCGTATCCGGGAAACTAAGGGCAGCAACCGATGGAGGTGCGGTTGCTGTACGACGAAATGCCGAAGATCCTCCGCGGCCGCCGACGACGACAACGCGACGAAACCTGCAGAACACGACGCGAAGCAGACGAAGCCCTGCCGGCGAAACGTCGCGGACCGACGAAGACGTGACGACGCAACAACGAGGCAGCTCAACAAATCGACGCAGCCGTGACCCGACGCCGCGACACAACCGCAACGTACGACGACGAACCAGCGACCTCGACGTAATATTCGACGGCCACAACGTCACCGCTCTCGTCGACACTGGAGCCGACTATTCCGTCGTCAGTGGACCTTTCGCGACGAAGCTGAAGAAAGTGAAGACTGCTTGGCAAGGCCCTGAAATCCGGACCGCTGGCGGTCATCTAATAACGCCGGCCGGTGTTTGCACAGCAAGAGTCACCATCAATAACCGGACTTATCCCGCCAGTTTTCTAATCCTACAACACTGCTCCAGGGATGTGATACTCGGGATGGACTTCCTAAGTCAACATGGCGCCGTGATCGACCTGAGGTCTGAGTCAATAACCCTAACCTCAGAAAACGCACTGCCGCCCCACACGACGCCAGCGACCCATGCTTTAAATTTGATAGTTGAGCACGTCACCGTTCCGCCTTTCTCCAGCGTCATCATTTCGGTCGGCAGCGAAGAACCGATAGACTTGGAAGGCGTCATCGAGGGCGACCAGCACCTGCTTCTTAACCGTCAGATTTGCGTCGCAAGAGGCATCGCCGAGCTGCATGATGGCACAGCTAAAGTAATGCTTACAAATTTCAGCCACGAATACAGGCACCTCAACATTGGTACGACGGTCGCCTTCATGAATGAATTCGTAGACGCCAGCAACGCTTTCACTCTCAGCGACGCAACGGAACCTGCTTCGACGAATCGAGGTCCTCAACCAGTTTTCGACGTGAATCCGAGCCTTCCGAAGAACAAGCAATGCCAGCTCGAAGCCCTGCTCCTGCAATTCAGGGACTGCTTCTCGTCGTCGTCAAGGATCCGACAGACTCCACTCGCTAAACATCGCATTATAACAGAAGAAAGCGCCCGCCCAATCCGCCAAAGCCCGTATCGGGTTTCGACACGTGAACGTGAAGCCGTTAGGAAACAGGTCGACGAAATGCTACGCGACGACATCATTCAGCCGTCCAAAAGTCCATGGGCGTCACCCGTGGTCTTAGTGAAGAAGAAGGACGGAACCCTACGCTTCTGCGTCGATTATCGTCGCCTGAACAAAATCACGAAGAAGGACGTGTATCCTCTCCCACGCATAGACGACGCCCTGGATCGACTCCACAACGCGATGTACTTTTCGTCGATGGACCTCAAGACCGGATATTGGCAAATCGAAGTCGACGAGAGAGACCGAGAGAAGACTGCCTTTATCACACCAGACGGCCTCTTCGAATTCAAGGTCATGCCCTTCGGTCTTTGCTCGGCACCTGTGACGTTCCAACGTGTTATGGACACTGTACTCGCCGGCTTGAAGTGGCAGACCTGCCTTGTGTACTTGGACGACGTCGTTGTGTTTTCTTCGAACTTCGACGAACATCTCCGGCGCCTTGAAGCTGTACTTCAAGGAATCAAGGCCTCCGGACTCACCCTGAAGCCAGAAAAGTGCCGCTTCGCATACGAGGAACTTCTTTTCTTGGGTCACGTCATCAGCAAGTCCGGAGTTCGCCCCGACCCACGGAAAACAGCTGCCATCGCTGCCTTCCCGCCGCCCACAGACAAGAAGGCCGTACGCCGATTTCTCGGCTTGTGCGCCTATTATAGACACTTCGTCAAGGAATTTTCACGCATCGCCGAGCCACTCACTCAGCTCACGAAAAACGACGTGGAATTCAAGTGGGAAACGGCGCAAGTCGAAGCATTTCAAGAATTGAAACGACGCCTCCAGACGCCTCCAATACTTGCGCATTTCGACGAACACGCCGACACGGAAATCCACACCGACGCAAGCAGCGTAGGACTCGGCGCCGTTCTTGTCCAGAGAAATTCCGGCGTGGAAAGGGTTATCAGTTATGCTAGCCGGTCGCTATCCAAGGCAGAAGCCAACTATTCCACAACAGAAAAGGAGTGCCTTGCCATCATCTGGGCAACGTCCAAGTTTCGCCCCTACCTCTACGGCAGGCCCTTCAAAGTTGTGAGCGACCACCACGCCTTGTGTTGGCTAGCTAACCTGAAGGACCCTTCAGGTCGTCTCGCCAGATGGAGTCTGAGACTTCAAGAATTCGACGTTACCGTCGTTTACAAGTCCGGACGAAAACACCCTGACGCCGACTGCTTGTCTCGCGCCCCCCGTTGACCCGCCGCCGCAAGATGACCAGGAGGATGACTTCTTCTTGGGAGCCATAAGTGCCGACGACTTCGCCGAACGACAGCGAGCCGACCCGGAACTCATCGGCCTTGTGGACTACCTCGAAGGCAAGACCGCCATTGTTCCAAAGGCATTCAAGCGAGGACTCGTGTAGTTTTTCTTGCGAAACGGCATTCTCCTAAAGAAGAATTTCTCGCCACTTCGAGCCAACTACCTTCTCGTAGTGCCCTCAGCCTTGCGACTAGAAGTCCTGCAGGCTCTACACGACGACCCGACGGCTGGACACCTTGGACTTTCCCGCACGCTCGCCAGAGCACAGGAAAAGTACTGCTGGCCGCGCCTTGCCGCCGACGTCGCTCGCTACTTAAGGACGTGCAGAGAGTGTCAGCGACGGAAGACACCGCCCACAAGACCAGCCGGCTTCCTTCAGCCGATCGAGCCTTTTCGACGACCGTTCCAGCAGATTGGGATGGACCTCCTGGGGCCGTTCCCAACGTCGACTTGCGGAAATAAATGGATCGTCGTAGCTACCGACTACCTCACCCGCTACGCCGAAACAAAGGCCCTGCCTAAAGGCAGTGCCGCCGAGGTAGCCAAGTTCTTCGTTGAGAACATCGTCCTTCGACACGGCGCCCCAGAGGTTCTCATCACCGACAGAGGTACGGCGTTTACGGCTGACCTAACTCAGGCGATCTTGGGATACAGCCACACAAGCCACCGCCGGACCACCGCGTACCACCCACAGACCAACGGCCTCACCGAGCGTCTTAATAAGACCATTGCCGACATGCTGGCCATGTACGTCGATGTCGAACACAAGACGTGGGACGCCATCCTCCCGCACGTGACCTTCGCGTACAACACGGCCATACAAGAAACGACGTAGATGGCGCCATACAAGTGTGTATACGGACGGAGCCCTGCAACGACGCTCGACGCCATGTTGCCAAACGTCACCGACGAAGCAAACATCGACGTCACCGCCTACCTACAGCGCGCCGAAGAAGCCCGACAACTAGCCCGCCTCCGCCTCAAGAATCAACAGACGACCGATAGCCGCCGCTACAATCTTCGACGACGCTTCGTGGAATACCAGCCCGGCGATCGTGTTTGGGTGTGGACGCCGATACGCCGACGCGGACTAAGTGAAAAACTTCTGCGACGGTACTTCGGACCGTACAGGGTACGTAGACGTCTCGGCACACTCGACTACGAGGTTGTCCCCGACGGCATTACGAACTCTCAACGGCGCCGTGCGCGACCTGAAGTCGTCCATGTCGTGCGCCTCAAACCGTTTTACGTGCGTTAGTGAACCTGAGGACTCTCCTTTTTTCATTGGACTTTCTTGCTTGTGCTTATTGTTTATTGTGCTTTCTTGATTTATTTATTGTTGCATGCATTTTCCCCCCGTGTTCTGTTTTAAGCATCGGGACGATGCTTTTTCAGAGGGGGGGCATTGCCACGCGCGTTTCTTTCACTGTATTCGATTTCCGCCCACAAAGACTATCAGCAGTACTCGGCGCAGACCGCGCCTTATTGTTCCAGAAGCTTCTCGCTTGTAGTAGATCGTTCTGTTAAGATTGCACGCAAGACGCTAACACTCAAGATTATTCCAGAGCTTCCGCGACGACTAGTGATAAGGCTAGAATGTTCGACGCGTGCGTTATAAAAGCCGGCGCGTTCCAACGATGTACAGTTGTTGATCGACGGCCGACGCTCCGTTCGCCGCTATCTGTGCCAGTGTGCATAGCTGTAATCTGACTTTACGTTTCACGGCCACAAGTTCGGCCAAATAAACAGTTTCTTCTTTGACCCGCTCACTGTTGCCTTCGTCGACGTCAGGACCACGTGACAATATATCCAGTGAATGAAACGGCCGCACGCGCATCATGAGTGTGGCATGTAAATCATGTCATAAATGGCATACATGTCATAATTGTTAATACCTGCTATTTATGTTCGTCATACACTCTTTACAAGCCTCAATATTTTTGGTATACCATAAACTAAGAAACGGCCGCGAGAGCGATAATAATGTGGCATGTAGATCATACCGTTCATGACATAAGTGTCATGAGTTTCATGTTATGACCTGTCATTTATATTCTTCATGCAGTCATGTCATGCCACAGCAACTTCGGAATTTCATACCTTCAAATCTGTATGCCATCTCGGACACTTTTCGTATGACATCACTCATCACATAGATAGCATATAAGTCATTGATTGTAATTAACCCGAACTCCTAATTAATGAGAACAATAAACAGTGCAAACCAATGATATGAAATTGTTATCTACCACCTTATCGTAACTGTTCACATTGAAACACTATATGTACTGTACTACATATGTGCTTCTACACTGAGAGCTTCCCCCATAAGTTTAAATTAAATGGTTAGATTAGTGATAAATATTTATTACGGTTATGAAATTCCTGATGCTTCATCCACATAATGTACGTCACATCTGCAGACTTTTGCTGAGTTTTTACCATGATCAACGCCCACTTTCTCATCGATTTACCGACAGGTGATTCTATTGCCCCTGTAATGCTGCTTTCCTGCACTATCGGTTTGGAAAAGCTCTTCAGGAAAAAAATCCACCCAGCGTAATCCCACGAAATTGCAAACACAAATACAGGTTGTCCTACCGTACATGCCACTTGAGTGCAATTAGCGAATACGTTATCGTTGCGCTACAATTAGCTTTTCAAAAATCACCCCATACATTTTCAATGGATGCACAAAAGTGTCTCGGGAAAAAAATCCAGCCGGCCGATTAAAACTAATCGCGTTGTACCACATAAGGAGGTTGTCAGCATTAAGTGCCTGAAGTGCAATTAGCGAAAAATAAGGCATTGCTCAGTAATCATTTTTTGAAGAACGCTCCCCATAGAGTTACGCCCAGCGCTTCCCCTTGGGGTCGGCTTTGCCGCACTAGTCGATGTCCCAGATTGCTGGACATGGTAAGCACAAGTAGGTACTGGGGAGCTGTGCCGGGCCATGGCGGGCCGCTAGCGAGAGATTCGCGGGCCGCGTGATTGAGACCACTGGTCTAGATTGAACTACTGAGGCTTTGCAAATGAGTTCTGCGGAAACCCGCAAGGTGGCGGAAGGGTTATGAAAGGGAAAATTGACAACCACCCGTTTGTAGCACGAAGCCACAAGGAAATCCGTACGGATTTCTCAGAAAGAAAAGCTTCTGAGTTGCCGAAAAATTCGTCCTGGTCCGGGGTTCGAACCGGGGACCAACGCCTTTCCGGGGCGGTCGCTCTACCAATTGAGCTAACCAGGAAGCTAGCAATTTGCAGCGCGAGGGCGAATTCATCGACAACTCGAAGCACATGGACACAAGTAATGCAAATGAGTTCTGCGGAAACCCGCAAGGTGGCGGAAGGGTTATGAAAGGGAAAATTGACAACCACCCGTTTGTAGCACGAAGCCACAAGGAAATCCGTACGGATTTCTCAGAAAGAAAAGCTTCTGAGTTGCCGAAAAATTCGTCCTGGTCCGGGGTTCGAACCGAGGACCAACGCCTTTCGGGGCGGTCGCTCTACCAATTGAGCTAACCAGGAAGCTAGCAATTGGCAGCGCGAGGGCGAATTCATCGACAACTCGAAGCACATGGACACAAGTAATGCAAATGAGTTCTGCGGAAACCCGCAAGGTGGCGGAAGGGTTATGAAAGGGAAAATTGACAACCACCCGTTTGTAGCACGAAGCCACAAGGAAATCCGTACGGATTTCTCAGAAAGAAAAGCTTCTGAGTGGCCGAAAAATTCGTCCTGGTCCGGGGTTCGAACCGGGGACCAACGCCTTTCCGGGGCGGTCGCTCTACCAATTGAGCCCGGTTCGAACCCCGGACCAGGACGAATTTTTCGGCAACTCGGAAGCTTTTCTTTCTGAGAAATCCGTACGGATTTCCTTGTGGCTTCGTGCTACAAACGGGTGGTTGTCAATTTTCCCTTTCATAACCCTTCCGCCACCTTGCGGGTTTCCGCAGAACTCATTTGCATTACTTGTGTCCATGTGCTTCGAGCTGTCGATGAATTCGCCCTCGCGCTGCCAATTGCTAGCTTCCTGGTTAGCTCAATTGGTAGAGCGACCGCCCCGGAAAGGCGTTGGTCCCCGGTTCGAACCCCGGACCAGGACGAATTTTTCGGCAACTCAGAAGCTTTTCTTTCTGAGAAATCCGTACGGATTTCCTTGTGGCTTCGTGCTACAAACGGGTGGTTGTCAATTTTCCCTTTCATAACCCTTCCGCCACCTTGCGGGCTTCCGCAGAACTCATTTGCATTACTTGTGTCCATGTGCTTCGAGTTGTCGATGAATTCGCCCTCGCACTGCCAATTGCTAGCTTCCTGGTTAGCTCAATTGGTAGAGCGACCGCCCCGGAAAGGCGTTGGTCCCTGGTTCGAACCCCGGACCAGGACGAATTTTTCGGCAACTCAGAAGCTTTTCTTTCTGAGAAATCCGTACGGATTTCCTTGTGGCTTCGTGCTACAAACGGGTGGTTGTCAATTTTCCCTTTCATAACCCTTCCGCCACCTTGCGGGTTTCCGCAGAACTCATTTGCATTACTTGTGTCCATGTGCTTCGAGTTGTCGATGAATTCGCCCTCGCGCTGCCAATTGCTAGCTTCCTGGTTAGCTCAATTGGTAGAGCGACCGCCCCGGAAAGGCGTTGGTCCCCGGTTCGAACCCCGGACCAGGACGAATTTTTCGGCAACTCAGAAGCTTTTCTTTCTGAGAAATCCGTACGGATTTCCTTGTGGCTTCGTGCTACAAACGGGTGGTTGTCAATTTTCCCTTTCATAACCCTTCCGCCACCTTGCGGGTTTCCGCAGAACTCATTTGCATTACTTGTGTCCATGTGCTTCGAGTTGTCGATGAATTCGCCCTCGCGCTGCCAATTGCTAGCTTCCTGGTTAGCTCAATTGGTAGAGCGACCGCCCCGGAAAGGCGTTGGTCCTCGGTTCGAACCCCGGACCAAGACGAATTTTTCGGCAACTCAGAAGCTTTTCTTTCTGAGAAATCCGTACGGATTTCCTTGTGGCTTCGTGCTACAAACGGGTGGTTGTCAATTTTCCCTTTCATAACCCTTCCGCCACCTTGCGGGTTTCCGCAGAACTCATTTGCATTACTTGTGTCCATGTGCTTCGAGTTGTCGATGAATTCGCCCTCGCGCTGCCAATTGCTAGCTTCCTGGTTAGCTCAATTGGTAGAGCGACCGCCCCGGAAAGGCGTTGGTCCCCGGTTCGAACCCCGGACCAGGACGAATTTTTCGGCAACTCAGAAGCTTTTCTTTCTGAGAAATCCGTACGGATTTCCTTGTGGCTTCGTGCTACAAACGGGTGGTTGTCAATTTCCCCTTTCATACTGAGGCTTTAGTACGCAGAAGGTACGCAAGAAGGAAAGAAAATATGTCCTAGCAGGTGATGAGAATTGAAATATTGAGTGTGCAGTTAACATTTACGATGTTTTCTATACAGGTATCTTGGGTTACACATCTTCGGTTACGCTTATATATTTGAATGCAAAACGGGCCAGATGGACAATCTTATCCTGGGAGCACATGAAACCGAAATAAGCTATCTCCTGTTATGCTGTGGCGAGCACTGAGAAACTGGAGTGTACCTTTCTAAACGAGGGAATTGAACTTAGGGCCACCTAAATGAGATGTAACAAGAAAAAAAGCTGTTATGAGTGGCTTCAAGTGTGGTGTAGCGCTAACATGTCAGAATCAGGATGAAATGTGTCGAGGAGGTAGGTTAGGATCTCGCAAGCTCGTTTTTTTTTCGACTTTTTATTTTCTCGCAGGGTTCATGTTTTAGTCATATTTACGACCTTGGAATGAGGGATTTTCATCGCGCAGGGTGCCAGCGTCCCAGTACCCAGCACCAAGCTGGACCAATAATCAAATAATCACGAATGGCGCAGGGACAACGCCGTTGGATTTTCCTGTAGGGCCATTGCCGTGAGCTCTCTGGACGGCCAGGCGATGATCTTGAATATATCGAATGCGAAAGATTTTACAATTTACTTCAAGGATCTCTATTCAATCAACTGCCGACATGAATTTGGAAGTGACCGGGCCTATTCTCGTCTGACGGAAACAGAGCGTCTCTACACCGTGTTTTCAGCATTGACCTGTTACTGTACAGCAACGAACCTGTCTATAGCTTGGATACGGGATTTTATGGTGTTCGTACTTTTTCCTCCCATAAAAACCGGCAGTGAAAGAGCCAAAAACAAAACCAAACGAGTATGGAAGGAGAGAGTCCGAGATGAACCACCTCCTCCGAACCGGTGCGAGCGTGAGAAAGGCACCTTGTTCGACCTTCTTCGTTTAGTCTTTGGTTGTGTTCTTTTCCCGCCTTTTCAATTGAAATACAAATTTCCGCTCTCTATGCTACATTTCACTTCTCTGCGTAACGGTAAGGCCGCATGTATTGCGCACTCTCGTGGAGAAAAACAGCATTAAAAACAATGGCCACGGACGAAAAACAACTCTGTGCGTGGGTGTGTCTCTATCTGTATGTGTGTGTGTGGACGTGAATGAGTGTGTGAAATAGGTAGAATAGACAACAACAAAGGTTAGTTCTCGCGGAGCTTTTAAAGTTGGCTTTTTCCCTATTTGTGGTTGCATGGCAGGCAGAACACCGTTTACAGCGATTTATATGTGAAGCTGAAAAAATCAAACTCAATTGATTCACACTCACTTCGCTTAAACGCAATGAAAACTCTAGTATTCGTTATAAATATTCGCCTCAATATATGTCAGCGATCGTTCATATCTTTATGATGAGAAATTTTTGTCATTACACATTTTTTCATGCTATTCTCGGGCTACTGAATGAAAGCTGCTGGGTACACTCTAAAAAATACCACGCTTACCTAAGCGTGCGTTTTAAGTTTTTTTACACGCCTAAGGTATGCGTGATATTTCTCCACGCTTAGTGATCACGCCTACACTCTGAGGAATCCCACGCTTACCTAAGCGTGCGTTTCAAGTTTTTTTACACGCTTATTATGGCGTGACCATTACGCACGCTTAAAGACGGCGCCGAGGATCTGCGCCATAGGAGAGACGGGGGAGGGAGTGGGGTGACCCACTCCCTCCCCCGTCTCTCCTTGGGCGCAGGTCAGCTTGAAGCACCGGTCGCTGTCGGCTTCGATAGCTTCTCCGAACTTCAAGCTTTGCCCGCACCGCTCTTCTTTCGTCTCCAACTTAGCAGCAGGCAGGCGAAGCAGTTGCTGAATGTTCCTCAGGGAGATTGCGGAAGACACTCCCGCCGTTGACGCTGAAACTAATACAATAAAAAGCGGGTTTTGTAAACGCTGGTGCATTTCAAGGATGTAAAACAATAGAAAGTGTAAACAGGCCTCTCCCTATTTCTTTGCTCAGAGCGGCGAATGCTATATCAAACACGCTGTGCCGCGCTGGGCGTTCCAAGATAGTGAACCATGCGCACAATGTATGGGTCGATAGGACAGTATTTCTCCCATTAAGCATTCAGTTTTCCCTGTTGCTCGCCAAAAATACCTTATGAAATTATATTTCTCTGGCGTTTTATTCCAAAAAACGCGAAGGTTATAAGGAACAGAAGATATGCGACCCGTATATTTTCTTTTACTCATGTAGTGTACACACCCAGAAAAAGCGATGCAACGAAACCATGGATAGCTAAAAACATAAGTTACACGGTTGACAGCAGAAATATTTTCGCAATGCCGAGGAAGCTTAATTCGGTATACACCGTCTATTTAAATGAGCAACACAGTGAACAAACTTCTTAGTGTTGTTTGTGTCGATGATACATATTTGCCTGAACCCCGCTTTGTGACTGACGGGACGAAGCCAAGCCGTTGGCCATATGCTGCCGGATATGTCAAATCTTTCATGCAGTACAAGCATAGGCACATCACTAGTTCCTTCTCTGGAGCTGTCTCGCCACTCATACGAAAAATTTCCAGCTCGCTGGCGCAGATGAGGAGCCTTCTTTTTCCCCCAGACAATGCAGGGTCCTATAAAGTCCTTTGGGGGTGTCTGTAAAAAGAAATATCCTATTAACCAAACCATAATGCTTTACTTGCGAAGAATACAGGTCAAGTACGCTGTAAAGGTAATTCATGATCGCTTGCTTTTACGGCAGAGGTGCTAAGGTCGAGATTCACCGTGTGTCGTAGATAGAAAATGATCATTATCATGAACCGGCACGCACTCAATCCCCGCCCACGCGCTCAGTGTGGATGGTTAACAAGAGAAGCTGCAACGTGTTGGCTCTTTCGCCCCACGTGCGTTCCCTTGTCAAGTTTTAGTGGGCCAGTGAGCTGAGTAGTGGGATTCACCCGATTTCTGTGGTACATGCGATAGATATCTCCGTTCTACCCAGAGCTGTTACGGTCAAGGTTTGTCTACAGGCACAGAGGGAATGAGATAGAAAGACACAGACAAATATAATTTACAGTAACCGAGCCTCGTTGATACGATTTACTTGCCTGTAACGTGAGAACTGCCGATTCCAGAGAAGACTCATCAAGTGAGGTGTGTGCTCTATCTTTCCTGCTTAGTTGCTCCTTTTCCGAGGCCTGTCGTTTCCAGCATGCCACTCCTCTTCTCGCCTCTGATAGCTGAGCGACAAACATGCCCTAACAAAACAGAGGCAAAAAAGTGAAGTTGCAAGCAGTTCTATTAGTGTGCTATATTGCTTACCCATTTATTTCTTCCATAGAAGCGCAGACGTGTTGCAAAGCTTGCAACTTCCTACATCATGTCCGGACATTTTTCAGCAATTCACCGAGATTGTGTTGCTGATAGGGAATAGTTGGGTTTGCAGCTAGAAATGAATAATAATAATAATAATAATAATAATAATAATAATAATAATAATAATAATAATAATAATAATAATAATAATAATAACATTAATGATAATAAGAAGAAGACGAAGAAGAAGAAGAAAAATTTGTTCCAGCCTCAAGAGAGAGAGATAAAGAGAAGAGGAAGGCAGGGAGGTTAACCAGAAGGTAGTATCTGGTATGCTACCCTGCACTGGGTACCCAGCCTCAAGAAGTACAGGTACAGGGGAGCCGCTAAAAGAGCTGTCATGCACAGTTTGACTGAGCCGTAGTCCCTACATACAATGCAGCAGCGACGTTCAATACAAATACATGAGATACATTTACGGCTTCATGTTTCATAAGAGAGAAAAGAGGCACATCACAGCAAAACTGGCAAGAAGAAAAACAGTCCTATCCACACTTATGTGCACGCAGCACAAATCGCTACCTCAGGAAAAACACACTTGTGCTCATTTAAGGTCATTAAGTGTCAAATAGCGGAGTAAATGATAAAATAATACTGAAAAATGCTGAAGGGCTGCTTAATCACATCGGCACGGGCATAGAATATTCATGTTCACTAAACACCGTAACACCACCGCAATTACTCTCTTTAAAACACAAAACTTAAAAATCGGAACCGGACACAAATAGATATGCTCATTCAAAGCATGCATCGCTTCTGAGACGCAGTTTACTATCAGTCGGCAAACAGCTGACAAAAAATTATGAACTTTTCCTTCGCCTACAACGGCATACTATGAGCGTGAGGGACATATGCTATAGCTACAAGAGTAAGCAGCATGACTGTGAGGAACCGTTGCAAAGTAAATGGTAGCCCGAAAGCTGACGCCTCTGCCCCTCTCAGCAAGATCGGCTTCGTCCCACGTGACACCGACCAGCGGTGTTGGTTAAACATCATTCAGAATGATATTTTTGCGCACACGTTAACGAAACAGAGGACAGAAGAACGACACGGACACAGCGCAATGTCCACTCATGCGCTGTGTCCATGTCGTTTTCCAGTCCTCTGTTTTGTTAACAAGTGCGCTGAAATAGAAAAATGGATTAACAACACGCCAAAGCCTACGCTTTATGATTCATGAGCGTCCGCGTCACAGTTGAACACGGCAAGGCTTCCACGGACGCCATGGTCGTGCACCACGCGAAAAGAAGAGCGGTCGCTTTAATTCACCTGTACTATACGACCGTAGTGTTCTAAGTTAGGATGAATACGCTGTAACCACATTGATACTCCACTAACAGCGTTATAAATCGTGAGAGTAAACACCGTAAAGAATGCACAGTGGCAACTCCGAGCTCGCCACCGAAACCCTTGTTGAAATGTCAGTGAGTGCTGAGATCTGAAGGGTGAAATCAATGAAAGAAACAGAGCACGCTATATTCGCGTCATGAACCAGCATATATCGCGAGGTGCGTTCTGACTTTAGAAATTTTTCAAAAAAACCTCGCGTTGTAATAGTGACAGTATGGTACTTCAAAAGAACAGAACGTTGGGCTTGTTGCATGGTATTCCATCGTGGAATCTAATAACGGCTCGACATGGCAGAAACTACACAGCAAAGATATACGACAAAGCACTGCCTTTCAAGAGACTTCTTATTGAAAGCGAATATATAAATAAGCAAGGATACAAGTGACAAGTACGGAACACAACACTGTCAGAAAAAAAAGAAGAATAAACGCACAACATTGAAACACATCATCTCTGAGGAATTCACTGGTCCGGAAGGAGCCTTTCCCACCACACATGTGACAGGCAGACAAGAAACCGTTGCAAATCATTAATGTTTGCTGACATAGACTACGAGCGAAAAATAACTGACGTTCTCACCTATATATTCCAATCGTCCATGAATGGCAGTTGACCGGTGGCTGTATATGCACCGTCCATCTTGAAATTCTGCTGCCGAGCCGTCAGAGCGCGGTGGATTTTCTCTCACAAACACGACACGATCACAATTGGTGTGCTTGCACCACTCCCTTTCAATGCGAGGATAGTCTGTGGAAGTCAACGCCGCAGAAATCTGTGCTGCAGTGATTAAACATCGTGACAACCCTCTGCAGAATCCGCAACAAATATGGCTGAGAGCAGCCTTTGAAACGCATGTCCTTCGACAGGCTTCCGAGATGAAGTTTCCCATTCCTCGCAATAGGCGCGGGGAGAAGGCGATTGCGCATGCGTATTCACCACGTCACGTTCGTGGTTGAGAATGCGCATGCTCGCGCGTCGTGCAGACGGTGCGGCATATCGCGGCTCCCCTATTAGGATTTGTATCTGCGTGATGGTAAATGTTTAGCCGTGCGCTCCGCGGGATTGTAAGCGTGTGATATCCGCTCCACACGCGTACACGGCTAGCTCACGCTTGCGCATGACTGAACCACGACACGCACCCTTGCTCTCACGCTGACCTGAAGGAACGTCACGCTTATTTTCGGTCACGTGGTGCTTGAAACGTCATCCACGGCTTATTTACATGTGCATCACGCTTAAAATTACAGTTTAGCGTGACATTAAGCGTGGGATTTTTTAGAGTGTAGACAAGCCAGCTGCTGGTCAAATTTACAACGCTTTTACTTGATCGCTTTCACTCGAAAAATCATAATTTCTCTAGTAACGTGACCTACGAATTCATGCACTCCATTTGGCCAAATAAATATTATATATTTGCAGATCGCACACTGCGTCCATTTTGCAAGCTGCCTGGCGATTATTTATTGCACTCAACTTCTTGAACAAGTACTGTACTGAGCAAAGAATAGTAAAAATAACAGCGTATGCTGTACCATGGACCAAAACCATGATATAACTATGAGTCAAGTGGTAGTGGAGGGCTCCGGGAATTTTGACCATTTGATCTTTTCTTGCGCTCAATTTGCACAACACATAAGCCTATGTAATTTCAGCTCCATCGAAATGCGACCGTTGCACTCGGGATCGCACCCGCGATTTTCTAGTCAGCAGTCAAGCACCGTACCCGCTACATCAGTGCGGCTGACAGAATGGGCGAAGAAGGAAGCGATTATGTTCCGTATAATCATTCTGCATTTTTAAATGAGGAGCATTATGGCTCTTCCTTTCTGGCGGCAGTCTAGGAAGGGCATCTGGTGACGTTGCTGTTATTTTTATAACTGTCATTTCATTGACATGTTATATATTACTGTATTTTCTTATTTTCGCATACGCTAGTAGTCAGCCGACGTTCCAATGAGTTGACAGCCCCAAACGCTTCAAGATAACTTCTTTCCGAAACAGACTCCACAGAGCTTTTAATATTCCTTACTTTGATTAAGGAATTAGTAATTCAAAATCTAAAGTTTTACAATAGAACGCTGCTGGTTTGTATATAATGCGCCGACGGCACCTCAAAAACAGTGCAGCACAATTATTGATGTGAAATATGGGCGCAATAATAACAACAACAAAAACAAAAAAAACGGCAGGACCAAGAAAGCAAACGAAGGACGCACTTCTAAAATACCAAATGCAGCAATAAAATTTTATTTGTAGTTTCTTTAGACAGCATATATTGCCTGAAGCTTTTGTGTTACGTGAATTCTTAAAGTGGCAGCGAAATATTCCACGATCGGAATGTTATGCTAATAATGTAAGTTTTGTTTATCCCAGTGTTTAAGGAGTTCCGCTACGCTGTTGTAATGTATCGTTAAACTCTGCAGCAACATGAAAGTGGCCAAGCGTTCTCGCTTCTCGCAACACGAGGAATGAGTAACGTTAAAGACAGTCACCAAATCTAACTACGCAAGTGGAGGGGAAAGTAAATCACCTTCAAATGTAAAACTGGCAAAGTGCGAGAAGCAATATAAATCGATGAGGAGACTAGATGCGATCAAATCTGGGCCGCAATCTTCACGTTGGAACCAATAGAGTTAGCCGTGAGAGCGGGTGTAGGAGAAAACTGAAACTATGAGAGCAAGAATGAGATAACGCGCAACTTTGATAAAATAAAGGAAATGTAGCCTGAGCGTTTTAAACTCGGATCGTGTGAAGTGGCGAAAAGTGACGAATCAGGTGGCGCGGCTTGTCGAGGAAAATACGGCTTGCTTGCCTACGAAGTAAGCGAAACTTCGCAAACCAGTCGAAACTCAATTTCTGCACCGTCAAATTGGGGAACTCGCCTCTCGAGAGCAAGCTCCGGTGTTAGCAGCGGAAAAAAATATATCGCATCACGCAGGTTGTCGCGGTGTAGATACACTTCCCACAGAATACGCCAACGAGAACGGCAAATAGGACAACGAAGTAGGGGTAGGGACGAACAGTAAAAAGTAACACGACCGTTCGGAAGCGAAGCGTAAGTTTTTCGCATAAATTGGAGACTCAGCTCGTTGGAGTGCTTACTTCTACAGCCACACGCAGACTCGAAAACGAGTACACCACCCCCACAAAATCTATGTTAGTGCAGCATCACTTTCCTAGATCCCGGGTTGGAGTATAGGACTGCGATCAGCGTACTGATTCCTGAAACTGAGCTTTATACGATAAAGAAGCAGAAAATGTGTCAAAAGACGGAACCTTTCCACTGCAGTAACATATAACTTTCATTGTAAAAAGGCATTTAACGCTGGCGTCTGCTGCGTTTTTGAGAAGCGTTTGAGGCGTAGTAATAATACTTACGCTTGCATACTGAATGCGAGGTGTTAGAAAGAGATATCATGTTTTTGTTTTTTTTTAATACAAAAATACTACGTTTTAAAATATTTCCTTCATATGGACTATCTAGATTACATCAATGACCTGACCGCAGACATCTGCGCATCCATAAGTGAACTTCTGAATTAATTTTTGCGTTTAAAGGACACATTCCAGCGTACAATTTCTGTCGCAGTTTTTGTCACCTTTGGAGGTTGGATATCGTTAATAAAACGGAGATTTATGATTGTTTGCATCAAAGTAATGGCACATGCATGTAACGCCACTAGGCCGCTATTACTTAAGACAGGGCTGGGCGGCATCGCGGTACAAGAGAGAGAGAATAAGAGTAGAAGAAAGGCAGGGAGGTTAACCTGGTCTGAGCCCGGTTAGGCTACTCTGCACGGTACAAGAGTATCGCGATAGGTATATTAAGGATACAGCTGAGTATCTATATTTCTGTATCTAGATGCATTGAATGAATGTGTTTGCATTTCAGCAGTGAGATACAATCATTTTGTATACATTGTATCGCGATACTATGCAGGACACGGATATCTCGTTACAATTTTTTGTTGAAGATGAGCTGAAGTGCTTCCAAGGAAAAAAGGAAAATTTTTTCTGTACTATAAGCTGAGCAGAGGTGCGCCGCCGGTCGGCGAAAAAAGGAAGGCTGTGATGGGTTTCCAATACGCACGGAATGGCCCATGTGGTAAAGGGCCCGGCGCCGCCCACGTTAGGATTACTGCGGAAGTAACGTGAATAATTGTTGTGGAATAACAACCCAAAACCACAATACGATTATGAGACGCCGTAGTGGAGCGCTCCGGAAATTTCAACCCCCTGGGGTTGTTTACCGTGCACCTAAATTAAAGTACCCGGGCCTCAAGCATTCTCGCTTCCATCAGAAAATGCGGCCTCGACGGACGGCATTCGGGTGGAAGTATTGTTGTCCTCTGCTGTCGAAAGCGGCTGCGTCTAAACGCTGGTGCAGCACCCCTAATTTTTTTCTCGGTGGCCAGCCGTTTTCGGAATTTGCGACTCGTGTATTGAGGCTGAACCGACACTGTATGGAAGGCAGCTGATGTTCAAATGCAATTTACGCAACCACGGTATCAACGAAAAAGACCTTTTGTGTAAAATAAATGTATATCTTTCGAATAAATGGTGTTCATTAATGGTTAGAGCGATATGTTTGTCTTCAATGATTCAGTGCACAGCAACATTAATAAGAATATTTTGCGGGTCTTATTAATATTATCCGGAGCATCAGTGACCCCGAAAGTATAATAGTATCCTGTATTCTTGCATCTGCATTCGGGGATAGTTTTTTTTTGTTTGTTTGTCTATTTGCAAATCTATCACCGAAATGTCCCGCTGCGTGAAAGAGAAACGTACCTCAATATCTGTATTTTAGGTTTCTAACACATGTATTTTCGATTCCTGTATTCCGGAATACTTTTCTGAGTATCTGTGCCAAGTTCTCACTCGAGAGTGTTTTACCACATATTATTAGAAGTACTCATTTCTTTTCATCATGTCCATGAATCACTTGCTGAAACTGAGTGTTGCTGTGTGGAGCAGACTTACCGAGACAGTACATAACTCTGACAACTATTTTAGAAAAAAATATGAGCAACTGAGTTTAATTTGGAACTAGCACGGTCACGAGATACAGCACTGGAATATCGGATTATGCATTAATAAACGGGGAAGTAATTCACCGAAGATCAAATTATTCGACGATTGACGATATTGTTCGCCGCTATCGTTTAACTGGGATTGTTATTCGCTTGTGAAGCGAGAGTTACTTAATTTTCTGGAAGCAAGTTCGCCAAATAAAGGTTTTAGTCGTTAACCTTCTGACTGCTGCTTTTTCGCCGTCGAAGCAACGAGACAATATCATTGCATCCTTAACCAAACGTTTCGGTCCCCTCGTGAGAACATATATGGTAAATTACATGCTGCTTCTTTAAGAATAATGTAAAGATACACCAACATTTAGGGCTCACACAAGGCAACCGACTTCTTTGAATTGGGGACATCAAAAGCGATCACGGCTTACATAAACTGCTAGCAAGCTTCAGCTTTATGGCGTCGGTGTTGTTAGCTGTGAGCAAAAAAAAAACAGCGTCGATCAGGACCGAAAAATGAAAAGAAATGGAGAGTAAGTAAAAGACAAAAATGTGTAGTTTGAGTGAGAATCGAAACCAGACCTTCCGCGTAATAAGTAGGTGTTCTACCAAACAGCCACGTCATTACTCAGAACTGCTTAAAAAAAGCAAAACTTGCTTCTGGCTTAACTCAGTCATGCCTGGGCGTGCGTAGCGAGAGGTAAGGTTAATTTTGTTGTTTAGCTTTGTTCTCTGTACGGTTACGCTTCTCGAGGCGTGCGGCTCGTTCTTCCTGCGTCTCCTCGGCTGGCTGCCTCCTCTTCGTTAAGTTCCGATGACGAAGCCTGGCTTCTTTCAGTCTCTCCGACTCAACTTTCCATATTTGCCGACGAATTCCCACCGAGCCGCCCCTTCTATATGTTCGATACAACGCCGCTCCTCATCTGTTGTTGGAACGCGGTTGCACCGACTTCTCCTCTGACGTCATGCCAGATGGCGCGGTGAGCGGCACTGTCAGTTTCGGCGGTCGCTAGGCAACGGCTCAGCTCGCGGTGCGGCCACGGGCCATAGCAAAACGGTGAGAATGTGACCAATATAGCTCTCGTTACAAAAAAAAAAAAAAGAACTCTATAAGAATGACATTTAGTGGGAGTTGTCTCCTAAACGCATGTAGTATTGTGCGGCAGAAGCCTACAATCGCGCTAGGCGCCAAAACATGTGATTTGTGCAATGTGCGGGTATTTTAAGTGCCCACGCATTACAAAGCGGTCAGATACATTTAGTTATAATCATCATCGTCAGCAAAAGCATCAAAAAAAGTGAGCAGCTCCATACGTTCGCGTGTTGCCTTACGGAGGCTCAGTGGGCGCTTCACAGGTTCTCGAAAGGACGAATTATGGCGTACCGGGCACATTGCAACTTTTCGTGCAGTATGCATTTTAGGAATAGTTCGAAATGGCCAATTCTACCTGCAGAGACGTTCGTTTTTTTTTAATGCGAAGCATTTCTTAGCGAACTTCGGCGACTTTGAGCGTATCTATCTATCTATCTATCTATCTATCTATCTATCTATCTATCTATCTATCTATCTATCTATCTATCTATCTATCTATCTATCTATCTATCTATCTATCTATCTATCTATCTATCTATCTATCTATCTATCTATCTATCTATCTATCTATCTATCTATCTATCTAGCCGCCTACGACTTTGTGCTCCCCTGGCCGTATCGTTAATGGGATTTATACCAAATTTGGTATGGTATAACATGACTGTATGACGAACGTAAATGGCTGGTCATATCATGAAAATCATGAATAACTTGTCATGAAAAGTATGATTTACATGCCACGCTCATGGCGCGCTCGCGGCCGTTTCGTTAGATTGATATACACCAAATATGGTATTGAGTGACATGACTCTATGACCAACATAAATTACAAGTGGTAATACGGAAATCATGACTTGTCATGTGCGACATGACTTGCATGCCACGCTCATGGCGTGCTCGCGGCTGTTTCGTTAGCTTGAGATACACCAAATTTGGTATTCAGTGACATGACTGTATGAAGAACTAAAATGACAAGTGGTAATATGGAAATTATGACATGTCATGAGCGACATGACTTGCATTCCACGCTCATGGCGCGCTCGTGGCCGTTTCGTTAGCTTGATATGCACCAAACTTGGTATTGAGTGACGTGACTGTATGACGAGCATAAATGACTAGTGGCAATATGAAAATCATGACTTGTCATGTGCGACATGACTTGCATGCCACGCTCATGGAGCGCTCGGCCGTTTCGTTAGCTTGATATACACCAAATTTGGTATTGGAGTGACATGACTGTATGACGAACATAAATGACAACTGTTAGAAATCATGACTTGTCATGTGCGACATGACTTGCATACCATGCTCATGGCGTGCTCGCGGCCGTTTCGTTAGCTTAGGTACACCAAATTTGGTATTGAGTGACATGACTGTATGACGAACATAAATGACAAGTGATAATATGGAAATCATGACATGTCATGAACGACATGACTTGCATTCCACGCTCATGGCGCGCTCGCAGCCGTTTCGTTAGCTTCATATACAGCATATTTGGTATTGAGTGACATGACTGTATAATGAACATAGGTGGCAGGTGGTAACATGAAAATCTTGGCATGCTTGTCATCTACAACGCCATTTACATGCCACGCTCATGGTGCGCTTGCGTCCAGTTCGCTAGCTGGATATACACCAAAATTGGTATTGCGCGACGTGACTGTATGACGAACATAAATTATAGGTCCTAACATGTAAAACATGACATGCAAATTATGTAAAGCATGATCTGCTCCTTCCTGGCTGCTTCGCATTACATCGATTTCCACAGTGCGTGGGATCTGCCGGCTTTTTTTTTTGTTATCTTTTTCTGTCTTTTTTTTTTGGAACGGTCGAGGCGTGAACCTAGAACCGAAGCTAGGCAGCCGATTGTGAAGGAGATAGGCACGAGGCCTGAATACTAGGGGTGTGCGAATATTCGAGTTTCGAATTCGAATCGAATAGTACCTAATCGAATAATTCGATTCGACTTTCGAATAGCTGGTATTCGAAGTTTCGAATAATTCGACCGGGCGAATATCTAAAGCACGACAAAGGCCAATGGTGCAACTTGGTAAGGGTGGGTGGCTAAAACAAACGCTAACGTCATTACAGTAAGCATTTTGTTAACACTTGCACCGATATCCATGCTCAAAAGCGAGTGCATGCATGTTTATTTTAAAGGGGATTATGCTATTTCCGCACGTGAAAAAAACTCATGGGAGAACTTTCAAGCCCTTCACAACATCACTTCCGAAACGAAGGCACGGACTTGTGAGCGTAGTTGTTTCGCGTACGCCGCAAGCGCCGTAAAACGTCCCGACGTTTGGCCCGCGATACCCTCAGGTGATTGACTTCACTTGTGAGAATTTGCTCACGCTTTGCAGTTGCCACTGCCGCACCGCACCACTCGTTCGCATGCTCACATCATTCCTGCGCACAGCTAAAACGCAGCTGTGAACGGACGTCCGCAGATTTTTGGGCCCAGAGCACCCATTGCGATGAAGCACATGTAACATTACCGATGTCAGATGAGCCGTATTGCGCGACCATATAGAAAAAAAAAAAAACGCTAGTTGCCGCATTCTCTCTGTAAGCCTTTAGTGTGTTAGGATTGGCGCTGATGACTGGAATGGGGGGCTCTTCTATTAACATGCTTGTGCGCCCACAAAAGCTGGAAAAAAAAATCCGAACAAGTGAGTAATAAAGTTGTCAACACGCCCTAGCGTCTTTATCTTTCCTTTGTCTTGCCATAACAGGTGGTTCACGTTTCATATAAAAATACTATTCGATATTAAAAATAATTGATGGAGTTTAATGTCCCGAAACCACGATATCATTATGAGAGTCGCCGTAGTGGAGGGCTGCAGAAATTTCTATACCACCTGAGGTTCTGTAACGTACACCTAAACCTAAGCACACGGGCCTCGAGCATTTCCGTCTCCACGAAAATGCTACTATTCGATATTCGATTCGAATTCGATATTTTCGGCCACTATTCGGCACTATTCGATTCGAATTCGATTCGAGATCAAATTTCACTATTCGCACACCCCTACTGAATACGCTATCACGTGGTACTCTTGAAGGCGAAGCGCAAGCGCCCTCCAAGTTTTTATTCATGGCGCTGTGTTGCAGTATGACAACTGCCCCCCCCCCCCACTTCCCCCCTTTTTTAAAGCTCGAACTCACATTCGTGGGAGAAGTTTTCTTTGTGATGGTGTTATCAATGGGGCGTTACTAACGCATAAGGCATGCTGCTGGTGCATCCATAGTGTTTTTTGGCGAAAAATAAAGACAACACAAAAAAGGAACACAGGACAAAGCTCTTTTTTGAACTAAAACAGCCCTATGAATTCACACCTACTAGCCCGCCAACGCATTGTGCTCGTGAACGACACACACGATGTTTCTGTTGTGTTCTGCAATTTATCCCACATGCCTAGCGACTCGTTACCACGCTTGCTGCCACATCAATTATAAATTATTTCGTTAGCTTTCCATAAGAACATCATGCCATTGCACCAGCCACTCCAATGGCTTACAAGGCTTCCAACGCCGCAGATTGCCCTGAGCAGGAATAAACCGTATTGGCCTCAAGCCACTGTAACAGATAGCAAGTTTCACATCAAGAGGCTCTAGCTCCAGCGTCACAATTTGTGGTCATACCGAGATCCTATTTTCATTCCATCTTCCATCGTCTCTGAGAACATAACCACTTTTTTAACACCGAAACACGTACATTTACTTTTTTCCTGACCTCCTTCCTCTTCTTCCTCTTTTCTCTCCAAAAATAGGGTGGCCCAATGCTTGGCGAGCTTTCATTGGTTCATTGTTCTTGCTTTCCCATTTCATCATCGTCTTTCCTATAGGTTGCGCAATTACGGCTGCCGCTGTTTATCTGCCCTTCGAGGTCGACAGCTGTGACATACGGTGTTTCTTCCCTGTGCCACCTTCCCTCCTTCCGAAATATTGCAAGGGGGCCCGCCTGTTTGAAAGGTGTAGGTGGTCAGGCAATCTTCTTATCGTGTTTGTCCAGGCAGCCTGCACAAACCAATAAGGCAACAAGTTTTACGGCCCCCGGACGATGGTGCGCTGTGCATTCTTGAATGTTTGCCGCTCTTGCAGGATGCTGGAAACGGAGTTGGTCGCTGCTCGCCCCTTTTCTGACGAAGTCGTTGGTACACGGAAAGTTTGAGGTTGGTTTGATTGTGGTGGTTCGTGTTTGAAAAAGAAAGAGCAAAACATAAAAATCTGACCCTGCTCAGTTCTTGCCTTTACTTTCACCTCAAATAGAGTAATGAAAATATAAACGTATGTACATCGGTAAAGGTAATATTTGTTACCGGCATTATTTGAAAAATGCAAGTACAATATTCGTACCAACCTAAGCGGTTCTAATAAAATAGAAGTCAGACATGTGTAAGAAATACTTTATTCAAATCTTGTTGCCTTACTATCGTACATCCAGCAGAGTGGGTTGTTGCAGCAATAACACTGGTGCGAAAAAAAAGTATAATAACAATTATAATAGAAAATGAACAAAATGTGAACCGAAATGCCGTTGAGTTGCAAAGACCAACCATTGTCTAACTCTTTTAGTGTATTAGAAGTCATCGGCACGCAGAAATATTAGAAGCTGGCTATTTTACCCGAACACTTTATTTCTTTGGGGATAGCGAAAAAAAAACTTCAACTAAGGGGCGCTAAAGCTTTCATATTGAGGAGTAGAGCGTGACAGCGTTACCGGGAACTGTTCGCGTTGCTTTCTCGTTCGCTTTCCATACTCCTCGGCACATGAAAAACAGCGCTGTAGGAAAACGGAACGTCTGTGCTCACGACGTTGCCCGTTCGAAACTCTGCTACGGCGCCTATTACAAAGACAGCTACGAAAAACCCGTGACGAGTCTGTAAACCAATACGCGCACCTTCATAGCTTGCACACTGTCTAGATGACGAGAAGAGTCTGGTGTTGGGCCTGTTGGTACATAGCTTGGAAACGAGGAACACAGCCTTCAAAAAACACGTACACAAGAAGAGAAGTAGGACCCCAGCGTGTGTGGTTGCCATACTTCTCTTCTTGTGTACGTGTTTTTTGAAGGCTGGGTTCCTCGTTTCCAAGCTAGATGACGAGCATGATGAAGGTGATGACGACGAGGATGATGGTAGTATTAATTATGAATGAACCATTTTGTAAAGGGTGGGCAGCTTTAAGTCATTTACTCGGTACTCACATAGCTTGACCCCTGGTAAGAATCTATGCTTCTGGCACGTAATATTACATCTATGTTATGACTCCTCGCGCGAATCGATGCCTGCATAGCATCTTTTTCCGAAGCAGCTTGAAGCACTGGCATGGATTTGTGTTAGAAAGCTAGATGGTTGCGTTAAATGTATGAGTTAAATTTCGGTTCATGGCCTGATTTTTATTCTTGGCAGGCATCGGGATTTATAGCTCGTGGGGAATGCACCGACGCCCTATTTTGTGCAACACTGGCACCTCATAGTTTTTGCTTGGAAAGGTTAAAGGTTCCAAAAAAGAAAGCTGCGTGGCGTCTTTTAGACTATCGCCGGCAAGACCTGAAGGCGAAGGCCGTAGCGCTGATGTAGTAAGCTCACTAGTCCCTGTGCAGCGTCCCCCTTGGACGCGCTTTCCATTATGCTGTCCCTGCATTGGCGCCTGTTAATGCCGGTCTCCACACGCGTAGCCTCATCCGTTAACGCGATAGCATTCAAGAGCTTGCTTCGCCGAAATCCCGTTGTATGTGTCGGCGGTGGCGTCTCTGGTTGTGAGCGACAATTCGAGGCAGATGCAAATCAAGATAGGAGCTGGAGGGCATTTGCACTTTGGCTGTTCTTGTGGCACAGTTTAGGGCTCCACTGATAAGCGAAGGCAGGCTAGCTATTGGAAGGGCGATAGCGCGTGCTTCTCTGTCGGTCTGTGTCTGCATACGTGAGTACGTGCGTGCATGCGTGAGTGCGGATATTGATATCGCGTTCAACTTTTAAAGGCCAAGGATCAAGGGGTCGTGAAAAGGTTGCTCTTAAAACGACAATACGGAACGGCTGCAGCCATACGCACTAACTATGTATATATAGAGAGAGAGAATAAAAAGAGAGAAAGGCAGGGAGGTTAACCAGAAGTTTAGCATTCGGTTTGCTACCCTGCACTAAGGGGGAGGGGGAAAGGGAAAAGAATGATGGAAAAGGAAGTGAAGAGGAGAGTAGACGCGCGAATAAAAAAGAAAAAAAGAAAAAAGAGGGCACGGCGCTATAGCCTATTCAATAGGCCACTGCCATGCAAAAAGTTCAGTAAGGCCTTGACTGACTTTCTCTGTGAAGACAGTTCGCGTCGGCATTCGAGCACTGACTGTTCTGACAAGGGTCTGTCGTCGAGGCGGGCCAACACAGCAGCTAGCGGCCGTCTATGCGCGCTGTAGCGAGGACAGTGACAAAGCACGTGGTCAACAGTTTCGTCACTGCCGCAATGGTCGCAAGCAGCACTGTCTTCCATGCCAATTCGGAATGCTAAAGATTTGGTAAAAGAGACACCAAGCCACAGTCGGCAAAGCACCGTTGTCTCGAGTCGAGAGAGTCCGCACGGAGGCCGAAGTCGACGAGACGGGTCCAGCCTATGCAGACGCGTGTGCCGTAAACTTGTTGCGTTCCACAGGGATTTAACATCTTCATTTGCTATCGCTCGCATTTTCATGGCAGCATCAGTCCTTGAGAAAGGGATGGCTTCTTGTATACCGTCTTTGTGCGCAGATCTAGCAGCTGCGTCGGCATGTTCGTTGCCCAATATGCCGCAGTGATTTGGAAGCCACTGAAACGTGGTGTCATGTCCTTGGATGAAGAGGTGGTGGAGGAGCTCTCTGATTTCCAACACTAGTTGTTCATGAGGTCCCCGACGTAAGGCGAATATCAAACACTGTAATGCTACCTTGGAATCCGTGAACACGCTCCATTTCGTGGCTTGTTGATGGTGAATTACTTTAAGTGCGCTTCGTAGAGCAGCAAGTTCCGCAGCTGTCGATGTCGTCTGGTGAGATAGCTTGATCTTCACGGTGGTTGCTGTTGCAGGCAAGATCACCGACCCTGCCGACCCATCCACAGTGGTTGAGGCGTCAGTATATAGATGGTTATGCTCGCTGTACGTCTCATACAGCAAGAGAAGAGAAAGCTGCTTGAGCGCTGGAGACGAGAGCCGGGCTTTTGACCGTATGCCTGGAACCGTGAGTCCAACCTGTGGATGAGTCATACACCATGAGGGAGTCGGAACTCTGGCTGGAGCTGTATATCCTGTTGGTAGGCGTGCCCGGTAGGACAGGACTGTCTGAGAAAATGAGGCACCAGGTCGGTCTTCTGGCATTGAAGCTAAATGATGGGCAGGGGCGCGAGCAAGATGCCTTACGTGTGCTCTGAGCGCTTCCATTACAATGTGCGTCTTGGCCGGGTAGTCATTTGCAATCGCAATTGTCTCAGCTGTTGACGAACATCGCGGTAGCCCCAGACAAACTCTGAGAGCCATAGCCTGAACGCTTTCGAGTGTACGAATGTTTGTCCTGCAGGTATTGGTCAGCACAGGCAAGCTGTATCGCAAATAGCCGAGAAAAAGCGCCTCGTATAGTTGCATCATTGCATGTACTGAGGTCCCCCAGGTTTTCCCTCCAAAATACTTGAATAAGTTTGCAATGTCTGTCAGGCGCTTCTTCAAGTATGCCACGTGAGGACTCCAGCAGAGGTCCCTATCGATGATTACGCCAAGAAATCTGTGCGTCCTAACATAAGGTATGACTTGGCCGTCGATAGATATAGGGTATGGTCTCATTGGCTTTCGGCTAAAAGCAATCAATGCGCATTTCGCTGGCGATATCTTCAGCCCTTGTTCACTGAGGTACACCGATACCAATGTTGCAGCTTTCTGAAGCCTTGCGCGTACCTGAGGCCGTGTCACGCCAGATGCCCAGACGCAGGTGTCATCAGCATACATTGATAACTTGACCACACTCCGTAGTCGTTCCACCAGGCCAATGAGAACGAGGTTGAAGAGGGTTGGACTCAAGACGCCACCTTGCGGAACTCCATGGCGCGTGGGATGTTGGGAGGTTGAAACATCTCCAGTGTTCACAAATAGAGTCCGTCCTTGTAAATGACTGCGTGTCCAACAGTATAGTTCACCTCCTAGACCCACTGACCCCATGGCCTCGAGAATGGCGTCATGAAGAACATTATCATACGCTCCTTTCACATCAAGGTACATGGCAACAAATAGTCGTTCACATGTCTTTTGATGTTGGACATGCGTGACAAGATCGATAACGTTGTCGATGGAGCATCGGTGACGTCGAAAACCAGCCATGGCGTTCCGAATTATCTTGTAGTATTCAAGGTACCATTCAAGCCTGGCCAGGATCATTCGCTCCATTACCTTTCCAACGCAACTTGAAAGCGCACTTGGTCGGTAAGAGGTAATTTCTAGGGAGACTTGCCGGGCTTAAGAAGCGGTACCAAGAGGCTTATCTTCCATTCTTGTGGAACCTTACCAGCTTGCCAGGACTCGTTGGAGATGTTAAGAAGCGCATCTCGTGCCCGTTCACCAAGGTGGCACAGTATCCGGTAGGATATGTCGTCCGGGCCAGGCGACGATGACCGATTACATAGGACGAACGCCGCATCAAGTGCTTGTATAGTGAATGGTAGATCCATGAGCGTGTCCCGTGAGTATGGAACACGGTTCATTGTATGCATACTTGTGCACGTTGATGGGCCCACAATCACAGCGCAGAAATCTTCTGCCACCTCAATTTCTTGTCGGCGCTGGAAGAGTGCGAGGGCCTTGAACGGAAAGCGCTGTTCCGGAACAGAACGTAGGCTTCGAACAGTTCTCCATATTTGAGCCAGCGGTTTACGAGGATCTAGTGACGCGCAAAATTTTTTCCATATTTGGGCCTCTAATTTATCGATGCGGCATTGCATCTTCTTTTGGAAGCGCCGGGCTGTTCGTAGATCGTCTATGGACTTGGTGCGTCGGTATCTTCTTTCTGCGCGACGGCGGATCGCACGAAGTCTCTCTAGCTCGAGGTCGAATACAGAGTATTTCGGAAAGCACATTAGTGTGCACATAGCCATCTGTGCAGTTTCCTTAACAGCTTGTTCAAGTCCACGGCAGAGGCCTTTCTCGCAAGCGTCCTCAAGTTGAGTTTTGAACCTAGTCCAATCTATTCTTCGTACCGTGGTAGATTAATACGTGTTGGAAATACCCTTGATCTTCAGATAAGTGGGGATGTGGTCGCTTCCATGTGTTTCAATGTCCAAGAACCACTAACTATTAGTGACTTCAGCCTAAGTAGAGTAGACCTGCATGGACGCTTGTCGAGGCAAAGCACCCGCGCATGTCTACTCTACTTAGGCTGACGTCACCGAGTTAATGCGTGTGGCTGCCGGCGGTTCGGCATTGTCGTTTTAGGAAGCGACCTTTTCATGACGCGTTTAAGGGTTCCCCATTTTAAGGCGAAAGCCTTTAATGTGTCATGCTCACGTCCGTCCGTCCATCCATCCGCCCGTCCGTCTGTGCGTCCGTCCGTCCGTCCGTCCGTTCATCAGTTCATCCGTTCGTCCGTCCGTGTCCGTCCATCCGTCGTCCGTGTCCGTCCGTCCATCCGTGGTCCGTGTCCGTCCGTCCGTCCATCCGTCCGCCTGTCCGTCCGTCTGTCTGTCTGTCTGTCTGTCTGTCTGTCTGTCTGTCTGTCTGTCTGTCTGTCTGTCTGTCTGTCTGTCCGAGCTCTGGCACGGAGCCAGGTGGCCGCCGGGGTGCGCAAACGGACGCCGGTCGCGTCCGGACTCTACAGCGCTCGCGCTTTGCTTGCGTAGTGTCGCTGTGCCCAGCGTTTGGAATCATTCTGACCGACACCGTCTCAATGGACACATACATTTACGGAACACACTTTGGAATTCACAAAGGGTCCGTCAATTAAGCGCTGGAACGCGGATGGCGTTTGTACGATGCGCAAAGCGCGAGAAAACTACTAACGTATGCGAACGGAGGAACATTAGTCTCGCCTCTCGGTGCGATTCGCGGTAAAATTTTAAACAAGGAAAACACGCACACATTCGGTGTGTGTGTTATCTCCCACTGAGCTTGTAAAAGAGAAAAGACATGGTATAGTCAGTCGAATGGCCACACGCATTCGCCGTACACACTTTGGAATGTACAAAGTGTCCTTCAATTTTTTTTTACAGATTTTGCCGGCACCACCGGCTTTGGGTAAGTTTTCCATGACGCGTACGCCACCGTCCAGAGACTAGTGCCGCCTTGAGACCATAACACGACTGAATGAGCCGCTGCGACAACCGCCAACGCCGGCCTTTTACGCTTCATGAGCCATATGTCCCTTTGGCTTTAATAATAGCTCAAATAATTGGACTGGCGGAACTATATACTTCGCAAGCTTCTCTGTCAGGCAAAAAAGGTCAAGCCACACAAAGTTTTATTGAAGCATTCGTGTTAGGTTTATGATGAATATATAACTGAGGAGCACCCGTATAATTAAGTCTCAATACGTTCATTCTTTGTTCTGTAGTTCCTTGTAAACAGTGCAGTTGTAAAGAAATGTTACCTCGCATTCAAAGCATATATTTTCATAACAAACGTTACAGTAATGTGTTCATAATGCTTGGGCAGGTGATAGAGACCTAATAAAAAAAAATTAAGGGTAGCTTCGCATTAGTGGTGCCAAGCATGAAGGAAGTGCGGAGCTGGGCAGCCTTCTTTTTTGTTTCTCTTTGGTAAACCTCTTTCATTCCTCCTCTTTTTCTTTCTTCTTCTCTTTTCCAGTTTTTTCTGTGCTTCTTCTCTTTATTTCTATTTTCTTCCTATTTTTGCCTTCCTTTCTCTCTCTATTTCTCGCTTGCTTCCTCTTTTTCAATTTTTATACACGGTCTGTGTTGTCGTGTTTCCATAGCCATAGTAGTGATGTCCGCACTTAATGTCATGGTCAAGGCACTCGAAAGAAAAAAAAAGAACATTTCTCTTTGGCGCGAGCACGCGCTACAGATGGCTATGCTATATGTCGTTTTCGCCTGCGTTACGCCAAGCGACGACGACTGCAAACGATCACAGCATACAACAGACCGGCCCCCTAATGTACGCCGCACATAATAGCGAGTTCTACATGTCGAATCAAAATGCTCTGGAAAAGAAGATCGCCGCTCAGAAGCTCGGACGTTACATCAGCTTTAACGAACTAAACAAAAACTTGCTAAAATTTATTCCTAACTAGACGACGTCGTCCGTAAAGAATGCGTTCCGGCTCGAGACGCGCGCAGAAGATTGTTTTCCCTGTCAGTACAGCTTTTTTAATGTAATCATGAGTGTTACCCTCTTGTCGTGGAAATGTGGACAACAAATGACTTTTTTATCCGTGATGTGCACGCTAGAAAAGAGGCCGGCAAAAGGCTTTCTTAGTCAACTCGGGCATCGTCCTTACGACATGTCGAAGCTCCAATTTTGGCGTGCTACAACCTTGCAATTTAACTTATTAGTTTAATGGCGAACACACCACGATAGAATTCCGGCCCTAAAAACTGCAACCTTCGCCACCACGCAGGTTGCAACTCTGAAGGTCTCACTTTACTTCACAACTACGCCACCTTGCTCCACCAGCTGCAAGCCTAATGAAACTGTAATTATGACTCCCTGAACGGCAGTTATGCGTTACGTAGTGACGTTCTACTTATTCGACTTGCTTCCGCTGCGCTTTTGCTCACGCTTTATGGGAAGCTTAATATTTGCGTATTTTAGTAATGAAAATGCATATATTTCTATATACTAATGTAGCGTTGTATTTAACATTTGACATTTCCCCCCTACTTGTTCAACCTTCAATTTGCCCGTTTTGAGCGTCGTGCACTTCCTCTTCCTGTTTTCTTCTTTATGTGTATGGCCATAGTACACTGAGTGCGGGTCTCAAAATGCTGGAATGTGACGCAGAATTATGCGTCGGTTCAGACCCACCAGTACGAGACGCTGTCAAGAGCCCACGAAGTGGTCTTACACTGCGCATTCTACGTCTGCTTCTGGAAATGCGTTAATACCGGTTTGGGGAGTGGGCCCCTCTTTGCCCTACGGAAACCTTGGTTAACCTCCGATAGTGGCTTTCGTTGAAAGGGAAATCATTTCAATACAGCCATACTGGAGCATGGTGCATTGCCACGCTGGAAAGGGAAATGATATTTAGGAATAGGGACAAAAAAGGCCCGCTTGTTGAGGAGAGCACTTAGGCGCCCCGAGAGCCATATTGAGGTATTCGCACCACTGTATAATACATTGACGGGTGCCTGGTGGCGCAGGCATTCGAACCCAGAACCTCTCGCGTTGGAGCATGACGTTCCATCAATTCACCACCGCTGCGGTGATTTAGCTCCACCCCGAGTCGACGTCGCATTTCAGAATTACTGCATGCTTGCTTACTTTGTGTGGTTATTAGCACGCGCTGATTTGCCTTAGTGAACGAAAAGACAAAATACATATTTGCTATCTATAATCTATTTCTCACGAAACTCCGTTAGTGTTGCCGTGGGCCGACAATCATGATATTATGTAAATAATTGATTTTACGAAGCGTACTAGGATCGAAAGGCTTTGCCGATCCATTAGGTATGTGTCAACTTCACGGGAAAGCCTGATTTCTATCTTCGCAAAATCACCGAACCGTCGATTAATTGAGAATTTGCCTCCCGCAGAGGCAGAAAACATGAATAGTAGTTAGTGCCCGAGTGGATGCGTCAGCTACGAAATAGCCTTGGTGCAAACTTTCACAGAGCGTTTCATCGCCCTTTTGTGGTCCAGGATTTCAAGAAGGGTAGGTATTCAGGCGCACTTTCTTAAAAGTGCCGCGCCGCAATCGACGTACTTTCTGCTGCGATACGTGAGGCTGGTTGGGATACACGTAAGCTTTCAGCTGTCAAAGACTGCTGTCGCATTATTTCACTGTTTTATGTCGGCTATGTGCCTTTATCGCTGAAATTAAGCATAAATTCAGTGTGCTCAGTGGAACCACTCGTTCTCCAGACGCGGTGAAGCTGTTTCAAATGGCAAGATTCTCTTTCTTGAATGTCGCAACGCATCCATTATAGCCCGCTCCGTTGAGACGACTATTCACTGCCACGCATTACGCTTGAGTTTCCCTTGGAACCTATTGCACTTCTCTGGTGCGCACTTTATCACCTGCCGCTGCGTTAACGCTACTCGATCGAAAAGCGTAAGGTCGATAGGAGCGAAACAAACTTTAATGGCGTCATAAAAGCATTTTTGGTCCTTTAAAGCACGTTACCCAACCACTGGTGCACATGGCCTACAGTATGTGTGGCGTAAAAACAAGAAGAAACAAGAAACGCAGAAACGCAAGGAAACTGTTGCATTGCAGAAATTCATTGAACGAAGAGGAATGGTTCTGCAACGACCAAGCAGTTTGCCGTTACCTTATGCTCCCATTCACACAAGTACCATCCTTCATGCACTCTATACTGGCTATGACTACGCTATGCGTACTGTAAGACGTTATTTCACAAGCACAGACGGAATCACACTTGTCTAGAGCAACGGAGTGCGTTGCTTTGGAATAGTAATATCTGAAAAACTCCAGATATTATTCTTCATGAGCGACTCGGAAGCTGCTTCAGCAACTAATAAAATGTTGAGACTTCAGTGTTTCAGAGGAGCAGTGCATAATACGAGTTACTTGTGTTCTTCAAGAGACAGTTCTACGTTTTTTGACGTATTAAAACTGAAAGTTCATAAATTAACTGTGTCCACCGCGGTGGTGTAGCAGCTACGGGGCTCGGCTGCTGACCCGAAGGTCGCGGGTTCGATCCCGGGCCGTGGCGGTCGCATTTCGATGGAGGCGGAAATGGTAGAGGCCCGTGTACTGTGCGATGTCAGTGCACGTTAAAGAACACCAGATGGTCAAAATTTCCGGAGCCGTCCACTACGGCGTCTCTCATAATCATAGCGTGGTTTTGGGACGTAAAACCCCAGATATTATTATTATAAATGAACTGTAGTTAAGCAGTGACACTGGTGAAACGTCCACCAGCTACATCGGGAACATTATCGACCTTTGCCGGCGTGTCAACCCGACGACAGCGGAAGCGGACAAGCTGCGCCACTTATATAAAGGGCATTGCCGATGATTCATTTAAAATGCTCCTTCTGCAAGAACCATGACGCTGTCTCTGAACTTACTGAGCTTCGCAAGAGTTTCGACGAGCTCCGACGACAGCGTCTTCCCAAAAGGCCCCAACAACGAAACTACCTCAAGCGTGTCTAGCGCTCCTGTCACTGCTCTCCCAGATCGAAGGACCCGAAGGTCGCGGTTTCGATGGAGGCGAAATGCTAAAGGCCAGTGTGTTGTACGATGTGAGTGCACGTTAAAGTACACCTGACAGTCAAAATTTCCGGAGAGCTCCGCCATGGCATGCCACATAATCACAGCGTGCTTTGGGCATATTAAATCCCAAATATTATTCATATTATCGCACATCAAGGTGTTTGTCTGTGCTGAGGTGCCTGGTCAGCCTTTGCTGCTATCAACAGCCTGCCAGCCACCGTCGCTATGGCCAGTGAACTTTCGCCAGGTCATCCAAGAGCATGTTTGCGCAGCTGTGCCTTCTCCCCACGACACGGCGCCGGCACCAACCCCCGTTGTCTGTTCCGAGTTGAATGCGCCTTTGTGCTACGCCGAAGTTGCCGCATGGCCACCGAACTTTGCGCCATTACCTTCAGCCGTGCCATTGCGACCCACTCCCCGCTTCGATCAGCCAAGGTACCTCCATAGTAGTGGAAATTGGCCCACTTTCTACAACCGGCCCATTTGTTTTGCTTGGTGCGCTACTTGGCCACGTCGCCTGATATTACCGTCGTCGCGTACATCCCTACCACCACAACTTCAAACCTGACTCGTATGTATCAACACGCCCATCGTTCTCAGCATCTCAGAATCCCGGTCGGATGCCTATATACACCGACCACCTCCCTCCTGTTAACCGCCGCTCGCTATCACCTCGAAACCGCTCACTATCACCGATGCGTTGTCGTTCTTCTACGCCGGAGCAGGAAAACTGCCGCAGTTTGATAGGCAGGAACTACGTCATCCCCAAAAAGATCAAGGCCTCCCTTTTCGCCGGCAAGTGTTATTGACGCTTCACTCGCTCCTGTCGTGAGTGGTGCCGCATTTTCACTTATAAGTGCCAAACTGGGCCGCTTGCTCAAAAATGTTACGACGCCGCTGTTAAACATATCGCTTCGTACCGCCACCGCAGACACCACGACGGTGGCTGCTGCATGTACTGCTCGCGTCATGATCTTTTGTGCAGTCGAATTATAAGTGCAGCATTCTTGTTCCCATGACCCACTTTTTAACTGGGGACTTTCTGTGGGTCAGCTATTTGTTGCGGAACACGCTTCGATACCACCGCACTCATTTGCCCTTGCCAAGGTGTCCTGCAACAGTATCACCGAGTCAAGGGCAGTTCGACGCCATCTCCCATCCTTTGTTCGTCGCAAATGTTCACCGCTGCTTTTGACCCTTTTGACAATTCGTCACGGTGTCAACACACTGGTCGTCTTCAAGCTGTGTCAAGGCCTCTCACAAAACTTTGTGGATAGTGCGTCGGGCGTGTCCACAGTGTTTACCTTTCGACCATCACTTACATGCTAATTGCTTCTACCACCGAACGCGAAGCCGTCGGAGTGACCTGTGGCGCCTTACAGCCGACGACTACGCCTGATGTACTGATCAGCTCCGTCGCCGACACGCTGACTGTTCCTCGACGCGCCCTGCTTCTACGCTTCCTCGGCAAGTACCGTTTTCCTTTGAAGGCTAGCGTCCTTTTCTAGGCTATACGTAAGCTGTAAATCGCCGCATCGACACGTGTACCGATGCTCCACTTCCCCAAAGACACCATCGTGTGTCGGTGACAGAGCGCCAGCTTGTCGACGACGAAGTGGCAGACATGCTCAAGTGTATACGTAATACGAACTTGATGTTGGGCGAATTGGTGATTTTGTAACATGGTGATTTTCGCGCTAAGACGACGAACACATGTGACAGACAGGACCTGTCTCTCACTTGTGTCCTGTTCTATGTGTTCGTCTTTTTTAGTGCCAAAATCACCATGTTATGCTCAAGCGTAGCGTCACTCAGCCTTCGAATAGCTCATGCGCATCTCCAGTTGTCCTTGCTAAGAAGATAGATGGGTCGATTGCCTTCTGTGTTGATAACCGTTGTCTTAACAAGTTAACTCGAAAATACCGAGAATTAACGATGTCGCTGACTGCCTACAGGGCGCGGTGTTTTCTCCATTTACGGAGCGGCTATTGCCAAACCCTGTGGCCCCTGACGACGAACCGAAACCGGCCTTCATCATACCCGACGGCTTTTATGAATTACGTGTCCCTGCCTTTCAGTCTTTGCAACGCACCCGTGACATTCGAGTGCATGATGGTTCACAACCTTTTGCGCGTTCAGTGGTAAACTCGCCTATGGTACTTAGATGGCATGGTTGTATTTTCAACATATTTTCCCACACACCTCTGTAGGCTAGAGGAAGTATTGCCAGGCCTAAGTGAAGCCAGCCTGCAGCTCAACTGGAAGAGATGTCACTTTGGCAAAAGTTGGCTGACCGTCCTTGGTCATGTTGTATTCAAACACAATATTGCCACGCGCAATGTGGCCGCTGTCAGTGCCATTGTGTACTGTTGTAATTTGACTTTCCATTTACCGGCCACAAGTTCGGCCAAATGAACAGTTTCATCTTGGACATACGGATTGCTGCCTTCGTCAACGTCACGACCACGTGACAATATTCCTTCCAACACTGCCAAGTTTCCCGTAGTTCTTGACCTTTCTTAAATCTCCGCCCAAAAAGAACTTTGTACCTTCCTTGGCCTTTGTTCCTACTTTCTCCGCTGTCTTCGGAATTGGTAATTCCCACCGCTCCGCTCCTTTGAATCAGCTCCTACGGTGCGGCTCGAAAAGTTGTGCTTGTTCACACAGTTGTGGAGGTACCTTTCAAGGTTCCCACCATCTGCTCACCCCGCCAACAATCCTGCGTCACTTCTACCCTACTGCTCCAACTGAGGTACACACCGAATCCAGTGGTGTTGGACTCGGCGCCGTGCTCGCGCTGCGCATATCTGGATTTCAAGCTTACGTCATCGCATACGCAAGGCGCACCATCACTAAAGCAGAGAAGAATTGTTCTGTTATGGAGAATGAATGATTAACTGTAATTTGGGCTCTTGGTAAATTAAGACATTATCTATATGGCCGCCCCTTCGGACGTAGTCATAGCTCACCATGTGATTTGTTAGTTATCCACGTTGAAGGACTCCATCGCGCCGATTAGCTTGCTGGGCTTTGTGGTTGCAAGATTTTGAAATGCGCCTTGCGCACGCCCCACCACGCTCGCCTATGTCAATCGAAAGTTCTGCCTCCATATCTGCCGTAGATCAAGTACTTTCGTTCCCAGCAGGCTGCTACGTGGTGATTGAGAAACGCAAGAATTCCCCCGATCAGCGCTCACCGATTCCTTTCCAATCCATTGACTTTCCCTTCAGCTTCTCGAGCATTGCACCGTCATGCTGTTCAGTTCGAGATTCGTGATGGTCTCCTCTATCACCGGCACTACATGTCTGACGGCCGCAAGGGGTTGCTGGTGATACCTCGTCATACCTCGTGCTGTAATATGTTCAGCCTCTCACGCTGGCCCACAGTGTTCATATGCGGGTGTCTTCAAAACATACACCCGATTTTCCTCAGGATTTTATTGGTGAGGCATGTACACCTTTGTGCTGAAGTACATTCGACCATGCCCATAGTGCCAATGACGCAAAGCTCATCCTGAGCAAGTTTCTGGTCCGACCCAGCCAATCCTGTTCCCAGCCAGGCCCTTCGGCCGTATTTGCATTGTCCGGTAGGGACTCCTTCTATCCACGGCTTCTGGAAACCGCTTGGTTGTCATCGCCATCGAGCACTTGACGCGGTAGGCAGCAACAGCCGCTCTGCCTGCTCAGAGCCCGTGACATAGCATATTTCCTCCTGCGGAACTTCATTCTCCGTCACGGTGCACCACACGAAATTCCGAGCGACAGAGGACGTGCGTTCCTTTCCGAAGTCGTAAACCCACTCCTCGCTGAACGTCGTTTTGTTCATCGCACTACTACCGCCTACGATCCCCAAACTAATGGCTTGACGGAAAGATTCAACACAACCCTTGGCGACATGATCTCTAAGTACTTTGCCAACCACCATTCTTACTGGGACTTAAATTTGCATTTCGTGACGCACGCCTACAACACTGCTCCAAAGGCGACTACAGGCCTTTCGTTATTTTTGCTCTTATATGTCCAAGAACCTCCGACCACACTCGACATCATTGTGCCGTACCGACCCGATACATCCAAAACTACGCCCATTTCTCAAGTCGCCCGCCTTGCCTAGGAGTGCTGTCAGCTCGCCCGAAGCAAGAACGGCCTTCGCGGAGAACCGAAACGAGGGCGCACAGTCTACATTTCCATCGCCATCAGTGCGACCCGTACGGAACGCCGGTAACGACATTCCGGGTTAATTTCGGGTTAACGCCCTTCCGGTTGGTTAGGGTGGTCTTGAGCCGCGTTCACATTGTGAGCAAAGTCGCGAGTGGCAAACACTTAGGCTTTTACGCCTTTCTTATGCAAAGTAAGCACAGGATTTACGTATTCATAAAGAAAATGAAAGTCTACTGACGTTATGAAAATTTGTTTATTGTTCGCTTGATACTTTGGATAACTCGGAATTTTCTTAATTCTGGAAATTTTTCCTGTCGCGCGAAATCCATATTTACGAGATTTTACTGTAATGAAGCAGCGAGTGACTGAGTCAAAGTAGTCGCTTTACGACCAAAGCGGCCATTTGCGACCATACGATTTGCGACCAACGTGGTCGCGCGACTGAATGGCAAGCGTTAATGAGCTTCAGCGGATGTCTAAGTCTGGTGTTTACTTTAGCTCTCGTTGGACTGTTGGCGAACTGTATGACGAACATACCTGACAGGTCGTAATATGAAAATCGCGATGTGCGTGTCCTTAACGGCATCATTTACATTCCACTGTCATGGTACTCTCACGGCCGTTTCCGTTTCTTTGACATATACCTGTATTTGACATATTCCTGTATTTGACATATTCCTGTATTATAGACATATACCACAATTGGTATGGCACGGCGTGACGTGCCGTTGTGGCCGTCGGATATTTGTGGTTTCCGCGGCGTAAGAAAGTTCATCGAACACATTGTATACCAGGAAGGGACTGTCCGACCCTTTTCTTTTCTAAGAGCGAAGCTCCTTGGGCCCGCACCCCGCAGTCGCCGGGCGAAGCTCCCTGCAATATACATGCGGCACCGGCGCAAAAAATTGGACGCGTATCTGCGTGCTTCGCTGCAAATGTCGTCGAAAGACGATAGTCTTCTGCCGGCCATACTACAATGTTTTGACTTGCCTCAGACAGCGCTTTCTCTATGTTGAATCGGCCGCATCTGGCTAGCCTTGATAAAATAGAAGAGGCGTTACGTGAGACATGGACGCCATCTGGCAGTGCTGTCGAGAAACATCACCTTGTGCAGAACCCAGGGCCACTGCCAGCTGCAACATATCGTCGGCCGAGGGCTTTTTCGTGCATAGCGTCGCAGTTCGTGTATAGCGTCGCTTTTTGAGCGCAGCCTAAGAAACGCTGGGGTCTTCAGAATTACGTATCTATGTATTTTCTTATAAAGGAACGTACCAGCTACTAATGTATTGATGTTGCGCCTCAGACATGCGTAACATTTGCTTTTTGATCGACAACAAAATATACTTGTGCAAGATGGCTGGTGCAAATACGTGTGCAAGATGAACAAAAATACTTGTGCAAGATGGCTGGTCGCTGAGAAAGTGGTTAAACTTTGGCCGAGTAGCTGAATCGGGTCACAGACAGACAGACAGACGTATCATCCAAGTATCATCCCAAGAAAGACTATCGTCTCTAAAGACAACGAAAAGTCGCGCGCACCGAACGCCGAGCGGTTTGGTTCTAGCGCACCAGAAATCCGAGTTTAAATAAAACAAATACGCTCTGTGCCCAACTGCTTTAATGGTCATCTTCACGTTCACCATCTTTATCATGTATTGTGAAATGACAACCATGATTCTAGCGCAGTACGGGCGCTTTGTCGAAGGTAGTAGCGAACCCTCTCCCCACCCGGTGCTGGCGCAAAAAAAGGAAAAAAAAGAAAAGACAAGAAAACAGAAAAAAAAGTCGCAAGGCGCACACGGCGTTCGGAGCGCTTTGCGCAAAAAACAAGGCGCGCGGCGGAAAAACGGTTCGCGTTTATAAACGACAGTAAAATTCATCAAAAACCATGTTTGTACATATATAAAAAAATAATGATCCACTTGAGATTACATAGGGCTGCTCACAGAACATGGATAGTCATCCTCAGAAACGTAAACGTGATGCTGAAGACGATAAGGAGCTTGGCAAGGATGCGGAACACAAAGCCAAAGCAGCGGCAGCAAGATAAGCCCGGCAACAGGATCCTGCGGTTAAAGCACGACGAAGCGGAGCTTCAGCGGCTACACCGACAGGATCCTGCCGTACGTGCTACAGCGGCCGAATCTAAGCTCCGACGCCCAGGGTAGCCAGGTTGGGCTATAAATAGCCAAATTGGGCTACCTTTTTCTGGAGTTGGCGGGACGTTTTGGTCGTTGGCTATTTGGCCACTTTTGGGCTATTACCTGCCTTCGCTTCAAACGCTCATTTTCCAGTGCGTTTGCTCCTCTTTATTGGTTGTTGTGCCTCAGTGTCGATGTGAATCAAGGGTTTACGCGTATAGTTATCTTTCATTCAAATCTTTTTGCTATACTTTCCCTGTCGTTTTGCATTATTTAGGTATCAGCAGCCTTCACCAGACAGTACCGGCTCTTAGTAATAACGCATTCCTTTCCTCAAAGCGAAGCTTCTTTTGCCGGTTTCGCGTGGCTGCTGAGTCGTTCATTCTCAAGGCGGATTAATTAAATTTGTGCATTTCCATCAAAGTGTAAATGAAAGCACATGCAAAGAGGCTTAAAAGATTTTTAAGCGTTATGCCTGCAATCACCAAACTCTACGCATCACCGTTGGTTTTAAAAAATACAATTTACCACTTTACATTTGTTTCACTTGAAATGAGTTCCGACATGAGCGTTCCATGTGATGCGCATCATTTAGCTTTAGTTATTTGCTTTAAGTAATAAAAGAGCCATTCTTCTCCTCCATGGGCTTCCCCTTTCCTTCGGCTACAATCCTGAGATTGTAGCCCCACTTCAAAGAAGACAGACAAATTAACTTGCTAGGCCCTTCATAAAGCTGATTATCTACCTAGAAAGAGCAACAATAAAATACAAATGCCAGCAAGCAAGGCGGCATTTCACTTCCGTTTCTGCTTCTTGAAGCAGATATGCGCTCTTGCATTGAGAAGTACCAGACTCGAAGACATGCATGTCATATGGGTAACTCTCTACAAAAGGTATTGCTTGTTTTAATCTGGTTTTTATGTGTTAATCTTGCTTCATTTCATTGTTTTGTTCATTTATGAACTCTATCTGTATTAAAATAATAAACAGAGACCTTTTTCTATAATGAATTCTTTTTGGCTATTTTGGGCTATTGTTATGAATTACATTTGGCTACTTTTAGGCTATTATTGGGGCTGAATTTGGCGGGTTGCTGTCTGAGTACCTGGCAACCCTGCCGACGCCGCCAACAGTTTCAAAACGTACATAGTCGTTTGCGTCCGATTGCTGAGGAGCTTCACTCATCGGTTCTATTTGTACACGGAACAACTGCTAGTTTTTCTTCGAAGCTCCTCGAGGACGCGCGAGCTCGGCGCCGATCTTCTTCGTTTTCTTCGCACAACATCTAAAGGCAGCACCGGATCCCGACCGTACACCAGGATGAAGAGAGTTTGGCGAACCGTGTCCTGGTACCCGGAGTTGTAACAGAATACAACATAAGGGAGGACATCGGCCCACTTTTCTCCCCCGGCTGTAGTCATGGCAATCTGTTTGATTGTCTTATTGGCCCTTTCGCACAAGCCGTTTGCTGCCGGGTGATATGCGGTGGTGGCAGCATATCTGATGCCCCGATGCTTGAAGTAGGCTTCAGTAGAGCGCGCCATGAATTGAGTACCGCGGTCTGTGATAATCGTGGCTGGGCATTTGTACTTCAAGATGATCCGTCGCTCAAGAAACTTCTGGGCGGTTGCAGCTGCTATGTTCCTGAGTGGTTCTGCTTCAACGAACTTTGTGAGGTAATCAATGGCTACGATGATATACTTTTAACCTCTCGAAGTTTTGAAGGGTCCTAATATGTCCATCCTAACTGTGTGGAAGCGGCTGTTGACTTCTATTGGCTCGGCGCCAATCTTCTTCGTTTTCTTCGCGTCAAGGCGCGAGACACACACCGAGCGTCGTCTGCTGTCGCTCGTGACACATGGTATTTTTTGTATGACAGACATAAACGACAGAAGGTAACGTGGAAGTCATAGTATGGATGTCATGTACCATATAACCTACTTTCCACGCTCACGGTGCATTCGCCGCCGTTTCGCTAGCTTGATGTTCCCCAGAATTCTTATGATTTGACATGACTACTTGATGAACAAATAATAGTTCGTAACATTAAATTCATGGCATGCGCGTCACGTACGGCGTGGCTTACATGCCAAGCTCCTGGTGCTCTAGAGGTCATTCCGCTAACTTCATATAATATACCAAAATTCGTATGGCGTGACATGACTGAATGACGAATATAAACTACCGATTGTAGCATGAAAATCACTATATACATGTCATGTACGGCCTCTCTCACGCTCATAGTGTGTTCACGACCGTTTCGCTAGCTTGATATATGTCAAAAACTGGTATTGCGCCACTTGACTAAATGGCGAACATAAACGATAGGTGGTTATATAAACATGCATGTCATGTGCGTCATGATTTACACGGCGCAGTCTTGAAGCGCTCACTTCCGTTCCGTTCACAGCATATATAGCAAAAGTGATCTGGTATGACATGAGTGCATGACGAAGATATACCAGAATATGTGTTTCACTAGCATGGTATATTCCAGATTGTACATGCATGCATTCATGTCAAGCGTGCGACAGTGAATTAAGTGTCATGTCATGAATACTTTCATTTGACTCAAAGACAAACAATGCGACGTATGCAGCACCTTCCTGACTGCTTCGCATTCCATTGATTCCCACAATGCGGGAGATCTACCAGTGCTGCTCACACGGCGAAACTTGCTTTCTTTTGGACCCGATCAAAGGGGGGAAGGGGAGCCTTGGTGGGACTTCTCCCTTCTTAATGAAGAGTCTACGCACGCCTTATACTAAGCATATAATACATGGTAAGCCCGAACTGAATAACGTACCGCAGATGCGTAGCAATAATTGCTTAGGTTTTGCGTGCCGAAATCACGATATAATTATTAGAGACGCCGTAGTGGGATTCTCTGGAAATTTCGACAAGCTGCAACTTTTTTAACGTGCACGTAAATCTAAGCACATGGGTTTCTCTCATATTGCCTCCATCGAATTTCAGCAGCCGCAGTAGCTTTTCGATCGCGCGACATTCAGGTAAGCAATCGAGCGACATAATCACGAGACCACCGCGGTGAGTCCATGTGCGATGAAGACAGCTATGCACTTACGTAGGTGGGGCATTTGCGTTTGTTTAAAAACTGTTCTCTAAGGCTGTGGAATTGGAATAAACCGATTATTGGACCCGGAATGGTGGTCGTTTATTTTAATGTTGTTCTCTCTCTCTAAGAATCAGCCCAGCACCTTTTTATGCGTGTAGCATAAAATACTGGCGCGTGTTAGAGCGCGAAGGCATGCCTCCAGAGACGCTGACACGGGTTGCTGTCTTCGCAATGCGAGGCACGTGCACGGATTTTGTTACCGTCAACGCGGTATTCCTATTGCTCGCTGCTTGCATGTCTAGTGCGGATTGAGCCTGCAGCTGCCGTCTGATACGCGCCCCGACGTTTCACTTCCTATAGCGAGGCCAGGACGCACTTTGCGGTCCTGTCATTTCTTCCTTTATTTCACACGACTGACGCCCCGTGACACATCGCCCGAAACAAGAAGATATTGGATTTTCCTCTGAAACACCATTGCACCTTTTTTTGTTTTCGACGGGTCATTCTCCTTTGCCTTCTTTCCTTCTTTGTTGTATGCTTCCTTCTTTGTTATATGCATCTGCAGCAATTGAGAAGCTTGTGGCGTTTACTGCCCATTTGCTTTGCTTGTCATTTGTTTTCCGCTGCACGTGCGCCGGCTTGAATATTGATATAGCTGAATATTGATAAGCGTCCTTTCTTCTAGCGTTTCTTTTCCCTTGGGTCACCCCCCAACGCTGGTCTAGTGGCAATGTTGCTCGACTGTTCACCTGAAGGTCGCGGGATTGAATCCCGGCCACGGCAGCCGCATTTTCTGATGGAAGCAAGAATGCTTGAGCCCCGTGTACTTATATTTAGGTGCACGTTAAAGAACCCCAGGTGGTCGAAATTTTCAAAGCCCTCATCTACGGCGTCTCCCATAATCATACCGTGGTTTCGGGATGCTGAAGCTCCAATAATTATTATTATTTCCCTTGAGAGAGGATCGAGTTGGTTCTTTATTTGCTGTCTTCATGTTGTTGGTAGAAAGAGATACATAATAAAGTGCTCACGACAATTAGCGTTTGTGGTGTATAACATTGTACTTCCATGTTCAAGGGCATCGGTTTAGAACAGCAAAGATACAAACTCCTACGCTCAAAATCTTCAAAACCAGGTTATTCTTCTAAATCCTCTCGTTACAGAATGAAGAGAACGCGAAAAGTTAGAAAGGAAGCAGCAAGCGGGGCAAATAGGTATATTGCGACCTGTGCCCCTGTTTCCAGGAATTTTGCACGCTACATCTCTGTGAGTATAAAGAAAGCCTACTTTATCACAGAGTGAAAGAGTACGTTGAAAACGAAGGCGGTCAATCAACCTGTTTATTTTATAAATTAGGTGACAGCGCTCACCTCGAAGAGCAAGAAACACACACGCGTTCATTAAAGCGGCCTCTAATTGTGCTACGTCAATACTCCGAGAGGCGACATGCTCGAAATTTATTCTTGGTGTGGTCGGTTATAACAGCTGGAAACGGCGCCAGAACACGAGGAACATTCATCACAGTTTAAGGCACGCCAGGGTTTTCGGTCTAACTTCTTCTAGCTTTCTTATCGCTAATGTTCTCGGGTCCCTCACATTCCCCGTAAATATATTGTGCCATGTATGAAAGGTTTTCGTGCCACCATGGCAGCTCGGTATATCGAACACAGTCTTCCTGGTACATTCAACAATTAATTATTTTATTTGATTTACATATACTGTCATGATGCATAGCAAAATATTCCAGGAGTGAGTACATACATACACTAAAAATACAAAATGAAAAAGAGTTTGTACATTGAGAAAAGAGAACTATAACAGGAAAGTATTCACAGTTCATCAGTTCATCATTACTTTATCAGATATAATTTCGGTTTAGAAACAGCTCACCGCTAATGCATAGCAAAGCACGCTGCGTTCTAAATCATCTACCTCATTTTCCTAAACACACAGCTGAATCAAGCTGAAGACAAGTTGGTTCCTTTTTGCCTAAAAGAGTATAATGTGCACAACTACACAATGACGTGAACTCGACAAGGAAGGGCGCGACTCCTAAGAGCAATGGACAGCACAGCTGCACCAAAAGATAAAATTCACCCGTTCCCTAATGCATTTGCTTAAGAAGACTCGAAGGCGGAAAGCCATCGTCTTTTAGGAGCCGAAGCACCTTAGAGCCGACGCTTGTCCGTTCGCGGTGTCCGTCACGGGGAGATGCGTGGATGTGAGACACACACAAAAAAAAGGTTTAACAATAGACTAATATCAATCATAATTGTGACAGAACAATATTAAAACACCTAGAAGCAGAGACGCTTTATACTAGTCGGCGACTTCAACGTACACTAGCGTTAAAATTACCAATCTCTGTTCTCGCCGTTCCTGGGTATATATAAACTGTCAATCAGCTGTGGCACATACCCCCCACACCCGTGGCACATACCCGCCGATGTGAAGTAAAAGAAAAAGGTTTACAATAGATGAAACATAGGCTATCATCATCATCATCATGAATAACTATCTTAATTGTGACAGAACAATATAAAACACCTAAAAGCACGAACCCTTTACACTAGTCGGTGACTTCAACGTAGACAGTATGGACCTTAGGACCTAGCTCTGTCGTCGACATTTTATGACACTTTGTGACTCAATTTACATTATATGGGGCAACGCTCGGGTAACGTACGATTACTCACCCATAAGGTACCCAGAGCTTCGCCCACTCGTCATGATTCACTTCGTGGAGATGCGTGGATTTTTTTTCTTTCCCATTAGGTTGCATTCGTCCCCGTCTCATCCCTTCCCCCTAGATGTTTCTGCACCCAACGTGGTTCAGCACTGCCTCCTTGATCGAACACACTGGAAGTTTTCAGTACCTCACGTAGTTCTGGATTGCCCCCGAAATCAGTGTCCCTTTCATCGTGTCATCGTGTGACGTCACATTACGTGGCAATATAGTGATGTCGTAACGACGTCGCGATGATTGCAATGGGCGTTGTCAAGACGTGATGATTATTTTTAGCATCACTCATGTTTACGCACATACCTCAAGAGGAAGGTGTATAACAGCTGCATCTTACCTGTAGTTACCTACGGAGCAGAACTCTGGAGCCTTACAAAAAGGGTTCAACTTAAATACTTCAATTGAGGACGACGCAGCGAGTGATGGAAAGGAAAATGATAGGTGTAACCTGATGAGACAGGAAGAGAGCAGAGTGGGTGAGGGAACAAACGGCGGTTAAGGATATCATAGTTGCAATCAAGAAGAAATTGGACATGGGCCGGGCATGTAGCACGTAGGCAGGATAACCGCTGGTCATTAAGTGTAACTGACTGGATTCCAAGAGAATGCGAACGCGTGAGAGGCTGACAGAAAATTAGGTGAGCAGATGAGATTGAGAAGTTTCCAGGTATAACGTGGCAGCAGAAAGCACAGGATCGGGTTGAATGGCGGAACTTGGGAGAGGCCTTTTCCCTGCAGTGGGGCGTAGTCAGGTTCATGATGATGATGTTGAGGCCGACTTGCGTTTGACGAGATATTTAAGGCTTTCGCCTTAATGGTGACGAAATTTTCACTGAGTTCACAATGAATTGGTTAATGTGTTTAGTGAAATTTATTAACACAGACTATGGACATCAATAACATTTTAACAGAACATCCACAGACACGCAAAAATTTGTTACAAAAACATAGGTACACATATGTACATTACATGGTAAAAAACAGCACAATAAAATATGAATATGTACCATTTTGCGTATTTACATGGCGTTTCCTGCCGACACCAATCGACACATCAGGCCTACCAAAACCAGGCAGGCCGAAAGATAAGTTTTACGCGTCTGTTGCAGACCAAGCACAAAACGGCAAGACCAGTGCCGAAGGAATTCCTCTTCACCAAGAAAGAAGAGTTCCTCCGACAAAACAGATAGCAACTCCGAGTACAATCGCTCTAGTATCGGGAAGAGAGCGCGACGGCGACGGCCTGCTGCAACCGCCTCGCAGCGGTTGCGCCAGAGACAGAAAGCACCAGCAACGATGAGAAGGCAAGCGAAGCGGCCTCGAGAACAACGCCCAGAAGAAACGAAGCGATTTACGCCGAGACCGCGAAATCCAACATGCGCAGCCTTCCAGAAAACACGAGCAATGACGCATTGCCTGAGAAAATGCTGGTTTGTTTCCTGTAGGGAGCAGTTCGGGCATGTTGCTGACTGGACCATTCTCCACCTCTCGAGGCTGTCGAGACTAGGAAGCACACCCCATCCCAACCGCCACATGAAGTCCCGGAGGTGGCCAGGCAGAAAAGATGCTGTCAGTGCGCTCCAAGACACACGACTAGAGCGAGCGCGGCAGGCCGGAGGAACTAACGGGAGCAACAAAGCAGCTGTTGTGTCAACAATAGGATTGCTCAACGCATCTACCCCAGGGCAGGTCGAAAATGCAACGGCTGTTGAATAAAATGAAGGAAGTGTTACTGACTGTGGGCACCTGTTAAGATGCGCATTAGGCATCAAATGCCGGAGGTGAGTGCCTACAAAATAATATGCGAGAGTTCGCGCGGGTGACTCCTCTCCTTGTACAAGGCGCAACAGGAAGCGCAGGGCCAGTAGCCGGCAGCGTATGGACACCGAAGGGAAAGCAAAGCCTCCCTGGGAACGCTGCTGTCCTAGTGCCGCACGACAGACCAACTCAGTACCACCTGACTAAAAAAAGGAACACAAAGCGGACTGCAATGATCGCACGATACTCAAAGGCGGTTGCACCACGTGTGAAAGGTACCAAATGCGACCGAAAAATACAGCTTCTGCAAGGGACCTCCGTTCAATAAGCGGGAAGTCGAAATCCCGTGCGTCCTGAATTTTTTGTTTGAGTTCGTCGAGAGCGTTTGACTAAACGGAGTTACAAATGCCGTAGTGGTTGTATAAAATACCTAAAATTCGAAGGGACATGGCCGGTTGAATAGAGAAAATGGAGCTAAGTCTGGAGATCGGTGAGCCAATGAACAAATACCGGGATTTCGAGAAGTTCAGTGCTGCACCTGAAATGTCACCGTACTCGAAGAATAATCGTAGGCTTTGTGAAAGACTGTCTTCATCCGAAAGGTACAGGGTAATGTCGTTAGCAAAAGCTGTGACCTTCACAACACCGCTACCAGGGAGCGGAAGACCCCGGACGCGCGGATCCGCGTCTAAACCACACAAGAATGGCTCAAGGCTGAGCACAAATAGCACAGGGGACAATGGACATCCCTGACGCACCCCACGTGTTATGGGAGAGGCAGCACTTTCCGAGCCATCCAGAATCAGTGTGCTTTTTATACCAGAGTAGGTATTCCTTATTAAGGCGAAAGCCTTTAATGTCTCATGCTCACGTCCGTCTGTCTGTCTGTCTGTCTGTCTGTCTGTCTGTCTGTCTGTCTGTCTGTCTGTCTGTCTGTCTGTCCGTCCGTCCGTCCATCCGTCCGTCCGTCCGTCCGTCCGTCCGAGCTCTGGCACGGAGCCAGATGGCCGCCGGGATGCGCAAACGGAGGCCGGTCGCGTCGGACTCTACAGCGCTCGCGCTTTGCTTGCGTAGCGTCGCTGTGCCCAGCGTTTGCAATCACTCTGACCGACGCCGTCTCAATGGACACAGGCGTTCACGGAATACACTTTCGAATTTACAAAGGGTCCGTCAACTTAAGCGCTGAAACGCGGATGGCGTTTGCACTATGCGCAAAGCGCGAGAAGATACTAACGTATGCGAACGGAGGAAGATTAGTCTCGCGTCTCGCTGCGATTCGCGGTAAAAAATTAAAACAGAAAACACGGACACATTTGGTTTGTGTGTTATCCCACTGAGAGTGTAAAAGATAAAAGTCATGGCATAGTCAGTGGAATGGCCACACGCTTTCGGCGAACACACTTTGGAATGTACAAAGTGTCCTTCAATTTTTAATTCTACAAATGAATGGGGAAACCAAAGGCTGTGAGCACATGAAAGATATACGCATGCTCCAGTCGGTCAAATGCTTTCTCCTGGTCCAAAGATAAAAGGAGACCACGTGAAGACCGTGACAACGTATAGGCTATGACATCGCGTGTGGTAAAGGACAAGCTGTGTATTTCTCGTCCAGGCACTGATGAAGCTTGGTGGTGACCCACCAGGGTGTTCAGCAGAGCCCTCAGACGTTGAACGATTACAGTCGCGAAGATCTGATAATCAAAATTAAGGAGTGTGATAGGCCTCCACTCTTCAGGATTAAGGAGAGGAAGCGTCACCTTTGGGAATAAGCACAATTCGGCCATGTCGAAAATTGGATGGAAAGGCACCGTCCTCAAAACACCTCCGCATAACCGCTGTAAAGGCAGCACCAATCTCATTCCAAAATGCGAGGTAAAACTCAACTGGAAAACCGTCTGGCCCAGGGGCCGTTCCACGTTTCATGGATTGCAGTGCTGCCTTTACCTCTTCGGGGGGACGGAACGGCGTGAAGAGAATCAGCTGCTTGTTGAGGGACACGGGGCCACCCTCTAAGCATTGGCGGTATCATATGACAGTTTGTCTGCATAGCCGAACAGGACATCGCTTCAAAATGCGCCCAAAAAAGAGATCGATCACGAGTAGGAAGCGGCTGCGCGTGTGGTATCTGTGGGGTCATAGGGACAGATGACTGTGACTGCCCAAAGAACGATTGCCTCGCATAGCGTAGCACCTCAGGATGTGCACAGGGGTTGTGCCTAAAACGCCACGCTGCCGCCGCCAGAGACGAGGCAGCAGTCAAGCTCTGGAAGCGTTCACGCAGTTCACGCTGCCAAGCTCGCATGAGGGGGAGATGGCGTTTCAGCGCGCAAGGCGATGCGTAACTTCATAGCAGTATCGGCCAGCTCCTCAGAAACGCGACGACGCAACGAACGCCCTTAACTGAGCAGTGCAGACGCCACTGCGTTTTAAGCGCATCCCAATCATCTGGACCAGACGTAGCGAGTTACACACGTATTGCACGTGACAAATCTGACCGTGAGCGCGAGTCTTGGAGGACGCGAACATCGATACGCCATGGTTTTTCCGACAAAGAAACTGGAATTTCAAGCTCTAAGAGAATCGGACGATGGTCAGAGATGTACACAGGAGAAGGTGGGAAGGGCGGAACACGTAAATCGGAGACAAGTGCCTCTAAGGCACGTGCAGTATAAGCCTGGTCGAGCCTGCTGGAGGATGGCCCGCGTCGCCATGTCGAAACAAAGGTATTCCCGTGCACGACATTGTGCGCATCCAATAACGAAAAGTGCTGGACAAGGCGTCGCAGCTCACGTGAATTCCAAGCAGACCGAGCCCAGCCAGGACCTTGTACTACATCGCTTCGCGTATTTAACACACAGTTGAAGTCACCAATTAGAAGAGTGTGACGTCCGTCGAGAAAAAAAGACATCCAGGTCTCGAAAAAAACATGGTTGATCCCTCCGTCAGAGGAACACGAAAGTGAAACCTGTCCTTACAGAAGCAGTTGAATACTGTATATTTATATAACAGAGCTTGCACAATGTCTGTTGGTGTTTGACAGTTATAGCACCGCTTAACGTAAATGCATCCACGTTGACGCTTGGTGGTACATGTGTATCCCGACGACTAACGTCCATGATCAATGATTAAACAAACCCTTGTGGACATACATGCTTGTGGTAGCTGTACGGGGAGAGCGGAATCATAGAAAGCGGCGAGACAGCCAGAAGAGCATCACTGATTGGACGCCGAACTTGGGCTAAGGTCGATTACTCGCGGCATGTTAGAGTTATTGAACAACGCTGCCCGACCAGAGGGAAACGCAACGCGCGTCGTGTCTTCCCCGTTGGCCGGCTGCGATTTTTCGCGGGGCGAGCGTCAGTTCGGAACGCGGAGTTACGGCCACGCGACGCACTCGCGCGTCCCAGAGCTATTTTTGGTATGGACGGATGCTATGAGTGAGGCCGATGCTAGGGGTAAGGTCGCCACCTGGCAGTGTGTTAATACGTCGACAAAATTGCACTTTTCCTATTCGAAACGCGCCGAATGGGACGGACGCGTAGAAACGACGCTTGAAAGAACTAATCAGGCATTTCGCGGTCATAATGCATTACTTCCCTTTAGCAAGAGCACTGTGAGAGGACAGTGGTAGATATAAAAGGCTTTTTTTTTAAAGCCTGCAGAGTATGTGACCGTGGCGCAGTGGATAGCGTGCCCGGCATCTGTTGTCGCTGACCAAGAGGTCGTAGGTTCGACTCCAGTTGACGGAACTTTTTTTCTTTGTCTTCTGATGATGTGTATTTTTTCGACGTCATTTCCGTGACGGAAATACGCCACTCAAATCTTGGTGGACCCCGGCATAAAACACTTTCGTGTTAAAAATCATTAGACTGTCCAGCTTGTGCTGGCCCATATACACACAATATCCTCAACTTAAAAGAAAGGTAGATGCAGCCTAAAGCCAGAACCCTACCCACTCCGTCATAAAAAAGATGGTGACCCCTCAATAAAGCCCGATTAAATATAATAATACCTACTCCCGTAAAACGAGTTGTAGCAAAAGAGAAATAACAATCTAGATTGAATTTTCGTTTAAAAAGCCAGCACGTCAGATAGCGAGATGAAATTGGTTTCCTGCAGGCACAAAACATGACAATTCGAAGCATGGGCTACACTAATCACCTCGGCCTGTTTTGCCACACAGCGAAAACCTTGAACGTTCAATGAAATGATGTTTAGTATAGCAGCGACAATGAAAAAAAGTCAGAGCTTCGCCACTAGGGCGAAGCAATGAATGGGATAGCAAGATATTAGTTTGTCACACGAAGAACGACAAGCAGCTCGATACTTGCAACGCGCCGCCGCAGCACAAAGAAGGACGCTCGAAAAGGATGCATAGGTATGCACAGGACAAGTGTGAACTAACAACTGTCGCAGTTGTTACGTGTTTGTATTTGAGCAACGCGCTGCGAGTGTCCACAATGCAGAAGCCCACGCTGTTGTTGTTGCCTCTGACATGGCTCATACCCACTCAGGGGGGATTGGCCAAGGATTGATTATATGATTGTATGACTTTTCGACGCTGTTTCATACTTCTTTTTCCTTCAAACTGCGGCACGTGGAATGACCCCTCTGCGTCTCCTGCCACGCGGTGGCGTCTGACGCCCAGTGTGCCTAAGTGTGCCCGGCGTTCTTTTTTTTTTCCTTCTATATCATGGCTGGTACAGAAGGAGCCACTTTTTCGTGCGCGTCTCAAGGGCAGTTTTGAATTTGAAAGAAACTGTAAGAGCGTTGCGTGATAGAAAACACGCTCAAGCTGTTCCGAGATCTGCGTTCCGCGAGCGACAAATGGTGCATATGAATAGCTCGCCGTTATATCGCTGGCACAAGCATGGCGTGTGGCTGTGTTGGCTAGCGCAGCAGGCTGCGGAGTGAGGGGTCGCTGGTTCGAATCCCCGGTCAGGTGGTTTGGAACTTTTTTTCTTTATGCCTTTTTTATATATACACATACTTATACATATCCGGGACATGACGGCGTCGACAGATGGCGACGGCGACGGCGAAAATCAGCCGAGAGTGTCCATATAATTGCTATCGCAATAAAAGTATAGACCAACCTGGATGCACCTTTCAAGACCATACACAATTCTAGCAGGCGCGGGAGCGGGTGCCCCGCGAGTGGATCAATCATTTCTTACATCCAGGTGACCCACCGGAAGCACGGGGCTTCCGCGGCCGCGTTGAAGTCCGCAGGGGGACTGCTGTCCCTGCTGGGGGGCTTCTGAGTGGCTGCTGGAAATCCGGTGGCGCTTGGTTCCAGGGCTCTTGAGCGAGGATGGTGCAAAGGCGTCTAAACTGTCCCGGCTGATGTCGCTGGGGGTGGCGTCGTCGTCTATTAGCAGGGCCGTCACACTCGTGGTGCTGTTAGAGTCCTCGTAGATGGAAACCTCGTCGTCCTGGGACGGAGTCTCCTCGATGACAGGAGGACTTACGGGGGACTGGGCAGTCATGTGGGGAGCCTCAGATACCACGTCGCAATCGTCAGATACCCGCGTCGTCAGATACCCGCATGCAACGGTGGCATGCGGGTCACCGCAGCGGCGGCACGGCAGCCAACATCCCTTCCCGTCGTGGCCATAAACGCCGCACCTTACACAAAACGGAGCAGTGCAATTCATACGGAAGTGGCCACTGTCTCCACATCGACGGCACACCCTCTGGATTCCTTTATAGTCACAGGTTACACGTTGGCCGGCGACTTTGAGGTATTTGGGCACAGGCGACGAGGTCCTCATTTCCATTCGAACGTATCGCGTCCCAGTGGTCACGGTTGGGCGCGACCCCATGAGTCCTCTGCTGATGTGAAACACCTTCCCGTAGGGGGACAATGCTTGCGCGAGGAACTCGCTGGAGACGCGGCATGGCAGGAACAGAACGGTCACTTGAGTAACCTGGGGCCCCAGGGGCACGACAGCAACGCGCTCTCCTCGTATGATGAGGTGCGACGCGTCCACGATTTGAGCCAGGGTGGCTTCGCTGTTGACGGTGACTTGATAATTCCGGCCTCCGAAGTGCTGGACGCAGTACACTTCTTCAGCCTATTAAGGCGAAAGCCCTTCAAGTCTCATGCTCACGTCCGCCCGGTGTCCGTCCGGCATCCGTCCGTCCGGTGTCCGTCTATCCGTCCGGTGTCCGTCCGTCCGTCCGTCTGTCCGTCCGTCTGCCCCCTCCGTCCGTCCGTCTGTCCGTCCGCCCGTCTGTCCGTCCGTCCGTCCGAGCTCTGGCACGGAGCCAGGGAGCCACCGGGATGCGCAAAACGGACGCCGGTCGCGTCGGACTCTACAGCGCTCGCGCTTTGCTTGCGTAGCGTAGCTGTGCCCAGCGTTTGCAATCATTGTGACCGACGCCGTCTCAATGGACACAGGCGTTCACGGAATACACTTTCGAATTTACAAAGGCTCCGTCAAGTTAAGCGCTGAAACGCGGATGGTGTTTGCATTATGCGCAAAGCACGAGAAAATACTAACGCATGCGAACGGAGGAAGATTAGTCTCGCGTCTCGCTGCTATTCGCGGTAAAAAAAATTAAAAAAGAAAACACGCACACATTAGGTTTTAGATGTGAAGCATCTTATGGCGAAGCTTAATCCGGTGGTGGTGTGCGGCGTGGCCTCCCTTACTGCGCATGCGCAAATCCTTTAAAAAATAAAAATAAAAATAACCTCTCCTCCCCCCTCTCTCTCTCCTCTAGGCATCCCTCCCCGCGGCAACCACCCCCTCACTGCGCATGCGCCTCCCTCCTCTCTCCCCTCCTATGCTCCCCCCCTCTCTCCTCTAGGAATCCCTGCCTGGGCTCCCACTGCGCATGTGCGGCCCCCCTCTCTCACCTCTCCTACGCTCCCCCCCTCTCTCCTCTAGGCATCCCTGCCCACAGCGTCCACACCCCACTGCGCATGCACGTCCCCCCCCCCCTCTCTCTCTCTCTCCTCTCCTACGCTCCCCCCCCTCTCTCGCCTCGTGACGCCGACGCAGGCAGCGTCTGCTAGCGAGTTTCTTGGTTGAAAAAACCGACTGCTCGCGCTGCACAACCGTTCACTGTCCATCGCGTATATATGGCAATGGATCTTGACCTCCAAGGTGGTGCCGGTGGGAGATTTCTCCTGTGCGTTGTTGAACAATAAAAATTCGCAGCGTGCGCGTTAACTAAAAGCGCACTGCGGGTCTCTGTGTACAGTCGGAATCTTCT